>CAJVRN010000237.1:10237500-10300000 GCA_911728415.1 Lagocephalus sceleratus | reverse complement strand
ACTTCCGGTTATATTCTGGGCGGTTTTGTGCAACTTGTTGCGCATTTGGAGAAGTTTCCCTCAACAAGTTCTCCTCGCTGCTCCACAAAGAGGATGGTGGGAGCGACCAAAACAAGTCCCGGAGATGTTTAAAAGTTCACGATAATCGCTTTTTTCCGACATAAAACCGACGTGACGCGCGTGGCTTTGAAGTTTAGAGCCTTTACGAACATGAAAGGCTCTTTAAGTCTTTCATCTCTTTTAAGTATCATTTTTTAACCCTTTTTGACTCCCTCCAGATGTGACGCTGCCCCCCCACATCAGGACTACCTGCCCCCCCCCTCTGACGCGGTGCGCGTGCCTCTCGCGCGCACGCGCGCCGCAGGACCGCGCGCTCATTCATTTGTGGATTCTGAGAGTTTAATTAGCAGCAAAGCTGCTCAGGATAATCTTCTGAACACTGACTCAACATGTGACCGGCTCAGGCCCGCGAAGATGGCGGTTCTGGTGCAGGTTCTGCTGCACACACACACACACACACACACACACACACACACACTCACACACACACACACCAGCTACAGTGCTGCTCTGGAAGTGGGACAGGCTCTATTTGGACAGGAATTAAAGGGTGTGTTAAATTTCTGCATGCATGATCAATGGGGTTGTGTGGGTGTGTGAGTGTGTGTGAGTGTGTGTGTGTGTGTGTGAGTGTGTGTGTGTGTGTGTGTGAGTGTGTGTTGGGGGTCTCTGCTCGTAATGGTTCGCTAATGAGAGATGGTCAAAGTGGACTCTTTCTCATTACCATCAGCAGATCTTTGTGAGGGGGAAGGACGTGTGTGTGTGTGTGTGTGTGTGTGTGAGAGAGAGAGAGAGAGTGTGTGTGTGTGTGTGTGTTAAGTTCCGTCTCTGCGCCACAATGACTCTTAATGACCGATCAGCCGCGTCATCGTCAGATAGACGAGTCTCTGTTTGTCCTCCGAATACAGTAGAAAGCGCGTTCCCCGGGGGGGTCGGGGGGTGTTTGGCGGGGGGGGGGGGGCACAAAGGTGCTGATAGGCTGGACCTGAGAGCTGGGGGGGCGACTGGGAGGAAACCTGAAAACCTCTCATGGTCCACCGACTCCTGGGTTCAATCCTGCTGAATAAAATGAGAATTAACAAAGTGAAATAATGTATTCATTATTATTATTATAAGAATGATTGTTGTTGTTAAATACTACTACTACTACTACTACTAATAATAATAATAATAATAATAATCATAATAATCATAATAATGATAATAATAATAATAACCAGTCAGACCAGTGGAGGAAGAATACTTTGGTCCTGAACGTGTCTGTTCTGAGTCAAATGTGCAAAATCTGAGGAGAAAGGACCGAAAAAGAAACAAAAAAGTCAAATCAGGAGAGAAAAAAATACTTACTGTACCCGTAAAACCACGGTGGTGAACCGAGAACCAGTTTGGAACTGGGTCAGATCTGAACTGAAAAACAAGCTTTTAACTTTTTTTTAACAGCTGCTTTGATTTAGTCTTCTTTATTTAACTTTACACGATTTAAAACCTCCCGAACTTTATTTTTTAACTCTTGAGGAGATAAAAAAAAACAAGTTGTTTTTGTTGCTGGTGGTTTTAAAAGCGTGTAAAAGCGTCTGTGCTGGTTTTAAACCAGTCCGGGGGGGTGTCGCCCCCTCGCGGCCGCGCCCCCGCATCGCCCCGCGTCAATGCTCTTCCTCCTGAAGGTGAAGCACGATGAAGAGGAGCGAGGAGGTTCACCTTCCTGCTCCTCAGCGCCCTCTGCCCCCCCTCCATCCTCTGCTTCTGAACCAGCGAGAGAGAGGGGGGGGGGGGGTGAGGGGGGGGGCAAAGTTCAACGGGTGACTGCGAGGAGGAGGAAGAGGAGGGGGTGAACAAGAGGAAGGTTAAAAAAAAACCAGCGGGTTGACCTTTGAGAGCGGATCAGCAGGTGGGAGGTGGACGAGGCAGCCGAGGGAACGCGGAGGGGAAAATGTCTTCGGGCCGGCCGGGCCCGCCGCCGTGACCAGGCCCGGCGCCGCCGTCTGTCCCGGGTTCGTGTTTCCCCCGTCGGGGAGCGATGGAAGAGCGGGCGGGGGAGGGGGAGCGGGCCGGGCGGGGGCCCCGGGGCCTCACGGCCCTGCAGGAGCAGCTGGTCTGGGCCCTGCTGGAGTCCGGCCTCTCCCGGGACGTCCTGGTCCAGGCGCTCGGCGAGCTGGAGCGGGACCGGGCCGCCGCCGCCGCCGCCGCCGCCGCGCCGGGGCGGGAGAGGGGGGACGGCGACAGCTCCGAGGAGGGCGAGATGGACTTCCCCCCGCCGATATTCCGAGAGCTGGAGAGGCTCCCGGCGGAGCAGGCGTCCAAGCTGAGGGCCGAGGTGGAGCAGCTGCTGCAGTACGTGAAACAACGCCAACGCCGCCGCCGCCGCCGCCGCCTCGCCGCGCTCCTCCTCACCTCCTGCTCCGCTGTCCGACTCTCCCCGGCTCCTGGGGGGGGGGGGGGGTTTAAGGAGGGCTCGTCCTGTTCTGGTTACTAATTACCCCGGCATCGTTATTCAGACATTTCTTAATAAAGAAGCTGCGCGCAGGTGGAGGTGAATGCGGCCGGGCGGGTCATGTGACCCGCTGGGCGCGCAGCGTCGGCGGGGCCCGGGCGCCGTCGCCCGGCGGTCGCGTCGGTGGCGTTTGCGGGCGAAGGGGGGGGGTCGTAAGTGTGGCGGGTTTTGAAGGTTTTCGAGGGGTTTCGTCGGCGGTTTTGAGCCTCCGGGGCCGGTTTGGACCCCCCCCCCCCCCACCCCCCGGCGGTCAGAGCGGGTCGGACTTTGGCCCCGCCGGCGTCGCCTTATCTCCCTGTGTCAACAACACACACACACACACACACACACACACAGTCACTCACTCACAGACGAGCCTGCAAACACACAGACTCAACCCCCCCTAGCCAGGAACCCTGACCCCCCCCCCCGGGGGAGGGAAGGCTCCCGGAGTGGATTTGGGAATATTCGGATGTCTTCGCTCCTTCCTGGGACGATGATGTCGATATCGTACGATTAAATTCACGATACGAACACAGAGGCAATCCCCCCCCCAGGTGCCCCCCCCACAGAACAAAACGGCCTTCCTGAGCTCGACTGGTTGGGTCTGAATCCATAATTTTACTACAAAAAATAAAAAAATCCATCAAAGTAATCTATTACTCTATTACTCTATTACTATTACTGATAGATCCAGATCACGTCTCTGGGGAGTAAATGTATCGATCCTGGTTAAACACACCTCTGGGTCAGAGGTCGGTCCATAGACAGGACCAGGTCTGGTTGGGGGGGGCCCTGGTAGCCCTGGGGGGGCCCTGGGGGGGGGCCCTAGGCGCAGGGGCCCTGGGGGGGGAGCCCTGGTAGCCCCGGGGGGGGCCCTGGAGGCTGGGGGGCCCTGGTGGAGGGCCCGGGGGGCCCTGGAGGCCGAGGGGCCCTGAGGGCGGGGGCCCTGGGGCGGGGGCCCTGGGGGCCCTGGGGGGCCCTGGAGGCCCTGGGGGCCCCATGGGGCCCTGGAGGCTGGGGGGCCCTGGAGGCTGGGGGGGGCCCTGGTAACCCCGGGGGCCCTGGGGGCCTGGGGGCTGGGGGGCCTGGAGGCCGAGGGGGGCCCCTGAGGGCTGGGGGAGGCCCTGGTAACCCTGGGGGGGGCCCTGGAGGCCCTGGTAGCCCCGGGAGGGGCCCTGGAGGCTGGGGGGGGGGGCCCGGTGGTGCAGGGCCTGACGCGCTGTGCCGACAGGGAGGACCCCTGGCACGTGGCGAAGATGGTGAAGAGCTACATGCAGCAGCACAACCTGCCCCAGCGGGAGGTGGTGGAGGCCACCGGGCTGAACCAGTCCCACCTGTCGCAGCACCTGAACAAGGGCACGCCCATGAAGAACCAGAAGAGGGCGGCGCTCTACACCTGGTACGTCAAGAAGCGGTGCGAGATCAGCCAGCGTGAGTACCCGCCCCCCTCCCCCACCAACCCCCCACCCTCCTCAAACCGACCCGCTGGTTCCAGAGTTCACCAACGCCAAGCACGGGCTCCCGTCGGCGGAGGAGAACGGCGAGGAGACCCGGAAGGGGCGGCGGAACCGCTTCAAGTGGGGCCCCGCCTCCCTGCAGATCCTGTTCCACGCCTACGAGCGCCAGAAGAACCCGAGCAAGGAGGAGCGGGAGGGGCTGGTGGAGGACTGCAACAGGTGAGCCGGGCCCGGGCGGGGCCGGGTCGGGGCCCAGAACCGCCCCCTGACCCCCCCCCCCCCCCTCGCTCAGGGCGGAGTGCATCCAGAGGGGCGTGTCCCCCTCCCAGCTGGCGGGTCTCGGGTCCAACCTGGTGACGGAGGTCCGGGTCTACAACTGGTTCGCCAACCGCCGCAAGGAGGAGGCGTTCCGCCACAAGCTGGCCCTGGACGCGCCGTACGCCGGCCCGTCCTCGTCCGCCAACCACGCCCTCCCGACCAGCCCCGAGCCCGGTACGCCCCCCCGACCCCTGACCCCCCCCTCGCCGTGGTTCTGGTTCCGTGACCCCGTGTGTCTGCAGGGGTCAAGTACAGCCAGCAGGTCCTGTGCGACGGCGTGAACCCGACCCGGCTGGGCGGCGCCGAGCGGCCCGGGTGCCTGGTGGTCAGCCCGGTCCAGCTGGAGCCCAGCCACACACTCCTCGACACGCAGAGCGCCAAGCAGGTGGGCGGGGCCGTAACAGGACCGCCGGGAGTCCGGTTCCGCCCCCACCCCTCGTGCCATCGGGGATCGTTTGCTCGGGCCTGTCCTGATCGTCTGCTCTGGTCTCAGGCGTCCAGCGGGGGCCCCCTGCCCCCCGTCAGCACCCTCACCTCGCTGCACGGCCTGTCGTCCTCGCCGGCGCCCTCGCCGAGCCTCATCATGGCGTCCCTGCCCAGCATCATGAGCCTGGGCGAATCCTCGCTCCTCATCGGTACCCCCCCCCGCCCTTCACGACCCCCCCCCACCCATGACCCCCCCCCCCGTGACTCACGGGCTGATGTCGCCCGCAGGTCTGGCGTCCACGCAGCCGCAGAGCGTCCCCGTCATCAACAACACCGGCTTCGCCGCCCTCCAGCCCGTCTCCTTCCAGCAGCAGCTCCACGCCTCGCCGCCGTCGGCCCCGCCCCACCTCCAGGGTCACATGGGCTCTAGCCCCTTCATGGCCGCCATGGCGCCGCTGCCCTGCCACAGTACGCCGCGCATTCCTGCTTTGATCTCCCAACTTATACCTCCCTCTCGCTTTGATCTGTCAACTTGTACATCCCCTCGCTTTGCTCCTTTAATCTCTTACCTTGTTCTGCCCCCTCCCTTTGATCTCTCATATTGGCCCCCCGCTTTGATCTCTCACCTTGTACCTCCCCGTCTCTTTGATCTCTCATCTTGACCCTCCCCTTGCTTTGATCCTTTGATCTCTCACCTTGTACCTCCCCGTCTCTTTGATCTCTCATCTTGACCCTCCCCTTGCTTTGATCCTTTGATCTCTCACCTTGTACTGCCCCCTTGCTTTGATCTCTCACCTTGTACCTCCCCGTCTCTTTGATCTCTCATCTTGACCCTCCCCCTTGCTTTGATCCTTTGATCTCTCCCCTTGTACTGCCCCCTTGCTTTGATCTCTCACCTTGTACCACCCCCTCCCTTTGATCTCTCACCTGTCCCGCTCTCAGTGTACAACAAGGTGGACTCGCCGCAGTACCCCTCCCCCGGCCTGCTGTCCCAGGCGCTGGTCATCGCTGACAGCAGCGGTCTGGGAACGCTGACCAGCCTGACGGCGGTCCGACAGGTGAGCTGGTGGGGGGGGGGGCACTGGGCCCTGCAGGTGGGGGGTGATCACATGATCGTTGATCGTAGATTCTGACGGCGGATCAGGAAGACGAGACGGACTCACCGATGCAGGAGGAGTCTCTGCACCTGCAGCCAGACACACCTGTGGCAGGTACACACACACACACACACACGCACCTGTAGCAGGTACACACACACACACACACCTGTGGCAGGTACACACACACACACACACGCACCTGTAGCAGGTACACACACACACACACACCTGGGCAACACACACACACACACCACCTGTGCAGTACACACACACACACCACACGCACCTGAGCAGGTACACACACACACACACACACACACACCTGTAGCAGGTCAACACACACACACACACACACACACACACACCTGTGGTCAAAACACACACACCACACACACACACACACACACACACACACCTGTAGCAGGTACACACACACACACCACACCTGTACATAACACACACACACCTTCAGGTACACACACACACACACCCTGTAGCAGGTACACACACACACACACACACACACCTGTAGCAGGTACACACACACACACACACCTGTAGCAGGTACACACACACACACACCTGTGGCAGGTACACACACACACACACACCTGTAGCAGGTACACACACACACACACACACACACACACACCTGTAGCAGGTACACACACACACACACCACACCTGTAGCAGGTACACACACACACACACACACACACACACACACACACCTGTAGCAGGTACACACACACACACACACCCTGTAGCAGGTACACACACACACACACCCTGTGGCAGGTACACACACACACACACACCTGTACACACACACACACACACACCTGTGCAGGTACACACACACACACACACACACACCTGTAGCAGGTACACACACACACACACACACACACCTGTAGCAGGTACACACACACACACACCCTGTGGCAGGTACACACACACACACACACACCTTACATACACACACACACACACACACACACCTGTAGCAGGCACACACACACACACACCTGTAGCAGGTACACACACACACACACACTTGTGGCAGGTACACACACACACACACACACCTTTGGCAGGTACACACACACACAAAACACCTGTGGCAAGTACACACACATATATACACACACCTGTGGCAGGTACACACACACACAAACGCACCTTTGGCAGGTACACACACACACAAAACACCTGTGGCAAGTACACACACATATATACACACACTTGTGGCAGGTACACACACACACACACCTGTGGCAAGTACACACACATATATACACACACCTGTGGCAGGTACACACACACACACATCTACCCACACCTGTGTTAGGTCCATATACACACACACACACCTGTAGCAGGGCCCCTCACCCTGTCCCTCACCTGTCCTGTCTCACCTGTCCACCAGCGTCCTCAGACAGCCTGGACCTGTATCCGTCCTCCCAGCCGTCGGACCGACACCCGTCTCACCTCCTGTCCCCGTCGCCCTCAGACATCGGCTACATCCCCGCACAGATGGCGTCCACGGCGCAGTGACGGTCCCAGCGGGCCGCCGGCGAAGACGCCGAAAGAGTCGAGAGGGCGGAGCCAAGGAACCCGGAATTCTGGACCTTTGATCCCCGAAATTCCGACCGCGATGCTTGAAAAAGTCCGAAATGAAAGAAAAACGACAGCAGAGATCATGCTGGAACACACACACACACACACACACACACACACACACACACACAGGAATGTTCCCTGTTTTTGAAACCAAATAACTGAAACAGGAAAAGGAAAATTACGGACTCAAGTTGGGAATTTTGAATTTTTTTTTCTTTTAATTGTTCTATAAAAGTTTTACAGTTTCTGTTTTTTGTTTTTTTATAAAAAGGTTTCCTCACACACACACACACACACTCTCTCTCACACACACACACACGTTCCCAAACAACCCGCTCGCTGTCCCGTCTCAGTTTCCGTTTCCATGACAACACACACGCCCCCCCTCAGGATCACCGGGGGGGTTCAGTTCGTGGCTTCTTCCTCAGCGTTCCCGACCCGCCTCTTCTTTTTCCGCTTCACCTTGACCTTGACCTCAAGGTCGTGCTCCTCCCGTCCGTTTGCGTCCTCAGAACCTGGAGCTCGTCTCTTCTTCTTCTTCTTCTTCTTCGTGGTCTTCTCCTCCTCCCCCTCCTCCTCCCGTCCGTGTCCTGACGAGGCCGGCGCTCCCGCGGAGGGAAGGAGGTCCTTCACGGACACCGCCGCCTCCTTCAGCCTCGTCTCCATCTCGCTGTCGCTGTCGCTGGAGGAGACAGACGTGAGGGTTGGTGTGAGAACGTGAATGAAGAAGATGAAGGAGGAGGAGAAGGAGAAGGAGGAGAAGATGGAGGAGGAGGAGGAGAAGATGAAGGAGGAGGAGAAGATGAAGAAGATGAAGGAGGAGGAGAAGATGAAGGAGGAGGAGAAGATGAAGGAGGAGAAGATGAAGGAGGAGAAGATGAAGAAGATGAAGGAGGAGGAGAAGGAGAAGGAGGAGAAGATGAAGGAGGAGAAGATGAAGGAGGAGGAGAAGATGAAGAAGATGAAGGAGAAGATGAAGGAGGAGAAGATGAAGAAGGACGAGATGAAAGAGGAGGAGAAGATGAAGAAGAAGATGAAGAAGGAGGAGGAGATGATGAAGAAGATGGAGGAGGAGGAGAAGACAAAGGAGAAGATGAAGGAGAAGATGAAGAAGGAGGAGAAGATGAAGGAGGAGGAGAAGAAGAAGGAGAAGATGATGGAGGAGAAGATGAAGGAGGAGGAGAAGATGAAGAAGGAGGAGAAGATGGAGGAGAAGATGAAGAAGGACGAGATGAAAGAGGAGAAGATGAAGAAGGAGAAGATGAAGAAGGAGGAGGAGATGATGAAGAAGAAGAAGATGAAGGAGGAGGAGGAGAAGACGAAGGAGAAGAGAAGGAGGAGGAGAAGATGAAGGAGGAGGAGAAGATGAAGAAGATGAAGGAGAAGATGAAGGAGGTGGAGAAGATGAAGAAGGAGGAGGAGAAGATGAAGAAGGAGGAGAAGATGAAGAAGGACGAGATGAAAGAGGAGGAGAAGATGAAGAAGGAGAAGATGAAGAAGGAGGAGGAGATGATGAAGAAGATGGAGGAGGAGGAGAAGACAAAGGAGAAGATGAAGGAGAAGATGAAGAAGGAGGAGAAGATGAAGGAGGAGGAGGAGAAGACGAAGGAGAAGATGAAGGAGGAGGAGAAGATGAAGAAGATGAAGGAGAAGATGAAGGAGGAGGAGAAGATGAAGGAGGAGAAGATGAAGAAGGACGAGATGAAAGAGGAGGAGAAGATGAAGAAGGAGAAGATGAAGAAGGAGAAGATGAAGAAGGAGGAGGAGATGATGAAGAAGATGGAGGAGGAGAAGACAAAGGAGAAGATGAAGGAGAAGATGAAGAAGGAGGAGAAGATGAAGGAGGAGGAGGAGAAGACGAAGGAGAAGTTGAAGGAGGAGAAGATGAAGAAGGAGATGAAGGAGGAGGAGGAGAAGATGAAGAAGGAGATGAAGGAGGAGGAAGGAGAAGATGAAGGAGGAGATGAAGAAGGAGGAGATGATGAAGAAGATGAAGGAGGAGGAGAAGACAAAGGAGAAGATGAAGGAGAAGATGAAGAAGGAGAAGAAGATGAAGGAGGAGGAGAAGACAAAGGAGAAGATGAAGAAGGAAGAGGAGGAGCTGAAGAAGGAGGAGATGAAGGAAGAGGAGGAGAACCTGGAGCTGGGGACGGGTCGACGTCTCACAGGGGCCTCTGGTTCCGGAGCGGTTCTTCCCGGGATTGAAGTGGTGAAGAGACGGAATCCTGGAAAACCAGAGAAACGGGCGACTTTTGAAGAGAGATCAAAGAGATAAAAGATCAAAGGGCACGGACGTGGAGGTCACCTTCATCATCATCATCATCATCATCATCACCACCCTCCTCACGGCCGTGTTTGACGTCCAGGCGGGAGGTCGGAGCTTCTGTCAGGACTCTGAGGACAGTGAGACATCCATCATGTCCTCAGCCCAGGTGGAGGTCTGTCCTGTCCAGGTGGAGGTCTGTCCTGTCCAGGTGGAGGTCTGTCCTGTCCAGGTGAAGGTCTGTCCTGTCCAGGTGGAGGTCTGTCATGTCCAGGTGGAGGTCTGTCCTGTCCAGGTGAAGGTCTGTCCTGTCCAGGTGAAGGTCTGTCATGTCCAGGTGAAGGTCTGTCCTGTCCAGGTGGAGGTCTGTCATGTCCAGGTGAAGGTCTGTCATGTCCAGGTGAAGGTCTGTCCTGTCCAGGTGAAGGTCTGTCATGTCCAGGTGAAGGTCTGTCCTGTCCAGGTGGAGGTCTGTCCTGTCCAGGTGAAGGTCTGTCCTGTCCAGGTGAAGGTCTGTCATGTCCAGGTGAAGGTCTGTCCTGTCCAGGTGGAGGTCTGTCCTGTCCAGGTGAAGGTCTGTCCTGTCCAGGTGAAGGTCTGTCATGTCCAGGTGAAGGTCTGTCCTGTCCAGGTGGAGGTCTGTCATGTCCAGGTGAAGGTCTGTCATGTCCAGGTGAAGGTCTGTCCTGTCTCAGGTGGAGGTCTGTCCTGTCCAGGTGAAGGTCTGTCCTGTCCAGGTGAAGGTCTGTCCCGTCTCACCTGTCCAGGTGAAGGTCTGTCCTGTCCAGGTGAAGGTCTGTCCCCCACCTGTCCAGGTGAAGGTCTGTCCCCCCTGTCCAGGTGAAGGTCTGTCCCGTCTCACCTGTCCAGGTGAAGGTCTGTCCTGTCCAGGTGGAGGTCTGTCCTGTCCAGGTGAAGGTCTGTCCCGTCTCACCTGTCCAGGAGGTCCTCCAGCTTCTTGGCCACGTGTGTCCTCACCCCCTGGGAGACCTGCAGCTCGTTCCCATGCTGCTGAGGCTCCGTCGCCCTGGTAACGCCACAGGACGGGACAAAGGAAGGTAAACGGGACCAGTGGGACCCCCAAACCAGTTCGGACTGGTCCGGACCACAGCGGGACGGTGGAGAGTCCTCAGGACGGAACCTGGACCACCGGGAGACGCCGACTCACCTCTTGGACTGGGGAGGGTCCTCATCTACAAAGACACCAGCAGGAGAGGTTATTGGTCAGACTGGGACCGGGGACTGGGAGAGCTGGGGGACCAGAGGGACCAGTGGGAGAGGCTACTGGTACTGGTCAGACTGGGACCGGGGACTGGGAGAGCTGGGGGACCAGAGGGACCAGTGGGAAAGGCTACTGGTCAGACTGGGACAGGGGACTGGGAGAGCTGGGGGACCAGAGGGACCAGCAGGAGAGGCTACTGGTACTGGTCAGACTGGGACCGGGGACTGGGAGGTACTGGAGACTGGGACCGGGGACCAGAGGGGGGACCAGAGGGACCAGCAGGAGGTTACTGGTACTGGTCAGACTGGGACAGGGGACTGGGAGAGCTGGGGGACCAGAGGGACCAGTGGGAGAGGCTACTGGTCAGACTGGGACAGGGGACTGGGAGAGCTGGGGGACCAGAGGGACCAGTGGGAGAGGCTACTGGTCAGACTGGGACAGGGGACTGGGAGAGCTGGGGGACCAGAGGGACCAGTGGGAGAGGCTACTGGTACAGACTGGGACAGGGGACTGGGAGAGGAACCATGGGGTTGTGGAGGGGGCGTGGGGCAGGCTGGGGGACCAGAGGGACCAGTGGGAGAGGCTACTGGTCAGACTGGGACAGGGGACTGGGAGAGCTGGGGGACCAGAGGGACCAGCAGGGAGAGGCTACTGGTACTGGTCAGACTGGGACCGGGGACTGGGAGAGCTGGGGGACCAGTGGGACCAGTGGGAGAGGTTACTGGTACTGGTCAGACTGGGACAGGGGACTGGGAGAGCTGGGGGACCAGAGGGACCAGTGGGAGAGGCTACTGGTACTGGTCAGACTGGGACTGGGGACTGGGAGAGCTGGGGGACCAGAGGGACCAGAGCCGGTCGAAGCGGTCCCCCCTCCCGGGGTGTGCGGGTCGTACCTGGTCCCGGGCGGGTCTGACCTGGTCCGGGCCCGGTCCGGACCTCCCACACGGCCTCCCGACACCTCCGCAGATCCTCCTCGTCGCCGCTGCTGCTGGAACTCTCCGACGCGGCCGCCATCGTCGCACCACGTGCCGCCGCCGCTTCCGGGGGGGATTGTGGGTAATGTAGTCCGGGGTGGCCGATTTGTAGTCCAAAGGCGATGTCGACGCACAAACGCGACCAAACACACATCTACGGTAGCGAAACACACACGGGGGCCATCGAAAGCGCTTAATATGTCCACCACGCATCTTTTAAAGCATCTTAATTTATAGTTTTTCTCAGAATTCTGACTGCTGTGAGCGTCCCTGTTAACAGGTAGTGCTGACGTCATCAGACCCGACTCACCTGCTGGAAGGCAAGATTCGTCATTTGAGGCGTTTCGTCTTCTTTAACACCGTTTTAACCCAACAGCAGATGAAAGGCGGGGAGCGTCCACCCGGCACTCGTTTCATACAATCTTTATTTAAGTCAAAAGGGACAACAAAAGACGACAAACCAAACGGACGTCACAGGAATACGCTTCCTTCCGAGTTTCAGACGTAAAAAAAAAAAACGTAACAGGATAAATATCGGCCATGAAGGAGAGCCCATGCTGCTCTCAAAATAAAGGACTACAGACTAACGTTCTTGAGGTCCACCTCAAACATGAGACGCAAAGGTCAACTATAGGGTCAACTATAGTTCGGTCCTCAAGGGCCGGGGACGGGCCCGGGTTTTCTGATGTACCGGTGGATCTAAAAACCCAACCGGTGGATCGGAAAACCCGACCAGATCCCGGACCGAACTCCGACACCCTGTGCTACATGATTGTGTCTCATCATAAATACTGTCAAAGATCTTTTTTTTTTTTTGTTTTTGATGAAGGACTAAAAAAAAAGACAAAACCCAAAGAGGACGAACGACGACGAACTGAAGAGTTACGATGAACACAGTCCCAGATCTCCGCGTCCCTTTCCAGCAGAGACGACAAACGTAAGGCCAACGTGTTCCGCCACGCCGACAGGGCCGTGACCCCGAACCTCGCCCCAAACCCAGAGAGTCTCTGTCCCTCAGAGGACCCGCGTCCTCCGCCTCGGGTCCTAAAGGCCTCCGTTGAAGGCGTAATCCGCCTTGTTGTGCATGATGAGCTTGTTGTCCACGAAGTAGAAACTGTCCGAGCGGGTCTCGTACGGCCGCGCCACCATCTGGCGAACTGGACGAGGACAGAGAGGGCGAGACGGTCGCCGGGTTATTCGCGCGTCGAGGCGCCGCGGCGAAGGCGCGGGAGTTAGTCGGGGACTCACTGAGGTCGTCGGGGAGCTGCGGGAACTCGTAGATGTGTTCGCACGTGTTGCGGCTGTTGGGGATGCAGAAGCCGAAGTCGAAGTCGAAGTTCTTGAGCAGGCGTCCCTGGAAGTAGTGCCGCTCGATCATGCGGAAGCTGTTGATGGGCCGGTCGCCCACCGAGAACTCCACCCTGGCGGGAGAAAACGCGGCGTGAAGAGGACCGAAGGCTCGGCGGAGGGGGGGGTGGTGGCGAGGACGATAAGCTCCGCCCACTTACGTGGCGCCGACCGTGCAGAGTTTGAGGAACGCCGGCGTGAACTGGTATCGCACGAAGCGGCCCGCGCTGGCGTCCGCCTCCACGCCGTCGTCTTCGCCCTCCGCGGGACCTGAACCCCAGAACGCACAGCCGCTCACGCCCGGCCTTCGCCCTCACGCGCTTGGGCGGGAGGGGCGCCGGAGGTCGACCCGTCACTTACCGCTGTTGGGGGGCTTGGCGATCTCGAACAGGACCGTCCCGGTCTCCAGGTCCCTGATTTTGAAACGGGTGAAGTCCACGTTGTAGACGTTGTCCTCGGGTTTGCAGAGGTAATCTGAAACGGACCAGAGAGGAGCGTCCAGACCAAAACCACCAGAGAGGACGAGAGTCACAGAAGCTCCAGGAAAAGCCCCCCCTCGCCCCCCCGCCCCTCAAGAAAAACCCAAAACAATAAGAGGCCTGACCGTAGGTGTGTTTTGGTCACCATGTTCCAGACCCTGGAGGACGCAGAAGGAAGGAGGAAGGCGAAAGATGGGAAAGGAAAACGAGGAAAGCCCGTTTCGAGGCTGAAATATGAACCCAAAATACTGGTTCAGGTTCGACTGTTGGACCCAAAAGTGTCCAAAACAACAGTCTGGGGACGGTTGTTAATGTACACTATCGTTGTCACATGTATATTAGGGTCATCGGAGTAAACCGGAACATCACATTAGGATGTTATATTGTTCCCGGACCATTCGGAGGCTTCGCCGGTTCCTCTGGGCGACACATTCCTTATGGAAAACTCACATCCTCCCAAACGACCCAAAAGAACCAGCCTAACGTGGTGTTTTAGGGCAGTGGTCCCCAACCCCCGGGCCGCGGACCGGTATCGGTCCGTGGGTCAATCGGTACCGGCCCGCCAAGATATAATTTACTATATTCGTTGTGTTTATTATCTGAGTCTGAACAGTCTTTTATTTTGAAAAACGACCGGATCCTCTCGGTTATATCTCGGTCACGTGAGCACCAAAAGCATCAAAATGAGTAAAAAACAGACGCGAAAAGTTTATTTTGAAGGGGAAAAGGCCCAGATTTAGGTTTAGATTTGGTAAATGATAAAAGGGTTGGGGACCCCTGGTTCAGGGGGCCGGCCCCGGCTCCAGAACCCGGACTCACCCTCCGTGACGGCCCGGAGCCCCAGGACCTGGTCCGGGCTGATGTGGGCCCCCGCGGCCCGCAGCTCGTCCTCGGTCACCGGGGGCCACTTGTCCGCCTGGCTGCGCCGGGACCTCAGCTTCTTCAGCACCCCCCCGCCGCCGGACTTTCGGTCCCGGGGGCCGGGGTCCGGGTCCGGGTCCGGGGGCGCCGGGCTGTTCCGGGGGCCGTTCATGGCGACGGTCCGGCGGGTGGAGGCGTTGGGGGGGGTGTCTCGGGTGGCGTGGGGGGGGGTCTCCGGTGGTGGGGGGGTGTCGCTGCCTTCGGACCCGACCGAGGCTCCTCCGTCGTGCGGATGGAGCGTCAAGATGGCGCCGGTGGGACCGCTGGAGGAGGAGGGGGCGGGAAAAGCTCGCCCCTGATTGGCTGACAGCGCTGGGGGTTGCCATGGATACCGGCGGGGTGCGATCGTCTTAAATACCGGGGTCTCCCGCTTTCCCCCCCCCGCGTTATTTCTTACTTAAACCCCCACCCCGCGACAGGTGGACTTTGTTTTATTCCAAAAAAGCTTCTTTATCTGAGTGTCGCGTTTATTTGACAGCTTTTTGGCGCTTTTGGGGCTTTTTTACGCGTCCGGGCTGCCCGGTGTTGTAAATCAAGCTCGCCCCTGATTGGCCCACAGCGCTGGGGGTTGCCATGGTTACCGGCGGGGTGCGATGGTCTTAAGTGCCGGGGTCTCCCGCTTTCCCCTGTTTTATTTCTTTCTTAAAAACCCACCCCGCGACATCTTAACGCTGTTTTAATCCAAAAAAAAGCTTCCTTATCTGAGTTTCGCGTTTATTTGACACCGTTTTGACGCCTTTGGGACTTCTCTACGCGTCCGGGCTGCCCGGTGTTGTGAACCAGCGGTCCCCAACCTTTTTATCGGCATTTTATCAACACATAGATTGTTTATATGTCCAATCTAAATCTAAATCTGGGCCTTTTCCCCTTCAAAATAAACTTTCCACGTCTGTTTTTTTACTCATTTTGATACTTTTGGTGCTCAAGTGACCGAGATGTAACTGAGAGAATCCGGTCGTTTTTCAAAATAAAAGACTGTTCAGGCTCAGATGATAAACACAACGGAAATGATAAATTATCTCTGGGTGGCCCGGTACCGACTGATCCACGGACGGGTACCGCCCAGCAGGGGGCGGACGAGAGCTTCGTTGTTGTTTCCCACCGAAGAAGAAGAGCATGGTGCGGTTCAAGTCCAGGTAAAAACGTGTCCTCGACCCCGGTTTCTTCCGCCTGCGCGTTTACCTGAGGGCTCGTGTCCGCCCACAGGTACCTGCTGTGCGAGGTGAGGGCGCCGGAGCGGAGCGGGCCGCTGCCGCTGGACGAGCGGGCGGTGGCGGCGGCCGTGAGGGCGGCGGTGCTGCGGACCCACGGGGACTACGGGGCGGCCGTGGGGGGCTCCAGGCTCAGCGGTGAGCGCCCGCTTCGGTCCCCAACTGTGGATAAGAAAATAATAATAAAAGAAAATAATAATAAAAAAAATAAAAGCACGGGGCATTAACGACGTTAACGTGGTCCCCAACCTGGGGGGCGCGTCCTCTCCAAGGATCTCCTGCTATACACTCTGGTCCAGCATAACAAACAACAGAAGTTGTGAGTTTAAATGTGAAGTGATATGCATTATAGCGTTTGTATCGGAGTATAAGTCGTACCAACCAAAAAATGCAGACCAAAGAAGGAAAAAACATATATAAGTCGCACTGGAGTATAAGTAGCCTCTTTTTGAGGAAAGTTATTTGATAAAATCTAACACCAAGAACAGACATTTCATCTCGAAGGAAAAAAATTAAAATAAAAATAGAGTAGAGAACAGCTGAATAGGTGTACGGTATGATAATGTAACAAATTCAGACAACGAACTGAGAAAGTGCCTGCTATGTTAACATAACATATTAAGTTAGTTAATAAGTTAGTTAATAACTAATATGTTAGCTATTCCAATCACTATAGTATAAAGAACACTCTTAACAAGTTTACCAAACCATCAATGTCGTTCCAAATCACTAAATCCAATGAAATCTTCACCCCTGGTGTCACTTCTAAACAACTCCGGAGGTAGACGATGCGCTGCTTCCTCTTCTACATTGCTTTCGTGTTAATAATCTCATATAAGTCGCACCCCCGGCCAAACAATGAAAAAAACTGCGACTTATTGTCCGAAAAATACGGTATTCAGTTTATTCAAAACAAAGAGTGCAATTGATTTGGGGTGGGTTGGATAGGGTACGGTGAGGGTTGGGGGCTTACAATGTTCTTATATCATCAAAGCGGGGCTTGAGAGAAAGTTTGGGAACCACAGACCTATAATATGAACTTCAATCACTAGGGTACCGTACTTTTTGTTTCCTGGCAGCAGGTCGCGATTAACGTTTTGATTACAACTCAAAACACTGGCGATTGTAATAGAACCAGTTGATTGATGATGATCTTCCCTGTCGCCCTTTTCAGTGAAATATCTGAACGCCCACACGGGAATCGTGTTCCTGCGGTTCCCCAAGAAGTTTTACCGGCTGCTGTGGTCCGCGCTGCCCTTCATCACAAGCATCGAAACCCGCGGCCACAAGATCCCGTGTTTCCTCAACTGCCTGCATGTCGGAGGTGCGGAACACCGGGTCGAACGCGCGGAACGGTACTCCCGCCGGAGTTAACGAGTGTCTGTTGTTCCAGGAACCATCAGAACCTGCCAGAAGTTCCTGATTCAGTACAACAAACGGCAGCTCCAGCAGATGCTCCCCAAGTGTAAAAACAAAGGCAGGTCTCGGTCTGTTTAGCGTCACTTGTGTTGAAGGTTCTATTGTGAACGCGAATCTGATGTTTGTTCTGCAGAAGAAGAAAAAGAGGTGCGGAGAGCGATCCTGAGCTGTTCTCTGACCGAAGCAAAGAAGGGACATGAAGATGAAGACAGCGATGAGGAGCAGGACGACACTTAGATTTAAATACTAACGATGTTGAAGAGCCTTTTTCTTTTTATTCCTATGTTTCATATTTATGTTTTGGACAAATTTACATATTAAAACCTTATTTTCTCAACAAGCGTTTGAGTTTCTGATCAGAAAACATCCGTTTTCACTGAAAGACAGAATGAAAAAGTGACTTTCTGATAAAAAAATGACTTTCTGTTGCTGATGTGCAAGAAAAGGAAAGTCGTTTGATAGCAAAACAATTTATTTATGATCAAAGAAGAGAGAGAATATCACCGTTGAACATTCTAGAAAACAAAGAAGATATGGCTTTGGTTAAATAGCACGTTGACTACGAGAGTGAGGAGAAGTTCAGCAGATTAAAGGCTCAAAGATTCCCTGAAGCACACACGAACCAGCTGCTAGTACAGTAGATACACAGTTTGAATGTCACAGCGTTTCACAGAGGACACGTTCGGTCGACGAGTGGTTATCGGACGAGGTTTAAAAAAAAAAAAAAACACGTGGAAACGCAGCATCCCGCGGGACGACGGCAGCGAGCTGAACGGCTCCAATAATCTTAATTTGTGGCCTTTGGCTGGATGAGTTTGGTTTCAGAGGAGAAACTCTGTTTTGTAACTTTTTTTAATCTGTAAAGGGACAGTTCACCCAAAATCCTCTGACGCGTCGTCTCGCTCGAGCTCACCAGGGGAGAGAATCGTGAAATTTAACCCTGATTTTGTGAAAAAAAAAACAATTTAAAGGGAACAGACGGGGTCTGAAATGTGCGTTGGATCGATATTTGTGTCTAAAATCACAAATCGAGAGGAAGAAATCCGCAGTTTCCAAAAACGACCGGGGGTGATTTTGAGGCTCCCCCGTCACTTTTAACCTCAAGAGTCTGAAGACGCCGCGTGTTTCGTTTCCAGTTTACCCCCCACGGCGACGGCGGGAGCACCCGCCTCACGGAGGAAGATCGCAGCGGTCGAGAAGGCCCCCCCCCCGTCCCCCCCTTCTCGAAAAGGTCAGGAACGGGCTTCTCGGTGCCCAACCAGCGATCGACCTCGGCAGGCACGCGCTCCCCGGACGTCTACAGTGTTCAGCAACAAACACCTGATTAGACCACGCCCCAACCCCCACAAGCCCCACCCCTTCCCCAAGCCCCCTCCCCCGTCTTAGCTGAAGAGCTTGATGAAGCAGACGTGGCAGTACGGCTTCTCGTTCTGCTCCTTGAAAGTCCCCTTGTTGAGCTGCTTCAGGCAGAAGGCGCACACGAAGTGCTCCGGGTGGAACTTGCGGCCCATGGCGGTGATGCAGCGCCCCGTGATCGGCTTCTGGCAGCCGGAGCACAGCGAGCCGCGGCGGTCGTGGTAGTGGATCTCGCAGTACGGCTGCCCGTCGTGCTCGAAGAAGCTGCCGTTCACGAAGGGCGCAAAGCACTCCTGCGGGGCAGAGGCACGCCGTCAGGTCGTCACGCCCCCCCTGACCTCGCCCCGCCCCCCCTGACCTCACCCCGCCCCCCCTGACCTCGCCCCGCCCCCCCTGACCTCGCCCCGCCCCCCCTGACCTCGCCCCGCCCCCACTCACCCTACAGACGAAGCACTCGGGGTGCCAGAGGCTGCTGAGCGCCGAGATGTAGTTCTCCAGGATGGCGCGCGCACATCCACCGCACTTGGGGGCGAACATGTCAAAGTAGTCCCTCCTGCAGTACGCCTTCCCGTCCTTCTCGTGGAAACCTTCCCGGGATCAGAGTGGAGGGGGGGGTTAACCACTTCTTAAGCCCCGCCCACAAAAGGCAGAAGACGTCGTTACCTTCTGGTCCGAAAAACGATCCGCACTGAGCGCAGAAGAAGTGCTCGGGGTGCCACGTCCGCTCCAGCGCCGTCACCACTTTCTGGACACACACACACACACACACACACCTCAGTAGAGCCGTGGGGGGGTCGGGGGGAGTGTAAGAGGGGGCGGGGCCTCACGTCCAGGATGGGCCCGTTGCAGTAGTGGCAGCGCGGCGAGAACAGCCCGTGGTAGTCCTGCTCGCAGTACGGCTGGCCCTCGCGCTCGAAGAAGTTCCTGGAGCCGATCTCCTCCTGGCAGTGGGTGCACACGAAGTGCTCGGGGTGCCACGTCCGGCCCATGGCGGTCACCACCTGTCGGCACAGACGCCGTTACGGGGGGCGGGCGGGGCCTCAGCTCCTCCCTTGTGGCCAAGCCCCGCCCACAAAGCCCCGCGCACAGACTCAATGAACCAATCACAGCGCGCCTGATTCCGTTTTTTTTCCCTTTTATAGCGGGACCGCCACGTACGAACGTCTCCACACGCGGGACTTTCAGGTCACGACGCGTCCCAACGGTAAAATATTCCCTCTCGTTACGAAAGAAATTTCAGGATACGAAAGGCAAAAACGCGCTACCGCTGCTGCTCGCAGCTCGTGGAGTTTAGCGAACGCAAACGTGCTCGTAGCTGCTCTGCCATTGGCTGTCGCCTAGCAACGTCCTGTCATCCCATTGGCTAGGAGGGACGTCGACATGTACAGGTGTGTGTGTCCCAGCATCGTCTTCGTTTAACTTTTATTCGCTATGGACCCCAGGAAAGTGATGGAGAGAAGTGAAAGAGAAGAAAAGGAGAAGAAGAGAGCTTTTTTGTTCGTACGAACGAAGCAAGAAATAATAGAAAAGCGTGAAAAAGGGATGCGTTTGGTTGATCTCTCCAAAGAATACGGCCGTAATACATCGACGATAACACGGTATTAAAACAACGTTGGTTGTAGTAACGACGCTATCGTAAGATTAGCCTGTAATAAAGTTCATCTTGTTCCTGGAGAAGCCTTGAACTGAATTCATACATTTATTATGCGCTAATCTACCTGTAACATGTATTTGTTACATGTTTTGATGCATTTTTAGGATTTATTAAAAAATTATGTCCGAATTTTTGGGGTCTTGGAACGGATTAGGACATTTACGTGGAAAAGGCGTCTCTACTTACGTAATTTTCAGGTTACGAAACAACTTTGGGAACCGATTAATTTCATAAGAAGAGGTCCCGCTGTACGTGTTTTTCCGACACCGTGAGCGTCGAGCGGTCAAACGTGCGAGCGCGCGTGCGTCGGGTCGCCCCACCTGTCCGACGATGGGCTTGCAGCAGGCGCCGCACACCCCCTTGGCGACGGTCTGCACCCCCAGCTTGTTGAGGTCCGACTGCAGGCTCCCCAGCATGTTGTCCAGCTTGTTCACCTGGGTGGGGGGGCCGCCGCCTTTCCCCTGGGCCATGATCTGGAACGCGCCGTCGGGAAACGAACGAACGAAAAGAAACGAAAAAAAAAGGAGGTGAGGATTTTTTGGGGGGCGTGGGGTGAGGAGGTGGAAGTGAAGAGGGGGGGGCGGAGCAGGTTCGTGCCTGGGCCGGAGAGAACACCGGGTCGTACTCTGTTTGACAGCCTACAGACACCAGGACCACCGGAGGGGGGGCCCGGAGCGGCGGCGGGGGGGCGGCGGCCTCCGTGACCTGGGCTGGAGGAGGCGGGGCTTGAGTCAACACCCTGAGCTGGGAAGGCTGCTGCGGAGGAGGAGGAGGGGGGGAGGGGGGGGGAGGGGCGGGGGAGGAGGGGGAGGGGGCGCCGGCGGGATGGGCAGGGGGGGGTGGAGGAGGGGGTGGTGCTTCTGGTCGAGGGCGGGCGGGCGGCGGGGGGCGGGCGGGGAGAGGGGGGGGAGGACCTTCCTGTGGGGGAGGGGGGACTCGGGGGCGATCTGAGGGAGAGGAGAGAGAGAGACAGGAAGTGGAAACAGACATCACGCTCCCGAGCGTGGCCGAGCGCCGAGCGCCGCCGACCTCGCCGCCGCCGCCCCCGTCGGGGCGGGGCCTCAGCGGCCTGGACGTGAGGACCACGCCCTCCGCCAGCCACTCGTCGGACGGCCCCCGCCGCCGCTCCGGGCGGCCGATCCCGAACTTGCCCTGCAGCTCCTCGATGAGGCGGTCCTGCGAGCTGTTCTTGTTCACGATGATCGGCCCCACCTTCTTGCGCGGCTGCCCGTCGCGGTACATCGGGTGGACGTTGAGCGTCTCCTTCGTGCGTCTGATCACCGACTTTATCTGGGTCGGGGAGGGGGCGGGGTCAGGGTCACGGCCGGGGCGTCGGCATCAGGTGGGATGCTGGGGGGTCAGTGGGTTAAGAGTCACACCTCAACGCATGCCCCGCCCCCCAGCACGCACAAGCCCCGCCCACAAAGGCCGCGATCCAATCCCGGCGCACATCTCTGCTGGACTCCTCAGCTCACCTGTAGCTAAGCCCCGCCCACGAGCCAACCACAGCGTTCACAGAGGGGGCCTTCTCTAGCGCCTGTAGTTAAGCCCCGCCCACAAACGGCTTCAGGGGGCGGAGTCACGCTCACAGGTGGGGCATCTTCACCAGGCAGGTTGCAGGGGTCAGTAGGTTAAGAGTCACACCTCAACGCATGCCTCGTTCCCACAGCTCCCACAGCTCCCAGTATGAGCGTGGTCTACATGCACAAACCGACCAGAACCAACCAGAACCCCCTAAAGACCCACTCAGAACCGACCCCTGGTGATGCTGAAGGTGACTACTATTTCTGTTCCTGGGCTCCCACAGTTCCCAGAGCTCCCAGAGGTCCCAGTATGAGCATGGTCTAATGCACAGAATCAACCAGAACCAACCAGAACCTCCAAAAGACCCATTCAGAACCGACCCGTACTGATGTTGAAAGTGAGTACTACTTCTGTTCCTTGGCTCCCACAGTTCCCAGAGCTCCCACAACTCCCACAGTTTCCAGTATGAGGGTGGTCTCCATGCACAGAATCGACCAGAACCAATGAAAACCCCCTGAAGATCCACTCAGAACCGACCAGAACCAGCGAACCCCCTAAAGATCCACTCAGAACCGACCCTGATAGATGCTGAAGGTGACTACTACTTCTGTTCCTCGGTTCCCAAAGTTCCCAGAGCTCCCAGTCTGAGCATGGTCTACACGCACAGAACCAACCAGAACGGACCAGAACCTCCTAAAGACCCATTCAGAACCGACCCGTATTGATGCTGAGGGTGACTACTACTGCTGTTCCTCGGTTCCCAAAGCTCTCACAGCTCCCAGGGTGTGGTCTCCATGCACAGAACCGACCAGAACCTCCTAGAGGTCCAGAACCGACCCATATTGATGTTGAAGCTACTACTTCTATTCCTGGGCTCCCACAGCTCCCACAGCTCCCAGTCCGAGGGTGGTCTTCATGCACAGCACCGACCAGAACCTCCTAGAGGTCCAGAACCGACCCATATTGATGTTGAAGCTACTACTTCTATTCCTGGGCTCCCACAGCTCCCAGTCTGAGGGTGGTCTTCATGCACAGCACCGACCAGAACCTCCTAGAGGTTCAGAACCGACCCATATTGATGTTGAAGCTACTACTTCTATTCCTGGGCTCCCACAGCTCCCACAGCTCCCAGTCCGAGGGTGGTCTTCATGCACAGCACCGACCAGAACCGACCAGAACCTCCTAGAGGTCCAGAACCGACCCGCGTCGATGCTCAAGCCGACCACTGCTTCATGCACCCCTCCGGGCGGAGCGAGCGGCGGTGGGGGGGGGCGTACGTGTCCGGAGGCGGAGACCCGGTCCACGGTGGGGGTCTGCATCAGCGGCAGGTCCAGCGCCGCCTCAGGCGTGGCGGGGCAGGAGGCGGGGCTTGCGGACTCGTCCATCCAGCTGGCCTCGGTCAGCGGCGTCACGCTGCCGTCGGTGAACGGGCGCTCGGTGCACGGCGTGACGGTCCCGTCCATCCCGTCGTGGAGCGACAGCGACAGCTCCTCGTCCGCCCAGTCCAGGTCGCCGTTCCCGTCCACCGACTCGTCCGTGAGGACGCTGGCGAAGGTGTCGGGGCGGACGCTCGCCCTGTCCACGGGGAGGATAAGCTCCTCCTCCGCCTCCGCCGCCGCCGTTGGGGGCGGGGCCGAGGCGTGGGTCTGGGAGAAGCTCATGGCGAGGAGCTTGTCCAGGGCCTCGTCCAGGGAGGGGGGGGGGTCCAGAGGCCTGGTGGGGGAGTTGAAGGCCGGCAGGGGGGGAGGGGCGGATGAGGAGGGGGGCGGGGCCGAGGGGGCGGGGCTGGGAGGGGGGCGTGGGGGCGAGGCCCGTTCAGGAGGGGGGGTGGGGGACTTGTGGTCCAGGACGGTGTTCACCGAGGTGAGGGAGGGGGTCGTGGGGGTGTCGGAGGGGCTGGGGCTGCTCCTGGAGGGGGCGGGGCTGCGGGGGGGCGGGGCGGGGCCGAGGGGGGGCGAGGCGGGGCCGCCGTCCTCGTCGATGTGCAGCACGAGAGCGGCGGGGAGGGAGAAGAGGGGGGAGGCGGGGCCGGCGGAGGAAGAGAGGGGGGGGAGAGGAGTGGAGGAGGAAGAGGAGAGTCCTGGGGGGTCCAACAGGGAGCCCAGAGAGGGGGGCTGCAGAGAGGAGGTAGGAGAGAGGAGAGAGGAGATAGGAGAGAGGAGATAGGAGAGAGGAGGGAGGAGAGGAGAGGAGAGAGGAGAGAGGAGATAGGAGATAGGAGAGAGGAGGGAGGAGAGGAGAGGAGAGAGGAGAGGAGAGGAGAGGAGAGAGGAGAGGAGAGAGAGAGGAGAGGAGAGAGGAGAGAGGGAGGAGAGGAGATAGGAGATAGGGCATAGGAGAGGAGAGAGGAGAGGAGATAGGAGATAGGGCATAGGAGAGGAGAGAGGAGAGAGGGAGAGGAGAGAGGAGAGAGGAGAGAGGAGAGGAGAGGAGAGAAGAGAGGAGAGGAGAGGAGATAGGAGATAGGGCATAGGAGAGGAGAGAGGAGAGAGGAGAGGAGATAGGAGATAGGGCATAGGAGAGGAGAGAGGAGAGAGGAGAGAGGAGAGGAGAGAGAGAGAGGAGAGAGGAGAGAGGAGAGAGGAGAGAGGAGAGAAGAGAGGAGAGAAGAGAGGAGAGAAGAGAGGAGAGGAGAGGAGAGGAGATAGGAGATAGGAGAGGAGAGAGGACATAGGAGAAAGGACATAGGAGAGGAGGTAGGAGAGCGGAGAGGAGAGGAGATAGGAGATAGGAGAAAGGAAACAAGAGAGGACATGAGGAAGCTGAGAGATGAAGCTCTGCTCTCTGGGGGCGGGGCTTACGCTACCTTGAAGTCCGACAGCGACGCCATCAGCTCGTCCAGCTCCCGCGTGGCGCACGAGGCCGACATCCTCGCCTGCTGCTGAGCGTCCGCGTCCAGGTCGCCGTGCCGACCGACTGCGGCGGGGCTGGAAGACAGGACGCCGTCCTTACGGGGGGGGGCGGGGCCAGCGGGCGCAGGGGCAGCGGGCGAAGCGTTGTACGCACCTGGACGACAGGATGGAGCTCTCCAGCTCGTCCAGGAGGCTCTCCACGGCGGGCCGGCCCTCCTGAGGGGGCGGGGCCACCGCCGCGTCGGGGCTTCCGCCGTTCTCGTAGTGGGTGACGCCGCAGGACGGCAGCGGCGGCGCCGAATCCTCTTCGAGGGAGACGAGGTCGTCAGGCGAGAGGCGGGCGCGCGTGGGAGCCCGGGGGCGGGGCCTACCTGTGGTGGCGAACGACGGCGAGCTCTGCTGGACCGCGTTGAGCTCGAGGAGCAGGCGGTCGAGCTCCGACAGGTTGCTGCCCAGGGCCGTCGCCATGGCGACCGAGGCGGCGAGGTCGGATGGCTTCTGTTTGTTCGGGAAGCTGGGCAGAGGAGCGACAGAGGGGGCTCAGCTGACCGTGGGGGGGGGGGCGAGGGGGGTGGTACCTGTACACGTGGTCGTCCTCAGCGTGGGACAACGGGGAGCTCCCCCGGGACCATGAGCTCTTGTGGGCGGAGCCTGGGGGCTGCGGCGCGGCGTCCGCCTGCTGGGAGCCGTTGAGGGCGTCGGCCGAAGGCGGGGGCGGGACCGGCGGGGGCGCGCACGCGTCCCGGCAGGGGGCGGCGCCGGCGGGGACGGAGTAGGGGGTCTCCTCGGACAGGAAGGCGGGACGCGTCGAGATGTGGGACGTGGTGGACTCCAGATCGGCCAGCAGCGCGTCTGGAAGGTCACGTGACGGGTTAGGGGCGCCAGAAGGTGAGGTCATGTGACACACACACACACACACACACACACACATACACACACACACACACACACACACACACGTCACTGTGAACGAGTCATCGGTTCCCCCTTAAACATCCCCTGTGAAATCCCCAGTCTAAAAAGAACCACACACATCCTTGTTCTTCTATCTTTGTGAGGACCTTCATATTAATAATGTTACCCAACCCCTTCCGAGAACCATCCTACACCCCCTCCCAGAACCATCCTCCGTAACCCCCCCGACCCAGACCCAGACCCATCCTAGACCCGGTTCTGACCTCAACCTTAAGCCAATGTCCTCACTTTGATAGGAGAATGAGGATGTTGGTATGTGCCAAGAACACACACACTCTCTGACAGTTCCGTGTACTTCTATCTTTGTGAGGACCTACACAGTCACAACGCATCAACCAGCCCCTAACCAACCCAACTAACCCTGACCTCTGACCTCTCCTAAACCCGGCTCCTGACCCTCAGACAGTCCTTTGAAGTTGTGAGGACGGGCCGGAATGTCCTCACTTTGATAGTAGAATGAGGAGGTACTGGTACTCAGACAGAAAGTACAAGAACACACACACACACACTCACACACACACACACAAACACACACACACTCAATCTGGTTCTCCTCATTAAACCAGGATCTTAAATCAAGTGTCAAACTTGGAATGAACTCGTGTGCTGACCTTAAATACCGACAAAAAGAAGTCCAGATGTTGGTGAGGCCAGGCTGATAAGGTCACACACACACACACACACACACACACACACACACACACACACACACACACACACACACACACACACACACACGTTCAGTGTTCCCAGGGTTGACTGGGTACACCGTTACCCTGACGAGTGTCCGTTGGAATGCGGGAACAAAATAGACTCTTACATCACGCGTCCATCGCCAGCCGGTCCAGAATAAACGCCGGCGGCGGCGGCGGCGCTGCCCGAAACCCGATCGCCGGGGCGGGCAGGGGCGTCCGCCCGTAAACGTGAGACCGCCCGACGGGTCCTACCTCGCGCCGCTCGGGCCAGGTTCGGCGGCGTTCGGGGAAGATGGGGAAATCGCGACCTCGGGGCGTCGGGAGCGGGTCGGGCGGGCGCTTGGCTCCGCCCCCTGCCCGCCTCTGGCACGGCCTCGAACCGGGTCGGCGCTCGCCGGGACCCCCCCCGACTTCCTCCGGGCAGCCTCTCGCGCGACGCCAACGGCGCCACTGATAGGGGCCGAGGGAGCGGCGGCGGGGAAGAGGGATGCGGGGGGGGGGCGTGGCCTGGTTAGTGGGCGTGGCGTGGGAGGGGCGTGGTCTAGCGTTGGGCGTGGTCTGGGGAAAGGGGAGGGGCTCCGCTCAGCAACTTTTAGCCCGTCTAAAATCGTCGTCCAGCACGTGGACCGCCTGTCCCCGGGCGGCCCCGGGCGAACGCCACGGCCCCCGAAAAACGGCGAAAGTCGTTTAACCTCCTCAGATCCGCCGAACCGCCTCCGGGGACCCCCCCCACCCCAGATGTTCACGCCCTGTCCTCGTACTCACCCGTCGCCCCCCCCGGAGGGCGAAAGAGGCCCGACCCGGACCCCATCACCCCCCCCTGCCCCCCCTCTAAAAACATCTGCCCCAGCACATCTGTCAGAACGGGTTCGCCTAAAGGAGGCTCGGCGGTGAACCCGGGGGCGAAACGATTTTGTGGGTTGTTGCGGGGTCCTCTCGGGTCCCTGGGGGAGGGGGGGGGGGGGGTGAAGGGGGGGTGGAGGGGGGGGGCTATTTTAAACCGTCAGAGCGAAGGCGCCGAAATATCTCGGGCGTCCGGATATAACCCGCACCTGTGGCGAGGAGGGGGGCGGGACAAAGACGAGGCGGAAGGGACCGCCCCGCCCCCCCTTCCTCCTGCCCCCCCCCCACACAGACTAGTTTGAGCACGCCGCTGCATCAGACCAGCAGAGGTCAGGCGGCGGCGCGCTCGCTCCTTCCAGCGCGACCTCAATGGCCCATTGTGTGTGTGTGTGTGTGTGAGTGTGTGTGTGTGTGTGTGTGTGTGTGTGTGTGTGAGTGTGTGTGTGTGTGTGTGTGTGTGTGTGTGTGTGTGAGTGTGTGTGTGAGTGTGTGTGTGTGTGTGTGTGTGTGTGAGTGTGTGTGTGTGTGTGTGTGTGTGTGAGTGTGTGTGTGTGTGTGTGTGTGTGTGTGTGTGTGTGTGAGTGTGTGTGTGAGTGTGTGTGTGTGTGTGTGTGAGTGTGTGTGTGTGAGTGTGTGTGTGAGTGTGTATGTGAGTGTGTGTGTGAGTGTGTGTGAGAGTGTGTGTATGTGTGTGTGTGTGTGAGTGTGTGTGTGTGTGAGTGTGTGTGTGTGTGTGAGAGTGTGTGTGTGAGTGTGTGTGTGTGAGTGTGTGTGTGTGAAAGTGTGTGTGTGTGTGAGTGTGTGTGTGCGTGTGTGAAAGTGTGTGTGAGAGTGTGTGTGAGAGAGAGTGTGTGTGTGTGTGTGTGTGTGTGTGTGAGTGTGTATGTGTGTGTGTGAGTGTGTGTGTGAGAGTGTGTGTGTGTGTATGTGTGTGGCGGCTCAGATCAGCTTCACAGCAGCCCTCTGTGCCGCGGCGAGCGAGCGACATTCCAGACGACCGCGGGCGGGCGAGCGGGCGGTCCCGCGGGGGTTTATCAGATCACGCCGCGGGAATTCCAGGCGTTCCTTCGGGGGGGATGATGCGGCTCAGTGAAACACTCAGGTGATGGTGGGGGGGTGAGAGGGGGCGGGGCCTGGGGGCGAGGGGGCGGGGCCTGGGGGGGGCACAGAGGTCTAGTCCTGAACAACGCGGCTAAAAATACCCCCCCCCCGAAAGACGACACGGAGGGAAAGCGGCACCAAAATAATTACACTTCCTGGTAAATCAGACGACTGACAGCGTGGGGGGGCAGAGGGGGGGCAGGGTGTCGGGGGGGGGCAGAGGGGGGTGTGAGGACCAGTTGTCCCCCCGTCGGGCCCTCGCAGCTTCCACGCCGCCTCCCTGGTCACGGTGGAGGAAGCTTGACTCAGCGTGGGGGGGCAGTGAGGGGGGTGGGGGGTGTGAGGGGGGCGGGGGGTGTGTGGCCCCCCCCCTCGGCTTCCTCAGGATGCGAGGCTGCGGTGAGGTCAGCCCTGAGCAGGATGGGCGCGGCGAGGCGAGCCTTCGGATCGGCGACCGCGTCCCGAGGAATTTACCCAGCATGCTCTGGGGGGGGCGAGGTGGGGGGGGGGCATGTCTGGACCCAAGGACAGACCACACAGAGGGAATCCCCTCCGTGGGGGGGGGTCGGGTTTCCAAACAGCTCCACGCTCACCTGCCCGTCATCGCCAGGCTCCAGACGGGGGGGTCATGTGACCTCTGGGGGGGTCATGTGACCTCTGGGGGGCATGTGACCTCTGGGGGGTCATGTGACCTCTGGGGGGGGGGACTCCGACGGGAGACGTGGGATCGATACGACCAGCGGGGGGTCGGGGGGCGTAGACAGCAGCCTGATGATACCTGTGCCCCCCCCCAGGAGGATGAAACCAACACCACGGCGCTCAGGCTGGGGGGGGCACAGGTCACGACCCCGAGAGCGTCCAGCCTTGGACCTTGAGTGACGGCCAACATTCCTCGACAGCCCCCCCCCCCCTCCTCCTCCTCACCCCCCCCCAACAATCGGGCCTTTCAGGCGAGCGGGCGTGCCGCCGTCAGCTGTCCTCGACCACAACAGCAGAATTAGACGTCCCTGGTGGGGGGGCGGGGTCAAAGGTCAAGCTGCACAGGTGAAGCTGGGGGGGAAGGGGGGGGGGTACGTGCACGTCACGTGCACTGTTGACGTCCAGCAGGGTCTGTTACCAGCGCTTTGAAGTACAACAGAAGTTTGACCCACACACACACACACTCTCTCACACACACACACACTCTCACACACACACTCACACACACACACACACACACACACTCACACACACTCACCCCCGCCCCTCCAAAACACACACACTTTCTTTTACTCTTTTAAAGTCAGACCCAGCTCTTTCTGTCCGGGGGGGGGTCCGTGGGGGGGGAGGGGGGACTTCAAAGCAGGAACGAGGAGTCTCGTGGGGGGGGGTACAAGGCGGGGGGGGGGCAGGAGGCAGCGTTAAAGCTCGGTGTCAGACTGTCAGCCCCCCCAAAAGGAACGGCCTCACCGACCCGAGCACAACTCCGCTCCACGCCCCCCCCCGGTGTTAAAGTGACCCCCCCACCCCCGGTGCCCCCCCCCGGGCCTCACCTAGGTCGTCCATGGCTCCGTCCTCCGCCGCTCGACTCCTCGCGTCCCTGACGCCTGTCCGGGGCCGCGGGGGCGCGCCGCCGCGTGCGGCCGAGGGCGGAGCGCGCGTTCACGCCGCGCGGCGCCGCCTGGCGGCCGGGGCCGGGACTACACCGGGATTAGAGCTGAGATTAGAGCCGCAGCGCCGCCGTTTAGCGGCCTAGAAACAACACCCAGAGGGACAGGGGGGCCGAGAGGGCAGAGTTTAATGATTAAATAAGGAAAAAAAGGGGATTTATTCACTTTTAAACACGGAAAATAAACACGGAAAATAATTTCTGGGACTAAATCTTAATCCCCGTTTACACGCGAGGGGCCGATACTTAGAGTCCAGGTGAGCGCGGAGGGTTAGAGACGCGTGAGCAACAGTTTGAAACAGGTCATGTGAGGTTAAAAGTAATTCTGGTTACAGCCCAAGACATCAAAGGGGAGGCTTTGATGTCCCGGCACGAGTAAAAGCGTCCAGGGCGGGGGGGCGGCCGAGGCCGTCAGAAGTCGACGGCCCCCAGCTTGCGCTGCTCGCGCTCGGTGAGCGGCTGCCGGGCGAGGAGCTTCTCGTGGAGGCGGTGGTGCTTGCCGATGCCGAGCTTGGGGAGGCCGCGGTTGAGGCCCTCCAGCAGCACGCAGGACTTGCAGAGCGGCTGGCTGGAGATGTAGCCGCAGCGGGCGCAGGAGCCCTGCAGCGGCATCCTCACGCCCTCGCGCACCGACAGGTGCTCGCCCGAGTGGATGACGTCCATGATGGCGCTGGGCCTCACGCTCTCCAGGTCCTTCAGGAAGGTGCGGGCGTGGCCGCGGTACGCGTTGGGCGAGTACACGCACTCGGTGGAGAAGTAGTCGAGCCTCTTGAAGTAGGCGTAGAGCACGATCTCCTTCTCGTAGGCGTACTTGAGGGGCTTGCAGCGCGGCACCACGCCGTCGCCCTCGCTCGCCGTGGAGATGGCCGTGCAGCGCCGCAGCCGCGCGATGTCGCCGCGCAGGACGTTCATCAGCACCGTCTCCGCCACGTCGTCGGCGTTGTGACCTGAGGGGGAGGAGGGGGAGGAGGGGAGAGGTGAGACGCCCATCGCTGCCTTCCCGTGGCCCCGCCCACCCTGTGGGCCCTACCATGGCCCCGCCCACCCTGTGGGCCCTCCTGTGGCGCCCTACCGTGGCCCCGCCCACCCCGTGGGCCCTCCCGTGGCTCCACCCACTCCGTGGTGCCCTCCTTTGGTCCCGCCCACCCCGTGGCGCCCTCACGCAGCCCCACCCACTCCACGGTGCCCTCACACAGCCCCGCCCACCCCGTGGCGCCCTCCCATGGCCCCACCCACCCCGTGGCGCCCTCCCGTGGCCCCACCCACCCCATGGCGCCCTCACACAGCCCCGCCCCCTCCAGCAGCCCCGCCCCCCGCCCTCACCTGTGCATATCTTGTCCACCTTCAGCATGACGGCGCCCCGGTCCAACGCCTGGCGCCTGAAGACGCCGCAGAAGGTGCAGTTGTTCTTCAGCCCCACCTGCTGCACGATGGCGTCCATGGTCCAGCCGTAGAGCTCCTCGTAGGACACGACCTTCAGCGGGAGCTCGTACTGCCGCTGGTTCCGCCGCACCGTCTCCAGGGAGTCGTCGCGGTAGCCGGCGATGCCCTCGTCCACCGACAGGAGCATGAGCGTCAGGCCGTAGCCGTGGCGCTCGTTCAGGAGCTTCATGAGGTGCGCCAGCACCGTGGAGTCCTTCCCCCCCGAGGCCGCCACCCCCACCGTCTCGCCGGGCTTGAACAGCTCCGCCCCCACGATGGTCTGGTGCACCTCCTCCTCGAAGGCCCAGAAGAAGCAGTCCTTGCAGAGGGAGTGGCCCGTCTTCGGGCGCTTCAGCGCCGCGCGCCTCTCGCAGCAGCTGCTGCACAGGACGGGCATCCTGGCTGGGGGGGGGCAACATCTGGTCAGGGGGGTTCCCTCAAAGTTAATTAAAGTGATTTAAATCACTTAAAGTTGTTTGAAGTTATTTGAACCACTTAAAGTTGCTTAAAGTTAAATAAACTTAAAGTTAAATAAACTTAAAGTTAAATAAACTAAGTTGTTTAAAGTGATTTAAATCATTCAAAATTACTTAAAGTTATTTAAAGTTGTTTGAATCACTTAGTTACTTAAAATTATTTAAAGTTATTTTAATAACTTAAAGTTACTTGAAGTTATTTAAAGTTGTTTGAATCACTTAAAGTTACTTAAATCACTTAGTTACTTAGTTATTTTAATAACTTAAAGCTACTTAAAGTTCTTTAAAGTTAATTAAATCACTTAAAGTTACTTAAATCACTTAGTTACATAAAGTTATTTAAAGTTATTTTAATAACTTAAAGTTACTTAAAGTTATTTAAAGTTGTTTGAATCACTTAGTTACTTAAAGTTATTTTAATAACTTAAAGTTACTTAAATAGTAAATATTTATAGTTAATTAAATAATTTAAAGGTTGACATTTAAATTTGAATAAGTTTTAAATAAGTTAACAGGACACACATAATTTAAAATTGTATTGTTAATACAGGAGTTTTTTTTTAATCATTCTATCAGGATGAACATTTCTACCAGACACAACAACAACAACACCAACACAACAACAACAACAACAACAACAAGGATGTCGTTTGTGCAGAAACGTCATCAGAGATGAAGAATCTGATCCAAATTAGAGTAAATTAGGAGCTTCTCCACGAGGACGAAAAATAAATAAACCTCCTCTTTTCAAAGAATAATAAAAACATCGTTTAAAAAAGCTCTAAATTAAAAATAAACTTTAATTTTCTTCACCAGAAACTCGAAGAGACTGAAAACGCGACCAAACTAGGTGCTAAAATAGAACCACCAATCCCCCTCAGACCCGCAGATACCGGCTCACACATCTCCTGCCCGAATACAGAAACGAGTTTGAACGTTCAAGTGTCAGAAAAGCGACTTTAAACCCCAAAAAAATCGACTTTAAACCCAAAAAGTCGACTTTTATTTTGAACCACTTTTAGCCCAGTTAGCCGAGAGCGGCTAAACAGTCACATTTACGCCCGGAAAAAGAAACCTACCAACTTCCCAGGCAGAGGTCCGAGTGCCGGACGGTCCCGACCGGAACCGAGAAGCTCCCAAAAGTTAAATCAGACGACTTAAACCGAAATTTCAGCTTTTTAAACCCCAGATAAACATGTGCACGGTGGACCCGGCTTCCGGGTTTCTTCTTCGCTGCCGCGCGGGGGAGTGACAGCGCCGCCCCCCGCCGCCGCCTGGCGGCCGCCGGCGGTAGCGCCGGCTGTTTTCAGCCACGCTTGCAAACCGTTTTCAAACGTGTCGCTTTATAAACAAAACCCCGATCACACGGACGAGCAGGTGTAGTCGACAAACAGTTTATTAGTTTGCTTCAAAGAGTGTCAATACTGAAGCAGCAGCAACAGATACCAAAATGCTGAGTGGTGTATATGAAAGTGGGTGGGAGGGCGAAGCCGCTGAGGTTTATTTTGACAGGGAAAGGGTTGCAAGCCTAGTTGATGGGATGAAAAGCGCCCCTCTGATGCCACTGCATGTCTCTGATGCGCCGCACTGACTGGATCTGAGGAATCTGGGCTCCGAACTCGGCGTTGTCCTTGTACTCCCCCTTCTCGAAGAGGTACTGGTAGCCCCTGTAGCCGGGGTACTGGTAACCGACCCAGCTGGAAGAGACGGGACGCACGTCAGGGGGGAGAGGAGAGGCGAGGGGACCGTCGTATGGGGGGGGGACTCACGTGCCGCTCTGGACCCGGACAGAGGAGACCTTCTCCTGGTAGCCGTGCGCGTGGAAGCTGGGGACGTCGTCGTCGATGATCTCGATCTTCTTCCCCGCGAAGCTGGCGTTTTCGTACAGGACGATTTTGTGCTCCTGGCTGTCCTGGTGGGGTGGGAGGGGAGGGGAGGGGGGGGGGTTAGGGTGGTAGGGAGGGGCGTCTGAAAGCCCGAGGGGGGGGGGGAGGCGTTGGTTACCACTTTGACTGGGCGGAATGCGGCGATGGTGTCGCTGCGCCTGCTGTTGGTCCAGGAGTCCCAGCGGGGGTACTCGCCCTTCTCAAACACGTACTGCTCCCCCTTGCACTCGGGCTGCTCGTATCCCACCCATCTGGGGAGGGAAACGTGGCCGTGATGCACCCGCGCAGACCCCCCCCACCTTGACCCCCCCCGACCCCACTCACGGTCCACACAGCACCAGGATGGAGCCGACCTTCTCCACGCCCGCCTCCTGCAGGTTGTTGCAGGCGGCGCTCAGCTCCTGGCAGTGCCCCTGGAAGTTCTCCTGCTCGTAGATCACCAGCTGCGGGGTGTTGGGGGGGAGAGAGCGGTTGGGAGGGTCCGGGGGGGGGCGCACACCCCCCCCCGACCCCGCCCGACTCACCTTGAAGGCGCTGGCGCCTGGCTGCTGCTGCTTGGACGCAGGGTTCTGGTGGTCCGTGGCCATTGTGAGTGGATCAGTGAAGATGAAGCTGGGGGGAGAGAGAGCAGAGAGTCACTCGACGCCCCCCCACCACCACGCCTGCCCCCCCCCCCACCACCACCACCCAGGGGAAGAGGAAGGTCGACTACACGAGCCTCTTACCAGTACCCGTCTGTGCCAGTGTGGTCGCGATGGCCCGGCGGGCTCAATATATACGAGGTTCTGAGGGGGGTCCGGGCCTGGCCCACAGACCGGCCCGTCATAGGCCCTGTGTGCTGGAGTGAGGGGGTGCCCCCGGGGCTGCCCCCCCCCTCCTGCCCGCCCCCCCCTCCACCCCAGAGGGAGGCAGAGTTATTTCATTAGTTGTCAGTTTTGTCCAGCCAGTCATTGTTCCATATCTACACGATTCAGCACAAACAGTGCCAAGAGACCTGCGCCTCAACCCGGGGGGGGGCGAGGGGGGGGCAGCGAGGGGGGTTACTGCGCCACACACACACACATTCAACAACAACAGCCCGACCGCTGAGCCTGAGCACCCCCGAAGCTTTCTGAAGGAGACAGGCCGACAGATGCCCGATATTAATTATTGAGGGGGGGGTGTTTGAGCTGGGGGGGGGCACAGTTTACGCCGGTCATGGTGGGGGAGGGGGGCAGACCAGTAGTAGACCAGTAGCAACCAGTAAAGACCAGTAGCCCATTTATTCTGATAGCACCTTCTATTTGATAAAGCTCCCCGTGTGTTGGGGTTTATTTTGTGATGTGTGTGTTTATTTTGGAGGAAATGGGATTAACCCCCCCCCCCCCACACCCCCCCCATCATCGTGATCCCCGAACATGGGATCTCACCGCACCTTCATCGAGGCAAAAGAGGAATTTTGTAACAGATAATAAACACAAAACATGATGGATAGTTAATGAATTGTTTATTTTTTCCAGAAAAAAAACACAAAAAAACAGAATTAATCAGCTGTTACTTGTTATTATCAGTTATTATCAGTTATTATCAGTTATTATCCGTTATTATCCGTTGTTATCCGTTGTTACCGTTGTTATCTGTTGTTATTCAGAGTGTCTGTTGACGTTCCCGAGGCCTCAGGGAGGCTTCACCTGGTGAGGTTTCACCTGTCCCGGCCCGAATGGGACCCTGGAGGGGGGGTGCTCCCTCATGGGGGGGGCAGGGTCTCCTCCTAACCTGAGGTGGACCTCCGGTGGCCACCAGGTAGCGCTGCGGGGGCGTGTAGGTGTAAATAGGTGTTGTTTTCCACCCCCCCTCCCCAGGTCACCTGTTTTAAACGTGACCTTTCACCTCTGACTCTATTTTGGATCCTTCACGTCGAACAACGCGACCTCTTTAATGAAAACGGGATCGTGTGTGTCGACGGGGGGCGTGATGTCACTTCCTGTATGTTTTTTTTTTGGGGGGGGTCACCAGGTTTGTGTCGGGGTCCCTCATGTCACCTTAGGGGGGGACCAGGAACCTTCGGCCTGCTCGAGGTCAGGAAGGCCTCGGGGTCGCACGGCGGCGTGGACCGAGGTCTGAGATTAGTCTGATCTTTAATTCTGGGACCTCTGAAGACAAATTAGGAGATTTATCAGTGATTTCTGCAGATTAATCAGAATATAAAGGAGGTTCATCACTCATCTGGATTATTTTCTCCATTTTGTGAATGTGTAAACTCGTTTGCTTGTGAGGGTTTCATCACGGAAGTTGGGGCTGATGTGCATGTGTGTGTGTGTGTGTGTGTGTGTGTGTGTGTGTGTGTGTGTGTGTGTGTGTGTGTGATTCAGGTGAGCACAAACACAAACTGATCTCAGTCCGGGTCAAACTTCTTTTATTGGCTGAAACATACGCGGAGCTCCTCGCTCCCGGCGGGAGGGGGGAGGGGGCGAGTGCGGTGGGAGGGGGGGCTCAGCTGGCCCCAGCTGTGGCGGGAGGGGCGGGTGGTACCGGAGCAGGGTCGGGGCCCGGGGCCGGGCCGGGAGCCGGGGCCGGGTCGGGGACGATGAAGCAGCCCTTCTTGTGCCACTGCATGTCCCTCACCCGGCGCAGGGACTGGATCTGGGGGTCGGGGGCCTCCCAGTCGTTCCAGTGCTTGAAGTCCCCTTGCTCAAAGATGAACTGGCGCCCCCTGTAGCCCGGGTACAGGTATCCGACCCATCTGGGGGGGGGGACAACAACACAGCTCTGTTACCATCGGACCTGGTTTGCCCCCGAGCGAGCTTCCGTTTGACTGCCGGAAGTTCGGGAAAGAAACCTCCGGAGGGAAGCCTCCCGGGAACGCTCGTCTCCACGGGGACGGCGTTCGTTTACGGAGCCCCCCCCTCAAACCCGATCTTACGTTCCGTTCAGGGCCTTGACGCTGGCGACCCGATCCCTGAACCCGTGGACCCACAAACTGGGAATGTCGTCGTCGGCTATCTCGATCTTCCGGCCGGTGAAGCCGGGGTTCTCGAAGAGGTGCACCTTGTGTTCGGAACCGTCCTGCAGGAGGGGAGCGGAGCGTCAGTGTGTGAAGTGGGGGGGTGGATGGGGGCGTGGGGGGGGGCAGACGTACCACTTTGAGGGGTCTGAGGGACAGGAGGGAGTAGCTGCTCTGGCTGTTGGTCCACGTGTCCCAGCGCGGGTACTCGCCCTTCTCCAGGATGAACTGCTCACCTGCGAAGCCACGCTGGCCGTAGCCCACCCAGCTGAGGGGACGGACGGACGGGGGGCGTGAAACGACTCGCCCGTCGCCCCGGCTGTGAATCTGCGTTCATACTCACGGTCCCGACTCGATGATGATGGACCCGACCTTCTCGGGGCCCTTCTCCGTCACGTCCTTGCAGTCCGAGGAGAACTCCGCCTTACAGCCCTGGAAGTTCTCAAACTCGAACACCAACACCTGAGGGACACACAGACACAGGGGGGGGGGCCCTCAGAGGAGGCCCCAGACCACCACCGACCCCCAGCCCCCCCGGCCCCCCCCCTCCCCGCGGTACCTTGTACGTGGCTCCAGCTCCACCCTGGCTCTTTCCAGCAGCCAGCTGTTCCGGGGCGCTCTGCCGCTCCGACATCCTCCTGATCCGCTGCTCCGCCTCTTCGTTTTGGGGAGGGGGGGGGGCGCGGAGACACATCAGAGGCCATCAGAAACCCAGAAACCTCAAGCCCCACTCCCCCGGGCCCCCGGGGGGCCTCGCTTTACCTGCGTGCACCTGCTGCTGAGCGATAACGTCCCTCCTAGTTGGTGCCACCGGGTGTTCGCCGGGGTTGAGCCATCAGAGGGCTGGGGTGAAGGAGGGGGGTATTTATGGTTTATTTCTGGCCACAGCAGCAGAAAAGGGGGAGCTGTTGATGCAGCAAGTCTGCCGCTCACATTGTGTGAATAACGCTGCCTCTCAATGGGCAGCTGCGTTGGCACACGCCGCCCTGGCGCTCCGCCTGGCCGCCAGCGCAGCCCCGCGTGTGAGCCGCGGCGGTCCGGGAGCCAAGAGGATTCAGCAAACGGGCCCACTCAGCACAAACACAAACACACACACAACCTGGCCCCGTTCTGGACCACGTTCCCCCCGCCCCCCGGGGGGTCGGCTGCCACTGGCGGGAAAACGGTGACTCACCCCCGGCGCTTCGGCGAAGGCCGCCTTGAGATTCCGACCCCCACCGTGGGATCGTCCCCCGTCCAACCCCCGGAATGACTTAAAACCGAGTCTGGACTCAGATAGGCTAAAACGACTAAAGTGGGAAAATGTAAAGTTTTTCTTGCTTATAATGTACAAAGTGTAAAGTTTCCCCCCTCCCTAAAATGTAAAAAATGTAAAGCATTTCCCACCTAAAATGTAGAAAACCGTAAAGCTTTTCCCGCTCAAAATGTAAAAAAAACAAATAATGGCTTAAAATGTAAAAGATGTAGTTTTTCCAGCTTAAAATGTAAAAACAAGTAAAGCTTTTCCCTCTGAAAATGTAAAAAAACAAAAGCAAAATGTAAAGTTTTTCCCACTTAAAATATAGAAAACTTTAAAACTTTTCCCGCTCAAAATGTAAAAAACAAAAACTGGCTTAAAATGTAAAAGTAAAGCATTTCCCTCTGAAAATGTAAAAAAACAAAACAAAGTGTTTCTGGCTTAAAATGTAAAAAGCTGTAAAGCTTTTCCCGCTTAATGTGTTAAAAAAAGTTTGAAAAAAGTGTTTCTGGCTTAAAACGTAAAAAACATGAAAGTCTTTCCCACTTATAATGTAAAAAGTGTAAAGATGCAGGAAAAACGTGGAAGTTCTGAAGCTGAGAAACGTTCCCCAGAGGAAGAGCAGAGAGGCGGAACTGAGATTACTTTTATTAAGAATGTACTGACTTCAGGGCAACACAGCGCGTCCAAAATAAAAACAGCCATAAAAATAAACCCCCACGTTCCGGCGGTGGGGGGGGGCCGCGCACGGCGGTCCGTGCCGTAGTGCATCGCGACAAAGTGCTTCGAGGAGCGAGAGGAGGAAGACGGAGGCCGAGCGATCGCTGGAGGAGGAGGAAGGTCGCCCAGAAGGACAGAAATACAGTTTTCACCGTCACACCATTGCGGAAAGTTCGGACAAAATTCGTAGAGAAGGTTTTTAAAAATCCGAAAATTAGAGGGAATTTTCTCAGAATTCGAATTTTTGTAAATTTGAAGAGTGAATTTTGTTTAAAGACAATTCAGAGGAAAGACTCAACAATCCCGAAAAGAACCTTATCGTCCCGAGAAGCGACTTTATCGTTCACGAAGGAAAAAAAATCGGACGTTTTTTTTGTCTCCTAAAAATATTTTCTTTATTTGCCTCTAACCCGTTGATGAGCGTCGGTGGTCGACGGCGGTCCCTCCGGCCTCATTGGAGCGTTTCGTTGTCGGTTCCGAACGCGTCGGGAGTGTGAGAAACGGCGACGTCGTCGCCGACTGTTTGTGCTGACAGAATGATTGACAGACGCAGGCCCCGCCCCCCCCGTACACGTAAACAGTCCCATCGAGAACAAACGTAGAAATGAAACGAAAAAAAAAAAAAAACACGATTCCAAACGTGAAGTGATCGACAAGCAGAAGCTTGAAATGTCCGACGACTCCCCTCACACACACACACACACACACACACACACACACACACACACACACACACACACACACACACACAGAGTCCAGGGCGAAGACGCGGGGGGGTTCTGAAATGTGGCGGGAGCCCTCACCCCCCCCCCGCCTGTTTGTCCATGAAATAGAGATTTTCCATTGAAAAAAAACAAAAACACAAAAAGGCACCGTGCACATTTTTCCAAAACCCAGACGACAAAAACAGAAGAAGAAGACGAAGAAGCAGCTTCGGCGTCCCCACGGCGTCGACGTTTTAAGGCTTCTGATTGGTCAGTTAAGGCCACCTGCGGAGGGAGGAGGGGCAGAACATCTGGAGTGAGGCTCGGCATCAGATTTTAACCCCTCGTTTGTTCGAAGTCTGACCTGAACGACCCGTTCAGCTCTCGCCGTCGTACTGGCTCAGGCGCTTCTTGGACTTGAGCTCTCTGAGCCACTGAGGCGAGTCTTCCCCGCTGCAACGAGAGGACAGCTGCAAACATCTGGGAGCCTCACCAACATCTGCGAGCCTCGCCAACATCTGCCCGCCCCCCCCCCCGGAAGGCGAGGGGGCGTCTCGGAGGGTCGGAAGCGCGGCGAGAATGTGGTTCTCCGCGTGGTTCGGGGTGACGACGAGAGGCTGCTGCTCACCAGTTCTCTTTCCCACCAGCAGGGGGCAGCACCCGCGTCGCCCTGGGCAGGAAGGGAGACTTCGGGGAGCGAGACGGCGCCGCCTGGGGGGCCGCCGCCCCGTCGCCGTGGTTGTCGGAGTCGGCCCTCTTCCTCAGCTGAGCCTGGGGGGAGGTTTTAACGCGATGAGGGCGAGAAAGGGGGGAGGGGGAGAGAGAGAGAGAGGCGGGGCCTCGCCGGAGGTCACCTTCAACGCCGACGCGTCCACGCCCGGGAAGAGCGCCACCCGCTGGGAGGAGGGCGCCGCCGGGACGCCGTCGCCCCCCCGGGGGGGCTCCTCCGGCTCCGAGTCCGAGCCCCCGGGGCCCGCCTTCGCCTCTGCTGAACGGGAGCGACGCTCGTGGTCACGGGGGGCCCGAGGGGGCGGGGCAGGGGGGGTCGTGCGGTCGCTCACCTGTGGAGTCGCGGTAGAGCCAGTCGGTCCCCGCGGAGGGCGGAGCCGCCTTCTGGGCCCCCCTGGAGGGCCGGGCCCGAGGGGGACGCCTCTTGGCGAGCTGCGCCCTGGAGCGGAGGGCGCTGGTGTCCAGCAGAGTGGGCGGGGCCTACGGGGGGGGGGATACGGCGTTGGTGATGGAGGGGGGAGGGGCGGGGGGGGGGGGGGACTCACCTCTGGGAACGACGGCGGCGAGGCGGGGGGGGAGGACGGCGTCTACGGCGTCGACTTCAGGGTGGTGGGCGGAGTCAGCTGTCAGAGGGGGCGTGGCCTTCCTGGGGGAGGGGCTCTGGTGGCTGTCGGAGCTGGGGGTCAGCGGACTGAGACTGGGACACGAGACAGGAAGTCACATGACCGTACAAGTGTGTGTGTGTGTGTCTCTGTGAGTGTCTGTGTCTGGACCTGTACCTGTGTGTATCTTGTGTGTCTCTGCAGGTGTGTGTATCTTGGGGGTACCTGTGTGTGTGTGTACTTGTCCTCAGTGTGTATCTTGTGTGTGTACCTGTCCTCAGTGTGTATCTTGTGTGTGTACCTGTCCTCAGTGTGTATCTTGTGTGTGTACCTGTCCTCAGTGTGTATCTTGTGTGTGTACCTGTCCTCAGTGTGTATCTTGTGTGTGTGTGTGTGCCTGTCCTCATTGTGTATCTTGTGTGTGTGTGTACCTGTCCTCAGTGTGTATCTTGTGTGTGTGTGTGTACCTGTCCTCAGTGTGTATCGTGTGTGTGTGTGTACCTGTCCTCAGTGTGTATCTTGTGTGTGTGTGTACCTGTCCTCAGTGTGTATCTTGTGTGTGTGTGTACCTGTACTCAGTGTGTATCTTGTGTGTGTGTGTGTACCTGTCCTCAGTGTGTATCTTGTGTGTGTGTGTGTACCTGTCCTCAGTGTGTATCTTGTGTGTGTGTGTGTACCTGTCCTCAGTGTGTATCTTGTGTGTGTGTGTGTACCTGTCCTCAGTGTGTATCTTGTGTGTGTGTGTGTGGGTGTACCTGTCCTCAGTGTGTATCTTGTGTGTGGGTGTGTACCTGTCCTCAGTGTGTATCTTGTGTGTGTGTGTGTGTACCTGTCCTCAGTGTGTATCTTGTGTGTGTGTGTGTGTGTGTGTACCTGTCCTCAGTGTGTATCTTGTGTGTGTGTGTGTGTGTGACCTGTCCTCTGTGTGTATCTTGTGTGTGTGTGTGTGACCTGTCCTCAGTGTGTATCTTGTGTGTTTGTGTGTGTGTACCTGTCCTCAGTGTGTATCTTGTGTGTGTGTGTGTGTACCTGTCCTCAGTGTGTATCTTGTGTGTGTGTGTACCTGTCCTCAGTGTGTATCTTGTGTGTGTGTGTGTACCTGTCCTCAGTGTGTATCTTGTGTGTGTGTGACCTGTCCTCAGTGTGTATCTTGTGTGTGTGTGTACCTGTCCTCAGTGTGTATCTTGTGTGTGTGTGTGTGTGTGTACCTGTCCTCAGTGTGTATCTTGTGTGTGTGTACCTGTCCTCAGTGTGTATCTTGTATGTGTGTGTGTGTGTACCTGTCCTCAGTGTGTATCTTGTGTGTGTGTGTGTGTGTGTGTGTACCTGTCCTCAGTGTGTATCTTGTGTGTGTGTGTGTACCTGTCCTCTGTGTGTATCTTGTGTGTGTGTGTGTGTGTGTGTACCTGTCCTCAGTGTGTATCTTGTGTGTGTGTGTGTGTACCTGTCCTCAGTGTGTATCTTGTGTGTGTGTGTGTGTACCTGTCCTCAGTGTGTATCTTGTGTGTGTGTGTGTGTGTGTACCTGTCCTCAGTGTGTATCTTGTGTGTGTGTGTGTGTGACCTGTCCTCAGTGTGTATCTTGTGTGTGTGTGTGTGTGTGTGTGACCTGTCCTCAGTGTGTATCTTGTGTGTTTGTGTGTGTGTACCTGTCCTCAGTGTGTATCTTGTGTGTGTGTGTGTGTACCTGTCCTCAGTGTGTATCTTGTGTGTGTGTGTGTACCTGTCCTCAGTGTGTATCTTGTGTGTGTGTGTGTACCTGTCCTCAGTGTGTATCTTGTGTGTGTGTGTGTACCTGTCCTCAGTGTGTATCTTGTGTGTGTGTGTGTACCTGTCCTCAGTGTGTATCTTGTGTGTGTGTGTGTACCTGTCCTCAGTGTGTATCTTGTGTGTGTGTGTGTACCTGTCCTCAGTGTGTATCTTGTGTGTGTGTGTGTGTGTACCTGTCCTCAGTGTGTATCTTGTGTGTGTGTGTGTGACCTGTCCTCAGTGTGTATCTTGTATGTGTGTGTGTGTGTGTACCTGTCCTCAGTGTGTATCTTGTATGTGTGTGTGTACCTGTCCTCAGTGTGTATCTTGTATGTGTGTGTGTGTGTGTACCTGTCCTCAGTGTGTATCTTGTATGTGTGTGTGTACCTGTCCTCAGTGTGTATCTTGTGTGTGTGTGTGTACCTGTCCTCAGTGTGTATCTTGTATGTGTGTGTGTGTGTGTACCTGTCCTCAGTGTGTATCTTGTGTGTGTGTGTGTGTGTACCTGTCCTCAGTGTGTATCTTGTGTGTGTGTGTGTACCTGTCCTCAGTGCGTATCTTGTATGTGTGTGTGTGTGTACCTGTCCTCAGTGTGTATCTTGTGTGTGTGTGTGTACCTGTCCTCAGTGTGTATCTTGTGTGTGTGTGTGTACCTGTCCTCAGTGTGTATCTTGTATGTGTGTGTGTGTGTACCTGTCCTCAGTGTGTATCTTGTATGTGTGTGTGTGTGTGTACCTGTCCTCAGTGTGTAGCCCTGTCTCCCAGGTTCCGTACTGACTGTCGTCGTCGTGGTCTCCGCTCTCGTCCGTCTTCTGCTGGACCTGAACAGAACCACAGGACCTCAGTGACCCCCCAGGCCTGGAGGGTGACCCCCCCCCATCACATCATTCATAATGAAGGATGAGCTGGGGGGGGGCAACCGTGCTCCTCTAATGAGGACCTCACAGAGGACGGTCTGTCTCGGACCCCCCCCACCTCCGATCCACCTGAGACACTCCGGGTGTCACCTGACCCGCCCGTGAATGCTCCGTTTGTTCCCGGGCTTGAGCGAAACGTTCGTCCCAACGGGGGGGTCTGAACCCCCCCCTCCCGCTGACCCCCCTCCTGACCCCCCCACATCTGCTCAGGCTAAGTGGCGGCTTCCACCACAACACTTCGATAAAAGCGTGTTGACGTCTCGTCTGTCATCGTTCCTCGCCCCCCACCACAACCCCCCCCACCACCTGGTTAATCAATAATCACTTATTGGAGCAGCCAACCCCCCCCCCCCTCGCTGATGCGCGGCGTAGCTCAGCCTTGTAAAACCGCGGCGGTAAAAATTCCTCCGCCACGTCCCCCCCGAGGCGGACGCGCCCTGCTCCTTCGCCGGGACACGTCGAGAGTCGGGCGGGCGGGGGGGGGGGGTCGGACCGCCGAGTCGCTCTGGAGCGGGACCGTGTGACCCCCGGGTCACGTGACCCCCCCCACAAAGGCCGGAGGGGAGGCGCCACCCGCCGACATCGGGACTCGGCCGCCCCACCTTCTCGTACCTGCCTGGTCGCCACGGCGACGGCCTCGCTGGACCAGTGGGAGGAAGCGCCCCCCTCTCCCCCCCTAATATCGTTAACAAACAGCTTCCCCGAGACGGGAAGGGCGTGGCGAGGGAAACGGCGCAACAAAGAGCGGATGACTAGAAGGACGGAGGAGAGCGAGGGCGGAACGCCGGCGGGACCGCAGCCCGGCGGTCGGTACCAGCCCGGCCTGAGGGGGGGGGGCGGAGGGGGGGTGACCTCCTCCATCAGCATCAGATGACGCCAACGCCGCGTTTAAAGCGCCAGCTACGACAACGGCGGCGTCCCTCCGCCCGTGCCCCCCCCACCTGTGTCCCTCCGGCCGTGCCCCCCGCCCCCACCTCGCCCGTGCCCCCGCCCCGGGCGAGCCCCCGCTGCGCCCCCGTTACGTAAGCGCTCCATTCCGACAGGCTCAGTCCTGCTCAAATCCTCCGTAAGAACGGCGGCAAGAATGTGAAAACCTGACCCGGATTAAGACTCAGACCGCCTGGGACCTTCACCCGGGACACACACACACACACACACACACACACACACACACACTCACACACACACACACACACTCACACACACACACACACACACTCACACACACACACACACACACTCACACTCACACACACACACTCACACACACACACTCTCACACACACACACACACACACACACACACACTCACACACACTCGCACACACACACACACACACACACACACACACACACACTCTCACACACACACACACACACACACACACACCGTGGGCCCGACCAAGTCGGTCAGGCGGTCAGGGAACGCCACCGCTGGACGAACCCAAACACAAACGAAGTGCGAGGGCTGAGGTGTGTGTGTGCGTGTGTGTGTGTGTGTGTTTGGGGGGGTGGGGGGGTAGGGGGAGATAGGGGGCGGAGTCAGGAGTCACCACGCATGGGCACCGACCTAAAGATAGACGGCGCTTCACCTCGAGGGGACCGATTCTAAATCTGTCCTGGGTGGAGGCATCGCCCGCTCCGGCTCGACTGCTCGTGCCTGGGCCCGCTGGTTTCAAGGCTGCAGAGGTGGCGGGGGGGGGCGAAGAGGGGGGGGGGCGAAGATGCAGCAGATGCAGCTGCAGCACCAGCGGAAGCCCCAGGACGAGAGAGCAGTGGCGCAGGAGTCAACGTGTCAAGGCACTGGAGGAGCAGCAGCCCAGTTTGACCCAGTATAACCAGTCCTCTACCCTCTCTGTCCCAGTATAACCAGTCCTCTACCCCCTCTGTCCCAGTATAACCAGTCCTCTACCCCCGTCCCAGTATAACCAGTCCTCACCCTCTGTCCCAGTATAACCAGTCCTCACCCCCTCTGTCCCAGTATAACCAGTCCTCTACCCCCTGTCCCAGTATAACCAGTCCTCACCCTCTCTGTCCCAGTATAACCAGTCCTCTACCCCCTCTGTCCCAGTATAACCAGTCCTCTACCCCCTCGTCCCAGTATAACAGTCCTCACCCCCTCTGTCCCAGTATAACCAGTCCTCTACCCTCTCGTCCCAGTATAACCAGTCCTCACCCTCTCGTCCCAGTATAACCAGTCCTCACCCCCTGTCCCAGTATAACCAGTCCTCACCCTCTCTGTCCCAGTATAACCAGTCCTCTACCCCCTCGTCCCAGTATAACCAGTCCTCTACCCCCTCTGTCCCAGTATAACCAGTCCTCTACCCTCTCTGTCCCAGTATAACCAGTCCTCTACCCTCTCTGTCCCAGTATAACCAGTCCTCTACCCTCTCTGTCCCAGTATAACCAGTCCTCTACCCCCTCTGTCCCAGTATAACCAGTCCTCTACCCCCTCTGTCCCAGTATAACCAGTCCTCTACCCCCTCTGTCCCAGTATAACCAGTCCTCTACCCTCTCTGTCCCAGTATAACCAGTCCTCTACCCTCTCTGTCCCAGTATAACCAGTCCTCTACCCCCTCTGTCCCAGTATAACTAGTCCTCTACCCCCTCTGTCCCAGTATAACCAGTCTTCTATCCTCTCTGTCCCAGTATAACCAGTCCTCTACCCCCTCTGTCCCAGTATAACTAGTCCTCTACCCCCTCTCTGTCCCAGTATAACTAGTCCTCTACCCCCTCTGTCCCAGTATAACCAGTCCTCTACCCTCTCTGTCCCAGTATAACTAGTCCTCTACCCTCTCTGTCCCAGTATAACTAGTCCTCTACCCCCTCTGTCCCAGTATAACCAGTCCTCTACCCTCTCTGTCCCAGTATAACTAGTCCTCTACCCCCTCTGTCCCAGTATAACTAGTCCTCTACCCCCTCTGTCCCAGTATAACCAGTACACTCACCCTTCTGTCCCAGTAGAACCAGTCCACTCCACCCTCCGTCCCAGTATGACCACTGCACTGACTGGTTCTGGTCCAGTACCGTGTCTGTCCACTAGAGGGTGTGTTGCTCCTTTACTGTTAATCTCTGACAGATTCTGACGGAACTCGTTGATAAACGTGTGAATAAAGAATCAATACGGGTGATCGACTATTTCCATCTATCCACCACGATGCAAAAACAAACCGCTCGTACGTAAACGCGACACGTTTAGGAAGACATTAGGCGGAACCTATTTCTACTCAAGTCTCTCTTTACGTTTTACTTGTCTTTACATTTTAGTTTTACTTTACATTTCTCTTTACACCTTTACGTTTTACTTTGCTTCTCTTTGCATTTTACTTTACGTTTCTTGTTACATCTTATTTTAGACTTTGCTTTACGTTTTTCTTTACATATCTCTGTACTTTACATTTATTTTTACATTTGACTTTACGTTGCCGTTACGTCTTACTTTACATTTTAATTTACGTTTCCTGTTACATCTTACTTTACATTTGACTTTACGTTGCCCGTTACGTCTTACTTTACGTTGCCCGTTACGTCTTACTTTACGTTTCCCGTTACGTCTTAATTTACGTTGCCCGTTACGTCTTACTTTACGTTGCCCGTTACGTCTTACTTTACGTTTCCCGTTACGTCTTAATTTACGTTTCCCGTTACGTCTTAATTTACGTTTCCCGTTACGTCTTAATTTACGTTTCCCGTTACGTCTTACTTTACATTTTACTTTACGTTTCCCGTTACGTCTTACTTTACGTTTCCCGTTACGTCTTACTTTACGTTTCCCGTTACGTCTTAATTTACGTTTCCCGTTACGTCTTACTTTACATTTTACTTTACGTTTCCCGTTACATCTTACTTTACATTTTACTTTACGTCTTACTTTACGTTTCCCGTGATGTCTTACTTTACATTTTACTTTACGTTTCCCGTTACATCTTACTTTACGTTTCCCGTTACGTCTTACTTTACATTTTACTTTACGTTTCCCGTTACGTCTTACTTTACATTTTACTTTACGTTTCCCGTTACGTCTTACTTTACGTTTCCCGTTACGTCTTACTTTACGTTTTACTTTTTACGTTCGTCTTTGCCGCTACACCGTCGCACCACGTATGTCGTCTCCTTACAGCAGTGGGGGAGTTGGGCGCGGTGCGTCTCCGTAGCGACAGGCGTTGCTGGCTGCGCACCGAGAACCTACGTATGGACTCGCGGCTGCGGGACGCCAGGGAGCGCAGCGAGCTGGTCCTCTTGAAGGCGGCGTCCTCGGCCCGCCCCGTCCTCTCCGCCGAGCTGGACAGGAGCCCGAAGGTGCTGTTGATGGAGCGCCGCACGCTCCCCACCCAGCCCGACATCTGCGAGTGCGCCACCGAGAGCTTGTCGCCTAAGTAGTCCATGGTGGGGGGGGGTCCGCCGATGTGGGTCGGGGCCGCAGCGGAGCGCCTTTACGCTCCCACCTCTCCGGATCGGTTCATTCCCGTAGTGGCGGCGGGCTGCGACGCAGGGCGCCGTCCACGTGAGGGTGAGAGGTGGGAGGGGGAGGCGAGGGAGGGGGGGGGGGACGCTACCGTCCGCTGGGTCTCCCGGGGGTGTCGGAGCGCAGAAATCCAGACGGGTTCTCCAGGGGGGACTTCATCGCCTCTGAGGGTGAGGTTCTGAAACGCGCTGGAAGGGACGGAAGACGGGGGAGGGGGGGGGGAGGGGGGGCGTCCACGCCTTCGCCCGGCGCAGGTACGGGCAGGTAGGGGAGAATGCGTCAGCAGAGCTGCGCCTCTGAGCTGCAGGACTCTCTCCGTCAAGGAGAAAGTAGAGGGGGGGGCGGGGAGAGAGAGAGGGGAGGGGAGAGAGACACCGAGAGGGAATGGGAGAGAGAGGGAGAGAGAGGGGGAGGTCCCTGGTTCAGATCAGCTGGGGGGGCGGGGCCCGGAGCGAGGGGGCGGGGCCGGAGCGGGGGAGGGGGCGGGGCCCACGTGTGAGTCAGTGCAGGGAAACATGAGAGCAGCTGAGGAGGAACAGGAGGCTATGAGAGGGTGTGACATCAGCAGAAAGTAATGGGGGGGTGAGGGGGGTGAGGGGGGGTGAGGGGGGGCTGTGGCTCAACCAGGAAATGAAGCAGCAGCAGACAGTAACTGAATCTCCTGGAGATGAACAGTCAGCTTCTGCTCTCTGGACAGTTTACAGACACACACACACACACGCACACACACACACACACACACACACACACACACACACACACACACACACACACACACACACACCCTGACCCCCTTTTACAGACACACACACACACCCCTGACCCCCCTTTACAGACACACACACACACACCCTAACACCCCCTTTACAGACACACACACACACACCCTAACCCCCCCTTTACAGACACACACACACACCCTGACCCCCCCCTTTACAGACACACACACACAAACACACACCCCCCCCTTTACAGACACACACACACAAACACACACCCTGACCCCCCCCTTTACACACACACACACACACCCTGACCCCCTTTACACACACACATTCTGACACCCCCATCACAGACACACACACACACCCCCCCCCTTTACACACACACACTCTGACACCCCCATCACAGACACACACACCCTGACCCCCCTTTACACACACACACTCTGACACCCCCATCACAGACACACACACACCCTGAGCCCCTTCTCAGACACACACACACACACTCACACCCCCCATCACAGACACACACACACACACACACACCCTGAGCCCCATTTCAGTCACACACACACACTCTGACACCCGCCATCACAGACACACACACCCTGAGCCTCCCCCTTCACAGACGCGTGCACACACACACACACACCCTGACCCCCCATCACAGACACACACACACACACACACACCCCCCAACCTTCCCACCTCGACCGCGGACACCGCCCCCTAGCGGTCAGGACCGGGAAGTACACCCTGAGCCGTCACTCACCCAGCAGGGGTCCAGACAGCAGGACCAGGACGGCACCAGCCCGTGGACCATCTCTGCTCTGGCCCGCCAGCACCAGCCTCACGGACCGCCTCACCCCCATGACGTCACCACATCACATGACCTCATCGGCGGGGGGGGGGCCGCAGCGCCTGGAGTTGTGACATCATCACCGCACCAGGCCTCCGGGAAACACTCCGACCCCCCCCTCCACACACACACTGACCCCCCCCACATACAAACACACACACACACTTTTCCTCGCCCCCCCAGACACACACACTGACTCCCCCCCACACACACTGACCCCCCACATACAAACACACCACACACACACACACTTCCTAGCCCCCCCCCACACACACACACTTCCTAGCCCCCCACACACACACACACTTCCTAGCCCCCCCCCACACACACACACTTCTTCACCCCTCCACACACACTTCCTCACCCCCCACACACACACCCCCCACACACTTCCTCACCCCCCACACACACACTTCCTCCCCCCACACACACACACACCTTCCTAGCCCCCCCACACACACACACACTTCCTCACCCCCACACACACACTTCCTCACCCCCCACACACACACACTTCCTAGCCCCCCACACACACACACTTCCTCACCCCCCCACACACACTTCCTCACCCCCCCCCACACACACACACACTTCCTCACCCCCCCCACACACTTCCTCACCCCCACACACACACACACTTCCTCACCCCCCACACACACTCTTCCTCACGCCCCCACACACACACACACTTCCTCACCCCCACACACACTCTTCCTCACCCCCCACACACATCTTCCTCGCGCCCCCCCACACACACACACTTCCTCGCCCCCCCCACACACACACCACCCCCCCACAGGGAACAATCTCGCTGAGTCAAACCACAAATCTCCTCTAACCTCTCCCCGTCCTCCCCCGAGCGGCCGCCAGGCGGCGCCAGAGAGCCGAGGCCCGAAAGCAGGAATTACAGGTTTAACCTATAAGCAATATGGGAACGCCTCGAATTTGAATGAGGCTGCGGCTCACGCAAGCTGGCTCAGTTTCCCTGCGAACAAAGGAAAAACACACACACACACACACACACACACACACACATAAAAAAACAAAAAAACGCAGGCGAGGAACACAAAGCTGACGGCGCGCGCCCGTGACTCACGCCTCGATGATGGACCCGCGCAGCTCGCGCCCAGCCACCTTACCGCATTCCTCTGGATACACTCACACCCCGGCGCACGCCATTTCACTGTTAGTGCCCCCCCCCTCACCTCCACCCCCCCCCCCCCACCTCCACCCCCCCACTCACCCAACTGCGGCGCTCCTGCTCGCGGTGCGCGCTGCGGCTCCTCATCCTGGACGGGTTGACCTCCGCGGCGCCGCCGGGGGGGGCCGAGCGCCGGGACACGCTGCGGGAGCGCAGCCTGTTCAGCTCCTGGTGGGGGGGGGCGAGAGGAGACAGTGAATGAGCGCCAGAGCTGTGACCCCCCCCGCCTTCCCCGACCTCACCTGAGACCCCCGCGACCTCCGGGGGACCTGGGCCTGACCCCAGCCCCCCCCCTCCTGGGGCTGCAGCTCTTTGGGTGTGTGTGTGAGCCAGTCCAGCTCCGCCACGGGGCCCCCCCCCGCGGGGGCCGGGGGGGGCTGCTCCCCGACCCTCTGCGGGGTCAGGAGCCGCTCCAGCAGCTGTTCCGGCCTGGGCCTCCAGGGCTGGAGGGGGGGCTGGTCCACAGACATCTCCAGGGGCTGCAGCTCCCAGGGGTCTTGAGGGGAGGGGGTCCAGGGGTCTTGAGGGGAGGGGGTCCAGGGGTCTTGAGGGGAGGGGGTCCAGGCCCCCGCCTGCTGGGGGACCCTCCAGCTGACGTCGGGGGCCTGAGCGGGAGGGGGCGGGTCTCTGCCGAAGGCGTGGGGGTCGAGGAGGGGGTGCTTGTGCGCGGAGGGCTCCCTCCAGCGCGTGGGGGCCTTCTGGGGGGGGGGCTGGATGCGGAGGACGGAGTCCAGGTCCACCACGGTGGGCCTGAGGACCGAGGCCTTCTGCGTCCTCTCCTCCGGCTCCTGCTGGCGCTGCCTGGGGCGCTGCGCCTCCTCCCGCCTCCTCCTCTCCTTCTCCTGCTCCCTGTGGCGGAGCCTCTGGTTCTCCAGCTCCTGCCTCTCCTGGTCCAGCTGCTTCTGCTGCTCCCGCTGCCGCTCCCTCTCCTTCTCGATCTCCTTCATCCTCAGCGTCTCCTGCTCCACGGCCATCTGCTTCGCTCTCTCCGCCTCCTCCTGCGTCCTCCTGTCTCTCAGCTTCTGCTTCTCCAGCTCCAGCTGCTGCTGCTTCACCTTCTGTCTCTCCAGCTCCTCCAGTCTCTGCTTCTCTCTCTGCATCTCCAGGAGCATCCTCTCCTTGTCCAGCTCCCTCTGTCTCTGCAGATCCAGCTGTCTTTGCATTTCCTTTTGTCTCTGCATCTCCATCTGTCTCTGCATCTCCATCTCTCTGCATCTGTCTCTGCATCTCTAGCTCCTTCTGTCTCTGCATCTCTAGCTCCATCTGTCTCTGTATCTCCTGTCTCTGCATCTCCAGGTCCTTCTGTCTCTGCATCTCCAACTCCTTCTGTCTCTGCATCTCCAGCTCTTTCTGTCTCTTCATCTCCAGTCTCTGCATCTCCAGGTCCTTCTGTCTCTGCATCTCCAGTCTCTGCATCTCCAGCTCCGTCTGTCTCTTCATCTCCTGTCTCTGCATCTCCAGGTCCTTCTGTCTCTGCATATCCAGCTCTGTCTGTCTCTTCATCTCCTGTCTCTGCATCTCCAGGTCCTTCTGTCTCTGCATCTCCAGTCTCTGCATCTCCAGCTCCGTCTGTCTCTTCATCTCCTGTCTCTGCATCTCCAGCTCCTTTTGTTGCTCTGCATCTCCTTCTGTTGCTGCATCTCCAGTCTCTGTATCTCCAGCTGTTGCTGCATCTCCAGCTCCGTCTGTCTCTTCATCTCCTGTCTCTGCACAGTCCTTCAGGTCTCTGCATCTCAGCTCCCCTCTTCATCTCCTGTCTCTGCATCTCCAGCTCCTTTTGTTGCTGCATCTCCAGCTCCTTCTGTCTCTGCATCTCCTTCTGTTGCTGCATCTCCAGTCTCTGTATCTCCAGCTGTTGCTCCATCTCCAGCTCCTTCTGTCTCTGCATTTCCAGCTCCTTCTGTCTCTGTATCTCCAGCTGTTGCTGCATCTCCAGCTCCTTCTGTCTCTGCATCTCCAGCTCCTTTTGTTGCTGCATCTCCAGCTCCTTCTGTCTCTTCATCTCCTGTCTCTGCATCTCCAGCTCCTTCTGTCTCTTCATCTCCTGTCTCTGCATCTCCACCTCCTTCTGTCTCTGTATCTCCAGCTGTTGCTGCATCTCCACCTCCTTCTGTCTCTGCATCTCCTTTTGTTGCTGCATCTCCAGCTCCTTCTGTCTCTGCATCTCCTTTTGTTGCTGCATCTCCAGCTCCTTCTGTCTCTCCTCCTCTCTTTGTCGTTGTTTCTCCTTCTCCAGCTGTTTCTCCTTCCTCAGCGCCCTCTGCTTCTCCTCAAACTCCCGCCTCTCCGTCTCCAGAGTTTTCCGTCTCTGCAGCTCAGCCTCCGCGAGCGCTTCCTCCTCCAGCTTCAGCCGTCTCTCCCTCTCCCGCTCCTGCGGCCCGTCCCGGGTCCGCCCGAACCCCTGATCCGACCCAACGTTCCTCCTCGCTTGCGGGACCTTCTCGGGAACCGGCGATTCGGGCTCCCGCCCCGGAGACGCGCTCTCCTTGCTCCTCCCCGTCAGAGCGAAGTACGTCGCCTTGGCCCTGGGCTGCTCCTCCGCCTGCTTCGGCGACGCCCCCCCGGCGTCCAGCTCCGGGCCCCCGCCCCCCCCGGTCCACTTCTGCAGCGCCCCCACCCTCAGGTAGCGGGGCTGCTCGCCCCCCCCCCGGGCGCGCAGCGTCAGGGCCTTGTCCTCCCGCTGGGCGGGGGGCAGGCTCTCGCTCACCGCCCTGCTCTCCTCCATCTTGATGGTGTCGAAGGCGTGCGCCGCCCTCAGCGGGCACGCCGCCGCCGCCCCCGCCGCCGCCCCCACGTAGGTGGCGGTGACGAGCGTCCCGCCGTCCTCGCCCCCTTCCCCCCCCTCGGGAAGGGGCGGGGCCTTGGGCCTGCGGGGGTCGTCCACCACCAGCACGTTGCGCCTCTCCACCACGTTCTCGAACACCCGCACCCGCTGCACGTCGCTGCCCGCCGACCCCGGCCCCGCCTCCCTCGGGTCCGCGGGCGCCGCGGGCGCGGCGGGCGAGGCCGCCGACCCCTCCGCCTGCGAGGAGAGAGGCGATTAGACGATAAGGACAACCGCCCGAGCTTATCGGAGCTGGGGCGAGGTTACGCAACACCAGCGGGAGGGGAGCGATTTACGACCGATTTACGACCTTTCTTGAAGGTCGATATCTCGCCGTCGGCCCCGTGGGCGTGATAACGAAAGCCACGTGAGGGCGACCTTTCACCCCCCCCTCCCCCTCCCCTCCCCACCCGCCAGGGTCGCCGGGTTTCGGGGCGGATCCGCGCGTACTCACCCCCCTCAGGGCCTCCGGGATGTCGTGGCGCTCGGTGGCGAGGTCGGGCGACCGCTCCGTCGAGAACCTGGTCGGGGCGCGCCCACACGGACACACATACACACACACACACACACACACGGACACACACACACACACACGTGCAACATGCATGATCGCAGCGACACACACGAGGGGGCGGGGACTTGAAGGATGCGCTCACCTCTTAGTCAGGTCTAAAGGCAGGGGGCGGGGCTTCACCGCCGGCCTGGGGGCGGGGCTCTGGGCGGGGGGCGTGTCTTCCGTCAGCTGCCTGATCAGCTGCTTCACGCCCAGCGCCGGTTCTGGTCCGTCGGGGCCCGGGGGGGTCGGAGGGGGAGTCGAGCGGGAGGTGGCTCGCCCGGGACCGGACGGCGCCGGCCTCCTTCCCGCCGCTCCGGGTCGCCTCCGACTCCCTCCTGTGGGCGGGGCCTCCCTCGTCCGGAGCGCCGTCCTTCGCCCGGGGGGGCGCCTTGCGGTGGAGGGACAGGCCGATGGACTCGAACCTCGCCGTGAGGTCGGCGGAGAGCGGACGCCGCCCGGCCCAGGTCGGGCTCTGGGCCGGCGCCGCCAGCTTGGCGGGGCTGTGGAGGTAAAGCTCAGAGACGGGTCGGGCCCGAGGGGTTCTGGGCTGGGGCCTGAGCGGCGCCGACCCCGCCCCCGCCGCCGCCGCCAACGCCTCGGGCGCGCCCCCCCCCTCCTTCCCGACCTCGCTGAGGAAGCCCATGGACTTGGCCCTGGTGATGGACCGGTCCTTCTCGGGGACGCCGGCGCCGGTTCTGGACCACTCCACCGCGGTCGGCTTCCTCAGGCTGTGGGAGTGCGCCAGGCCCGGCGGCTTGGGCGACCTCGCCGGCTCGCCGCCGCCGCCGGGGGCCCCCGGTGGGTTGACGGCGGCCCCCGGGGGCCCCGCGTTCGCCTTCTTAGGCGACTTAAAGGAGGTAGGAGCGGGCCGGGCCGGGTCCGTTGGCACTGGTTTCGCTGGTTTCGGGGCGCACGGGGGCTGGGGCCTGTGGGCGGGGCCAGGGGTGGGGCTGTGGGCGGGGCCAGGGGCGGGGCGGGGCCTCTGGGGGGTTTGGGGGCCACGATGGGCCTGACGGTGGGGTTCCTCTCCACGGCGAAGGGCTTGGGCGTGAGCCGCGGCTTGGGGGCCGGGGTCGGCTTCCCGGGCTCCGGGGCGAGGAGGCGGGGCTTCCCGACGTCCCCCAGCGGGCTCAGGTGAAGGCGGGCCCCCGCCACCGCCCTCGCCACCTCCGCCGCCTGGACGTCGACCTCGGCCGCCATCATCTGGATCGCCTCTGGAGGAAGACGAGGGCCGGGGTCAGCTCCGCCGGAATAACGGGGAAAAACGGGAACGCCGGGGGGCGGGGGGGGCGGGGTTACCTGGGGGGGTTCCGGGCGAGGACTCGCCTGAGCGGACGTCAGCCGCCCGCGACGGATTCCCGGATTCCGAAGGTCAGCGGCGGCATTCCCCGCGGGGACGGCGTTCCCACGCCCCCCCCTGCCCGGCGGTGTTTGCGCGGGCGCTCGCTCGCTCGCCTCGGGGGGCCACGCCCACGCGCCTGCGCTCGGGAACAAAGAGGCGGCGGCGGCGGGGGGGGGCGAATACCGCCGACGCTCGCCTCTTCCTGCTTCAGGTCCGACGCTGGAAAGGAGATACTCAGGGTCAGCGAGGGAGAAGGGATTTCCCTTTAAGGCTTCAACGCCGCGTACACCGGGAAGAGGGCGGAGCTTGATGGAAGTCTGGGGCGTTGGCGCCTTTGATCGTGGAAGTCGGGGCCACATCAAAGCACCCTCGCGGATCAAAGAACATTCCCACGCTTCTGCCCAAAGAAAACGATGGTTTCCCGCTTTTAAAACTCGTGTTTTCCCGCCCGCTGCTTCGCCTTTGTTTACCTGTCGGTCGGGCCCCGGAGTCGGGGTCGCCGGACCCCCGAAAACCGACCGGGGGAAAAGATCAAAGCTCAGAATAAAAGCGAAAGGGCGGCCCTCGGACGGAGGGGGAAGCAGGAAAGCAGAACAACCCCCCTGGGGCTGAAAACCTGGTTCGTCCAGTTACGCCGAGGGAAGACACCTGACCTACCGACAGCCCAAAACAGGGAGGTCGGCGGGGGCCTTCTCGGTGGCGGCGGCGGGCTTGGGCGCCATCGGCGAACCCAACCCACGCCAACCGTAACCACCGACCCCGCTGGTGGCTGAGGGCGCGGGCACAGCACCTTCAAACGCCCCGAGAGTGGACTCTCTTTGAAGCTGCTCCGGGTTTCTTTCATCCCCTCAGGTTTCTTTGATCTCCCCTAAACCCCCCCCCTCCTTCCTTTGATCGCTTTGATGAAGTTCCCCCCCCCCCCCCTCGTTTCTCGGCTTTCCTTCCCAACAAGCGGGTGGTAGCGACCACTGGGGGCGGGCAGCGGCACCCACGGGTGCACCCACGACCCCCGACCCCCCCCGCAAAACGTGCGGGTCGTTGTTGCGCAACCGGCAGGTGATTCGGGGGAAGCCTGCATTATTCATGGGTCCGCTCCGGTTCGGCCCAGTCCGGAGCCCCGGTTCGACCCCCCCCACCCCCAGCCCCAGGTGAGGGCTCGCGACCCAAGACCCACCTGGACCCGGAACCGAACCTTTCCTTTCTTCTTTCCTTCCTCGACAACCGCGTTCGATCCGAACTTGCGGGAAGGGGGAAACTTACCGAACGGGAAAGTCGGGTTCGCTCCGGGACCGGGCCCGGGCCCGGGGGGAGAGGGGGGGTCGGGGGGTTGCCGGTGCCGGTTCTGGTCCGGTAGCCGCGGGGCTAAGCGGGGCTAAGCCGTCTCAGGTTGTTGACAGACTGGACCTTCGGCGCCGGACGAGCCGTCAAGCTGGACGCGGCGAGGCGCGGCGAGGTTCCGGCCCGGGCTTTTCAAAATAAAACGAGCCCCCCGCTTTCTGTGGCGGGTTCGCCCTCACGGCGTCGTTTCTGTTTCATGCAGGGGGGGGGCGGTCCGTCACTTCTTGAGACGTGGAAGCGTGTGTGAGGGTTTTATTTAAATAAAACTTTAAAACATTTATAATCCTCCACACGAACGCTTTTAATTTTATTTTGAAAACCCGACTTCCGGCGGCGTAATCCCGGCCGCTTTACCCGCATTCAACAGTTTGAACGCTATCGCGGATTAAGAGTCCCGCTTTTAAGCTTTTAAGTTAAAACAAACAGATGTTCCGTCGCGATACGACGGCAGGTTTATGAAAAGTCGAGCGATTTCAAACCGCCCGACGGCGCCCCCGCGTGGCGGGAACCCGCACCCACGCCGCACAGGTGATCACGTGGTCAAAAGGAGGACAGCCGCTCGGATAATTGTGCATATTTCTTTTATTGTCTCTCAGCAAAATCCCACCCACGACCTAACAGCGAAACTCGGAGCCGTCGTCTGAAGTCCACGCCCCCCCCCAACCACCTCCGAACGAGCCGTCGGGGCGTCTCCTCGCCGACGCCGGGGTCGAAACTAAGAGTTAAAACGGTTAAACATTCAGCAGATCAAACCGAAGCTCCGCGGGGGGGCAAAGCGCCACATCCGAGGGCATCGGCCCGCAATACTGGGTCCCTCGCCACGATGTTCGAGCGTTTTCACGCCGTCAGAAAGAAGCGGAAATTCACGGGGGGGGTCAAAGGTGAGCTTCCTCGCCCGAGCTGGAAAAGACCCGGAGAAGGTTTAGGAGAAAAAAAAAAAAAAAAAAAAAAAGGCGCGGCGTGTCTGCAGTTGGCTGACTGCTGATGCAGGCCGCGCAAAGAGTTAACCCCTTCCGCTCTTCTGGACCGCCAGGTTGGAAAACAAACAAACAAACAGTCCAAACACGCCCGCGGCAGCACGGTTGAAGGGAGCGCCGACCATCCCGGGGAAAGGAGGGAGGAAAGGAGAGAGAGAGAGAGAGGGAGAAGAAGAGCCTGGGTCTACGCCGGGGGTTAGAGGAGTCATGAGGGGGGGGATCCGGGTCCAGGCTACTTGGTGTGCACCATCGACGTGCTGAACAGGAGCTTCTGCTTCTTCTTTTTCTTCTTCCCTCCTTTTTCATCTGGGGGAGAGAAGAGAGTGAGCGTCTGGGGGGAGGGAGGGGGGAGGAGGGGGGGGGTGTGAGGACCTGGGTCCGCGGGGGCGGGGCCACGGCGGCGGCCTCGCTGTCCAGCCGCAGCAGCGCCTTCTCGATGGCCTGGCTGAAGGAGTTCTGGAAGCTCGGCACGGGGACGCGGTCGGACCCGTCGCTCTCGCCGTCGCTGTCCGCGGCGGGGGGGGCCAGCAGCTCGTCTACACACACACACACACACACACACACATAGGGGGCGGAGTCACAAACCCGAGGACGCCGACCAGCCGACGGGACGCGCCTACCTTTCTTCGGAGCCACCCGGGGTCCCGCGTCCGCTCTGGCCTTCCCGTCTCGCAGCATCTGGCGACGGCGGCGGCGGGCCCAGGGGTCAAACGCGCAAAATCGTTTATTGTTGCGCAACACTTTTGTTTGTTTGTTTGTTTACTTGAGGCTCACCTGAGCGAAGGACATGCAGTGGGAGTCGTCCTCCACGCTGCCCACGGCGGGCGTCACGCTCTGACCCGCCAGAACCGGGAAGCTCGTCCCGTCTGTTAAACAAACAAACAAACAAACAAACAAATAAACAAAGGAGGCGGAGCTCCCAGACCCTCGACTTGGCGCGGCCCAGGTGAGGCTCACCGGAGGAGGGGCTGCTGCCCAGGGGCGAGGGGGGGTCCACCGTGAAGTCGGGCTGTGCTGGGAGGCCGCTGTGGTGGGGGGGGGACCCGAAGGCCGGGAAGTGCTGGAGGTTCTCCAATCCGATATGAACCTCGGGGTCTGGGGGGGAGACGAGGGGGGGGGGGGGGGGGGGTGCGCAGGTGAGCGGGGGCCCCTCCCAGGTGCGCGCTCGCGTCCCTGCTTACATTTGCCCTGCTTCTTGTTCTCCTCCATCTCGATCCTCTTCTCGCGGCGCTTCTCCTCCCTCAGCTTCTTCTGCCTCACGCGCTTCCGCTTCTCCAGCTCGTCTGGGAACGCAACGCCGGTTAGGTCTTTAAGCCCCGCCCCCCCTCCAGTGCCCCCCCCGGCCCCCCCTCCACCAAACCTGCGAACGTCTCCAGCGTCTCCTTGGACAGGACCGGCGGCTGCAGCACCAGCTCGCAGATGCTGAACTCGCAGGTGAGCGGCAGGTGGGCCAGGTAGCGGTGGCGGCGGCGGATCTCCTGCGGCGGCGGGGGGGGTTTCAAAATAAAAGCGTTGAGCGCCAAGAGCCAAGAAGAAGGCGGCGGAGGGGGGGTGGGGGAGAAGAGCGCGACCGACCTCGGTGACGGTGTGCCCGACTATCTCCACCACGGCGGCGGTGATGGAGTCGGGGCTGGCCTCCAGGCTGCCGTACTCCCGCAGCAGACAGCGGATGTTCACCGGATGCAGGAACATCTGCTGGCAGTCGTCGGCTGGAGGGGGCGGGACAGGGTGAGCCCGCGGGCTTCTCCGGCCTCGGGGGGGTCGGCGAGGATGACCCACCTTGGTAGAAGTAGTAGAACGGCCCGTGCACGGCGCCCGGCGGCGCCCGGCCCAGGTGCTCCTCCGCGTCCTCCCGCTCCGGGGTGGGGTCCCTCGCGGCCTCCGGGGGCTCCTCCAGCACGCACTCCAGGGCCTCCTCGGGCGGGGTCGGCGGCTCCTCGGGGTCGACCCCCGGGCACGCCACGAGGTCGTCGAAGGCCGAGGAGTACTCCAGCACAGGCTGAAAGGGGGGGGGCAGGTTGGTCACGAGGAACGGCCCCAGGACCGGACCGCCCGACCCACCTTGGAGCTGCTCATCTTTGGTAGAACCTCCTCCACGGGCGACGGCTCCTCCTCCAGAACCAGAGAAGACATGTCGAAGACCCCCGCGGCGTCCATCTTCCGCTGCAGCGCCTCCTCTCGCTCCTGGAACCATCGAAGCGGATCACCGCCCGCTCGCCAAACCCGAGCGGCGGCGGCCGGGTTTGCGTCCGCGCTACCTTCAGGAGACAGAGGGCGCTCTGGATGAAGCAGCCCTGCGCGTCGTCCTCCAGGACCAGCTGCGCCCGCAGCACCGCCTCCTCCTCCCGCACCATCCTCAGGGCCTGCGACGGGGACGCCAGCAGCAGCTTCGAGTACGGGCTGAGACGGGTGTCTGGGAAAAGACGTGAGACGTGTGAGAGAGAGAGAGGGAGAGAAGAGAGAGGGAGGGAGAAGAGAGAGAGAGAGAGAGGGAGGGAGAAGAGAGAGAGAAGAGAGAGGGAGGGAGAGAGGAAGAGAGAGAGAGCACGAGAGAGAGCGCGAGAGAGAGCGCGTGAGAGAGGAGAGAGAGAGAGGGAGAGAGAGAGAGCATGAGAGAGGGAGAAAGGGAAGAGAGAGGGAGAGAGAGGAAGAGAGACAGAGAGAGAGGGACAGAGAGAGAGAGGAAGAGAGACAGAGAGAGAGGAAGAGAGAGGGGAAGAGAGAGAGACAGAGAGAGAGAGAGACCGTGAGAGAGCGAGAGAGACAGAGAGAGAAGACAGAGGGAGGGAGAGAGGAAGAGAGAGAGAGCATGAGAGAGCGCGAGACAGAGACAGAGAGAGGGAGAAGAGAGAGAGGGGAGGGAGAGAGAGCATGAGAGAGCGTGAGAGAGAGAGAGGGAGGGAGAGAGAGCATGAGAGAGCGTGAGAGAGGAAGAGAGAGAGGAAGAGAGAGCGTGCGAGAGAGGAAGACAGAGAGAGACTGCAAGAGAGAGAGAGGGAGAGAGGAAGAGAGAGAGAGGAAGAGAGAGAGAGAGGGAGGGAGAGAGGAAGACAGAGAGAGACTGCAAGAGAGAGAGAGAGAGGAAGAGAGAGAGAGGAAGAGAGAGAGAGGGAGGGAGAGAGGAAGAGAGAGAGAGGAAGAGAGAGAGAGAGAGGGAGGGAGAGAGGAAGAGAGAGAGGGAAAGAGGAAGAGAGAGAGATAGAAGAGAGAAGAGAGAGGGAGAAGAGAGAGAGGGAAAGAGGAAGAGAGAGAGAGAGAGAGAAGTGCGCCCTCACCCTCAAAGCGAACCGGCTCCTCCACCTTCTCCCACTGGGAGCTCGGCATCGCCACCAGCGAGCCCTTCTCGCGCCTCATCAGGCGCATGGTGATCACGTCACCGACTGCATACTGCCTGGTTTCCATAGCAACCACACTGAAAGAGCAGCGACAGCGACGTGAAGGCCTCGTCCTCACCCCCCCCCCCCCGGGCGCCCCCCCCACCTCTTGAGGTCGGCGGTGTGGACGGCCTCGTAGCAGATGGGGCACTTGGACCAGCTCTTGTGGCCCAGGCTCAGGTAGTGCAGCACGCAGGGCCAGCAGAAGATGTGGCCGCAGCGCGTGATGCGCGCCGCCAGGGGCGGGTACAGGCAGATGGGGCACGACGGCACCTCGTGGCTGTTGATGCGCTTCAGGGGCGCGCAAAGAACGGGGGTTCAAAGACGGGTTCATCAACCCCCCCCGATCACGTCGAGGGGGGGGGGGTTGATGCTGCGGCGCTGCGGCGGAGCACTCACCACCTGCTGCACGCAGTCCCAGTTGACCAGCGTGTCCGGGTCAGTGAAGTGGGCCCGGTAGTCCTCCTCGTCGTTCACCACAAACTGGCAGCTGGAGCAGAGGGAGGGACAGCAGAGTCAGGTGGGGGGGTTCTGGGGGGTTGGGGGTTCTGGGAGGGGGGTTCTGGGGGGAGTCGGGGGTTCTGGGGGGGTCGGGGTTCTGGGTGGGAGTCGGGGTTTCTGGGGGTTCTGGGGGGGTTGGGGGTTCTGGGGTTCTGGGGGGTCAGGGGTTCTGGGAGGGGGTCGGGGTTTGGGGGTTCTGGGGGGGGGGGTTCTGGGAGGGGGTTTCTGGGGGTTCTGGGGGGTTGGGGGTTCTGGGGGGGTCGAGGGTTCTGGGGGAGTCGGGGGTTCTGGGGGGGGAGTCGGGGGTTCTGGGGGGAGTCGGGGTTCTGGGGAGGGGGGTCGGGGTTCTGGGGGGAGTCGGGGGTTCTGGGGAGGGGGGTCGGGGGTTCTGGGGGGAGTCGGGGGTTCTGGGGGGGGTCGGGGTTCTGGGTGGGAGTCGGGGTTTCTGGGGGGTTCTGGGGGGAGTCGGGGTTCTGGGGGGGTCGGGGTTCTGGGAGGGGTCGGGGGTTCTGGGGGGAGTCGGGTTCTGGGAGGGGGTCGGGGTTCTGGGGGGGAGTCGGGGGTTCTGGGTTCTGGGGGGGGTCGGGGGTTCTGGGTGGGAGTCGGGGTTTCTGGGGGGTTCTGGGGGGTCGGGGGTTCTGGGAGGGGTCGGGGGTTCTGGGGGGGAGTCGGGGGTTCTGGGAGGGGGTCGGGGTTCTGGGGGGCCGGGGTTCTGGGTTCTGGGGGGTCGGGGTTCTGGGTCTGGGGGCGGGGTTCTGGGGTTCTGGGGGGAGTCAGGGGTTCTGGGGGAGGGTCGGGGGTTCTGGGGGGTTTCTGGGAGGGGGGTTGGGGGTTCTGGGGGGGTTCGGGGGTTCTGGGGGGGGCTCACTTGGCCTGGAGGAAGAGCTCCTTGTTGAAGGGTTTGTGTTTGTGGCCCCACTTGTTCCGGCGGCCCCAGCAGGCGTGGCCGGCGTCTCCGCCGACGCCGCCCCCC
>CAJVRN010000237.1:10217500-10232500 GCA_911728415.1 Lagocephalus sceleratus | reverse complement strand
CAGCGTGGTCGTGGTCTCTCCGGAGCAGGCAGGTGAGGCCCGAGGATCCGCCGACCTTCTCGGGACCCCCCCCGGATGGTGACCGGTGTTTGTTCGGACAGACAAGGGCCTCAAGTGTCCCGTGTGCCTCCTGGAGTTTGAGGAGCAGGAGACGGTCCGTGAGATGCCTTGTAAGCACCTGTTCCACTCGGGATGCATCCTTCCCTGGTTAGGAAAGGTAACATCTGGAGCTCCTCGACTGAACATCTGGTGCGCAAACGCACTCTAAATCTCCGCGTTCCTCCTCCCAGACAAACTCCTGCCCGCTCTGTCGCCTGGAGCTGCCCACCGATAACCCGGACTACGAGGAATTCAAAAAGGACAAGGTGAGCGCTCTCCGTCCCTTCCGACTTCGGCGTTCCCGGTTTACCCGCTGAATCCCGGTTCTGTGCTGCAGGAGAGGCAGAGGCAGAGGGAACACCGCCTGGAGGACCTGCACGGGGCCATGTACACGTGATCCCCGACGCCTCGAGGAATTATTTTAAAGAAATCATCAGATTTAAAAAAACCTGCAGATTTGACTGGGTGGGCCGAGAGAGGAAAGAGGCTCCGTTTTGTCCTGGAAAGGTTTTTTTTTTTTTTTTTTAACCAAGAAAATATTTTTGATTACAGAAGTTTAAGAGATTATCCTCACGGTCGTTTGTTTCCGTTAATATTTCAGAGCGGTCACAACAAACTTATTTAAGTGAAACGATGAATTTCAGCACATCAAAAACTCCCAGTTGCTCACATTCCCGACATTTGACTCAGAAGATGTTAAATTATAATTTCTGTGCTTTTTCTTTTTTTTAAATACAGCACATCTCGTGTGTCCGTGTCCAAAGTCCAATTCATTTTTTTTTATTTTTAGCGCATATTTTAGCAATTAACTTTGGTGTTTTCTTGTTCTCTGGCCCGAGCACGGTGTGTTCATGTGTAAATATCCAGCACGGAATTCTGCATTTCAAACCACGAAAACTGAGTTAAGACCTCTGGAGAGAGTCAGCTAGACCTCGAGTAAGTCTGACGCGTGCGAGCTGTAATACTTTCATTTTTATTTCATATTTGTATATAAATCTCTGTCAAATTAAATACTTAAATGACAGACAAATCATACATATTTACAGATTTTATAAAAGGAAAAAAAAAAACACGTGTGGACTCTTCTTACAGTTCAGATCAGAAAAACGGGGCTGTTATGGATCTCTGCTTAAGACATGATGAGGTCAGGCAGTCCTATAGTGAACACTGACAGAATGACATAAATAAATTGTGCGTTTTTCCGAGACGCTGAAAGACGGTGGGTGACTAAAACCATTCGAGCTGCCGTTTGGAGTCACGTGCCGCGGCGCTACCGCCGCATGATAAGAACAGCTGGATGAACACGGCGGCGCGAGCGCGATGAGGTCGAACGGTTCCGACAGAGGCTTCCGGTCGGGGGGTTTTGGCAAATACGGGACCCAGAGAGGACGATAAATCACGACGGCCGTCGCCAGAAGAAGCTGGGTGGAGTCCACAAGCTGTGAAAGGCAAGTGAGGGGACCCCCCCCTCGGATCTTCAGAGGAGTGGGTTGAAAGACACAAACTTTTGGAATTTAGGTTTAACCCGGTAAAAAAAGATCCTTTCAACATGTTTTCTTTCAGTGAGTAAAGAGCAGAATAAAAACAAAGTGTCTCTGACCTTCACGTTTCAGGTGCAGTTTGGGAGTGTTTTTTTTTTTTTTAAGTTTTTTGGATCGTTGCTGATTTATTTGCTTTAAACCTGAGTTTAACTTGTGTCGTGTGGTTAGAATTTGGCCTCCCGATAAACGGTGAAGGATGAGGGACCCCGTCGACACTGGCTGATGTCCAGTCAAACGCGTTTGCTTTCGGTTCTCCTCAAAGGAACAGATAAGAAACTCTAACCTAAACCATCTAACGCAGCTTTACTGCTTTAAAAAGGCAAAAGGAATTTATCAAAAACCCACATATGTGACACAAATCATCGATTTCTACTCTGATGAAACACACACACACAAAAAAAACAATAAATATGGAAACAAAGAGCGGGAGCTCCTCAGAATCCTCCCGAAAGAGCCGGAGGCCCCAGATAAGCCGAGGAAGACGAGACAAGATCCCGTGCTGCCGACTGGTTCCAGGACGTTTATGGCACCAAGTTCGCGAGCATCAAATTCAGTGAAAACTGAACACAAAAGACAATAATCATTTCAAATAAGGCTTCCGCGATCCCAACCTGGAATCAAATCACTGCGGACAAAAACTGAGAAATTACACTTGTTTTTTTTTTCTTTATCGGAAACGTACGAAATAAAGGTGTCACTGTCTGGAACAGTTGCTGAGTATTGCACTGAAGAAGGCATTGGAAACTCCAGCAGGACAGAAACCAGCTCCTCGGGATTCTCGTCCGCGACAGACAGCATTTTTGGCCGTAGCGGGCCGCTCGAAAACGGAAAATAACAGAACCCGCCGACCCGTTCAGCCGCCAGGTGGGACAGAGACACGGCCGGTGAGGCCTCAGACATTCAGTGATTCAGTGTCAAACTAACTCGGGCTTCTCATTCAACGCGTGTCGTGCAGAAAAACGAAGGCCTGAAAGAGGTGAGTGGGGATGGGGAGTCAGAGAGCCAGGGAGGGACCAGTGAGGGAACCAGTGAGGGAACAGTGAGGGGACCAGTGAGGGAACAGTGAGGGGACCAGTGAGGGAACAGTGAGGGGACCAGTGAGGGAACAGTGAGGGGACCAGTGAGGGGACCAGTGAGGGAACAGTGAGGGAACCAATGAGGGGACCAGTGAGGGGACCAGTGAGGGAACAGTGAGGGGACCAGTGAGGGAACAGAGGGGACCAGTGAGGGAACCAGTGAGGGAACTAATGAGGGGACCAGTGAGGGGACCAGTGAGGGAACAGTGAGGGGACCAGTGAGGGAACAGTGAGGGGACCAGTGAGGGAACAGTGAGGGAACTAATGAGGGGACCAGTGAGGGGACCAGTGAAGGACCCTGTGAGGGGACCAGTGAGGGAACCAGTGAGGGAACTAATGAGGGGACCAGTGATCCCAGTAGTGATAAGTGGATCAAATGACATCACTGGAGGTTAAAAGTTTACAGAAATTTTCCACCAATCAGTTTTGAAGAGGAATTTCACCTTCTGATCAGTTTTTTTCAGATATTTAACAAAAAAAAAAGATAAAATCTGACTTGTGAAATTTGAGCGACCTAGATGTGCCTCTCTTTTTTTCTTGGTTTTATTTTCTTGATTGAAATTCTCAGACCTGTGTGAAACACTCTGCCTTCAGAAAGACAAGAAAATGTCGTTCTTGGTCAGAACTTGGGGACTAATGTAACTACGGTTATTAATTTATCGTTTTTTTGTGAATATTTTGGCACTGAACTCTGCCGCTGGATCTCTGAATTAAAAGAACAAAGTGCTGAACTCAAAGGTCGTCAGTATAAAACCGGTGCTGTGATCCACGAATCACCAACGTTGATTAGAAAAGGATTAGAAAAGGCCCGTTGGGGGGGGTCCTGCCTGCTCTGGGCCCAGAACCCCCCCCCGACGCGTGCCGGATGTGTCGTGATGCGCTCCTTCAGCAGACAAAGAAAAACCACGAAGATGACCTGGTGCTGATCTGACCCCCCCCACCCCCACCCCCCCAGCGCGTGGAGCTACAACATGGCTATACTCTCAGGAGTGCAGTTGAGATGCGTGGACGTGCTGCTCCCGCCGGGGGACTTCAGGCCCTTGGTGGCCCCCCCCAGCGCGGAGCTCCTGGTCCTGGAGCCCATGATGATCCCCGAGCCGTGGTGCTGGCTCTGCTGCAGCCCGGCCATCATGGTCTCGCTGGTGACGGTGCCGAACTCGTAGGTGAAGGTGCCGTAGAACACCAGGATGTCCACGGTGAAGACCCACTCGCAGATGGCGGCGGCGTGCTGCAGGACGAAGCTCTCGTGGACGAAGAAGACCCCGCCTGAGGGAAGGGGGGGGGTTAAGGAAGAACAGGTCCGAGGGGCAGCCAATCAGAGGAGGCGTGGACACACACGGGGACCCGAGGAGGCGAGGGACCGCCGGGTTGGCGAAGGATACTGAGGACGAGGGACACCATGGCGCCCAGAGTCAGCGCCACCCTGAAGTGGGCCATCCAGTAGTCGAGCGTGGTCACGGCCACCCGGTAGGTGAGCACGCACTGCAGGCACACGAACAGCAGCCCGGCCGGGAACGCCACGCCGGCCCCCACGTAGTGGAGCGACTTGGCGTGGTCCACCTGAGGCACAGCGGCGGTCAGAGGGGCCCGCGAGCAGGAGGAGGGAGGGGGGGCGGGGACTCACCTGGAAGTTCCCCACCATGACCAGGCCCAGGGCGTTGGTGCAGCCCGACACCAGGGCGCTGGTGTTGACCCAGCACTGGTGGCTGTGCTCGATCACCTGGGCGTAGCGCAGGAGACACACCATCACCACTGCGGGACACGGGGGAGGGGGGCGGCGTCAGAGCGGGGGCGGCGACCGCGGCCCGCAGGTCACGTGATCGCCGCCGCCGCCGCCTATGCTGCCTCAGCAGACGCCGCCGGGCGCGCGGTTCGCATAAGAGGGCGGGAGGCGGTAAAGGTCAGAGAGGAGGTGCTCCCGGATGGTCCAATGGGGGGGGGGGGGGGGGGGGGGGGGGGGGGGTAAACGTAATGACAGAGCGGTAACGAGAGCAGACTGGAGAGGAGGGACTGATTCATCCATTATTGATTAGAGAGCAGAGGCTATTTCCAGCCCTGCTTTCTTCCTGATGAGGAAACATCCCTCCCCTCCTCCCCTTCCCTCCCCCCCCCCCCCCAAAGACAAATACTCCAGTCAGCGATCGACTCCCCCACACCGCGTTGAGGCGGAGGGGGGCGGCGGGTGTCTAACTTGCTTTTCGCTGCCGTCGCTGCGCTCAACACGCCCGCGCACCCGTCCCCCTCACGCACGGGATGGCGAGAAAAAAAAACAAAAAAAAAAACGTAACTGCGATCCCCGGCGGACGCCTCGCCCGCGCGTGGGGTCGTTGGTTTGGACTCACCCATGAAGGCTCCCACGTTGCCGATCAGGCTGAACAGACAACTCTCCGGAGGGAAGGAGCCGCATTTACTGCAGGAGAGACACGAATGAGGCGTCAGCGGCGCGCAGCCCCCCCCCCCCCAAACACGCCACGGGGGTCGCAGGCTCGTGTGCCCCCCCCCGAGGTAACGGTTGGGCGCAGACCTGATGAGGGGGATGTCCTGGACGGTGCAGCAGGACTTGGGGAACCCGGGCCGCGGCAGCTCCTCGGCGCACGTCAGGTTGTACGACCTGCAACGGGGGGGGGGAGGGGGTGGGGGGTGGGGGTGGGGGGGCAGACGGACACGGCGGGTGAAGGTCGGAGGGTACGAACGCGTCGGGGACGCGCCCGCACGCAACGGAGGCTCGCACCAGTTCTCCACGGGGCAGACGTGGTGGTTCATCACAGCCATGGCGTACCTGGGGGGGGAAGGGGGGTAGGGGGGGTCAGGATGGGCGGGGAAACGAGTAAAGGGGACGGCGGCGGCGGCGGCGTGGACTCACACGATCCATATGCCCGTGATGGAGAAGGCGGAGAGGCTGACGGGCAGGACGATCCAGGCGGTCATTGGGCTGGCGAGGAGATGGCGTTGTCCCAAGCATGGGGGGGACGAGGGGGGGGTCACTGACGCACGGGGAAAGACACTGGGGCGGACATGAGAGGAGGAACGAAGAGGGCGATGCCGCGGCTCGTCTGCTCCGGAGGACCTTCGAGACAACGGGGCGAAGACTTCAGGCTCGGGGTCGGGATTACGGCGACCCCCTCGGCTCAGGTGGGGGGGGCACAGAGAAAAGAGGGCGAAGTTTGGGAAATATTAAGAGCGGGCAAAGGTCAACCACGAGCCTTCATCCTCACGGGGAGGAAGAGGAGGTGGAGAGGGAACATCTAAACTTCTGGTTCCCCCACCAGGACAGCAGCACCAACACTTTATTTTGAAAGGACACCAGGGGTCTCCAGGTCCCCCCCAGAGGTCTCCAGGTCCCCCCAGTGGTCTCCAGGTCCCCCCCAGGGGTCTCCAGGTCCCCCCCAAAGGGTCTGTGAGGCTGCAGGTTCTGGTCCCACCAGTCCAGCTCACCCAGTTTGACCAGTCAGCTGTTAAGACTCAGATGAGTTGATGAAGTGAGTCCAGTCTGGCTGCTGCTGGTTGGACCAGAACCTGCAGCCACACGGACCTCTGGGGGACCTGGAGACCCCCTGGGGGACCTGAGACCTCTGGGGGGACCTGGAGACCCCTGGGGGGACCTGGAGACCTCTGGGGGGACCTGGAGACCCCTGGGGGGACCTGGAGACCCCTGGGGGGACCTGGAGACCTCTGGGGGGGACCTGGAGACCCCTGGGGGACCTGGAGACCTCTGGGGAGAACCTGGAGACCCCTGGGGGACCTGGAGACCCCTGGGGGACCTGGAGACCCCTGGGGGACCTGGAGACCCCTGGGGGGACCTGGAGACCCCTGGGAGGACCTGGAGACCCCTGGGGGACCTGGAGACCTCGGGGGACCTGGAGACCCCTGTGGGGGATCTGGAGACCCCTGGGGGCCTGAGACCTCTGGGGGACCTGGAGACCTCTGGGGGACCTGGAGACCCCGGGGGACCGGGAGACCTCTGGGGAGAACCTGGAGACCTCTGGGGGACCTGAGACCCCTGGGGGGACCTGAGACCCCTGGGGGACCTGGGGACCCCTGGGGAGCCTGAGACCTCTGGGGAGAACCTGGAGACCTCTGGGGGGGACCTGGAGACCCCTGGGGGGACCTGGAGACCTCTGGGGGGGACATGGAGACCTCTGGGGGGACCTGGAGACCCCTGGGGGGGACCTGGAGACCCCTGGACTACAGCGAATAACACAGACCCCCTCGGGTCAGGGAAGAGAGGGTTTGGGAAATGCCCCCCCGTAAGAGCGGGCAAAGGTCAACCACGAGCCTTCATCCTCACGGGGAGGAAGAGGAGGTGGAGAGGGAACATCTCAACATCTGGTTCCCCCACCAGGACAGCAGCACCAACACTTTATTTTGAAAGGACGCCCCCTCGCAGCAGCTGTCTGATCCCACCAGGTCAGACTCTTAAAGTCGCTCCGGGAGGGGGGTGTCGGGGGGGTGTCGGGGTGCTCCTAACGGGGCCGGTACCGGGCCAGGTGTGGGTCGGTACCGGCCGGAGGTCTGGGGGCAGACCCGGGGGATGTGCGTCAGCCCGCAGCTCCCCCCCCCCCCCTCACCCCTGGAGGGGACGTTGTCGTCCCCCGAACCCTGCCCCCCCCCTCCCCGGACCGGGCCGGCCCCCGAACCCCCCCCGAACCCCCCCCACCACCACCTTAGCCGGCTCGTTAGCTCGCGCCGCGCCGCCGTCCCGCGCGGGCAGCGCCGCTGATCCAATCCGAGTCGAGCAGCGGAATAAAAGAGGAGCAGATTAACGGGATTAAGGGACGGACGTACCTCCGACACCGGCTCCGGTTCCCTTTAAAAAAAAAAAAAAAAAAAAAGACGTCTTCCTTAGGCTAACAGCATCTCCCGCTTCCGGACCGGCTGGGATTTTCAAAATAAGGTCTTTCGGGGGGGGGACTTTCAAAGTAAAAGTCGTTGACTTGCTGAAGCGGCGTGTTTTGCTGTTACTCTGATCTCACTCTCGTTTTTATGTCACTGGGTATTTTAAAAGGCAACTATTCACCTAGGCCCTACTAAAACTATTATTATTATCATTATTATTATTAATAATATTATTATTCCATCCATCATCTTCTATTGCTTCTTCCTCCCTGGAGGGTCGCGGTGGGACTGGACAAAGGCGGGGTCCACCCTGGACCTGACACACTCAGTCGCAGGGCTGACACATAGACAAACAACCAATCGCCCCCACACTCACATCTAAGGACAAGTTAGTGTCTTGAATCCACCCCATCCCCAGTTGTTCATGTCTTTGGACTGTGGGAGGAAGCCGGAGTACCTGGAAAGAACATGGAGACTCCACACAGAAAGACCTTAGTCCCTGTCCCAACGGGGATTCAAAACCAAGGCCTTCTCGTTGTGAGGCGACAGTGCTAACCACCACACCATTGTGGTGCTGTTGTTGTTGTTGTTGTTGTTGTTGTTGTTGTTGTTGTAGTTGTTGTAGTATTATTATTATTATAAGTGGTGCTGTTGCTGTGCTGGGCTGGTTGAACTAGTTGCCCCTTGTGTGAACTGAAAACAGGAAAACCCTCCTACTTGACAAGTCACTTTATGAGAAAACTGAAACAAACAAACTAAAAGCTTGTTTACTTGCGGTATGTGGACTAGGTTTTACTGCCCTGCTGCACAGGGAAAGTTTTCCTGCGCAATTTTGCATTTTTTGGCCATCAATATGTGAAATTTTATCAAATAAATGCATCAAGCGTAGTGTGTGTGTGTGTGTGTGTGTGTGTGTGTGTGTGCGTGTGTGAGTGTGTGGTTTGTTTGTGCTGCTGTGCAATATTTAGACATAAATATCTGACAGGCGGTTTTCTAGCTTGAGAAGGGGGATTATAACCTATATTCTTGGTAGACTAAGCAGCTTTACATTTCATCCATAAATCTTGGGGGGCAGTGAAAGGAAAACACAGATGATGAGATATTAATCCCACTTCAGTGATTTATCTTTTAGTGTTAAGCACAAGATATCATCTTTGCTGTAAAGACCATTCTCAGTTTTCAGGTTTTAATATGATATATTTCAAATGTGGTCACAGTTGTGTTGCGACACGGGTGTGCAAATGTCTCTCAAATCTTATTTTTATGTTTTGTGCAACTACATCTGGGGAATTATTATCTGACAGATGTTAGCGGGCTTTGACAGATGTTGGTGAGCTGTGGCAGAATGAGGGTAGATGCCAAACTGGATGCAAGTGTTTATTTGTGAATAAACATCTCCGAGAAGAGTTTGTACGTCCAGAGATTGTTGTCCGATGGCAGGAGGCAAATTAGCTCCTGGGAATTCCTACAAAATCCTCCAGCTCCTCCGTCGCCATCGATTATTCCAACTTCCTGCTTTGATTCCGTGATTTAATTCCAGTTCAACTGCTGTTGTAACACACAATGTTAACAAGACTACCATAAGCTTTGGAGCTCAATTTAAACGCCGCTGCCTTAAAGGCTTAGTTCCTAAACTGTTTTAAACAGTCAGCTGGGGTGAGCGGAGGGAAAGTAAATAAAGTTGGAAAAAAAGAGGAAGAGGAACCGGTCGAGCATCTGAAAACACAAAGCTGTTTTGCACCTTTCAGTACTTTTGCCTTCTAAGTGTTTGTATCCACTCTAAATGATCCCGAGCGTCCGATTCAAACATCATCTCTTAGTCAAATTGCTGTCTTTTAGAGCAGCCGCATCAAAGACTTTGATCAAAGCCTCGCCGTGCAGACAAGCCAGTGACACATCTGTATCGATATCTCAGACTTGAACTTGTGGTTCAATTCAGGTTGTAAAGATTCCCGCACCCTCTCCTAATCAGGAAGTAGGTTAATACTTAAAGCCTTTATCCTCTCTTATGCATCCACCTGCACCCCCCCCAAGCTTAAGGCACTCTGATGCCCAATATAATAATTTAATTGAAAATTCAACCAGGAAGAAGAAGAAGCATTTTAAAAAGTTACCTCGAAGGAAAGCTGTGGGGTCAGTGTTTAAAGGAGGAGGAAGAGGAGGAGGAGGAGGAGGAGGAGGAGGAGGAGGAGGGAAGGGCTTTTCCATCCTCTGGGCACTTCTTTGAGTAATCTGTGGGGATTTAATAAAGATTATTGCACTGCGGTGTTCTCGTGGGCTCATAACTGAACTGGGTTCGAATTAATTGCGCCAACTGTTTCCCCTTCAAGCAAAAAGCTGCGGGTGTGGCGAGCTCCGTCGTTTGGAGGCGACCTAAAGGAGCTGGTTTCGTGGTTGGCACGTGACCAAATGTGCCACGCCGCTTGTCTCAGCCAGGCGGCTCAGAGAGGGATAATAGTATTTAGATGTCCTGTAAGTACACGGATCCTCCCAGTCAGCAACATTAATGGGGCCATGAGGCATCCTGCTCATGGACTAATGTAAAGGGGGTATTAGGGGGCGGGGATGCCAGCCGTCCCGAGCCTTCAGTCGGCTGTGTAGTCTGGGGGAGCAACATGGGGAGCACCGGCAAGCTGGCCAGCCTGTGGAACAGGAGGCAGAGCCTCTTCCCCAACTACAAAGTCAGCGACACCAGCGTGAGCAGGAGGTCCTCGGACATCGCCTACCCGCTGGCCAAGGAGAGCTGCGTGAAGACATGGAACTCGATGCAGGACCTCAGCAGGGACATCTACGACATCTACGCCGAGTACGAGGACGAGGAAGAGGACGAGGTCCCGCACAAGTCGTTTTCACCCTCCAAGAAGAACTTCATGATCAACATCAACGTCGGGGGGAAGCCCTACCAGATCGCCTACAAGACGGCTGCCCGGTACCCCAAGACCAGGATCGGGAGGCTGGCCACCTACACGGACCACAACATGAAGCTGGACCTGTGCGACGACTACACGGTCACCAACAACGAGTACTTCTTTGACAGGGACCCGGACGTCTTCCACAGCATCTTCAACTTCTACAGGACGGGAGTGCTGTGGATCAAGGACGAGCTGTGCCCCCGCAACTTCCTGGAGGAGATCAACTACTGGGGCGTGCGGATCAAGAACACCCACCGCTGCTGCCGCATCTCCTTCGAGGAGCGCCAGGACGAGCTGAACGACCAGCTCAAGATCCAGCGGGAGCTGGAGGCAGAGGTGGAGATCGAGGAGAACGAGGAGCTCTTCCAGGACATGTTCTTGGGCCACAGGCGCCGCGCCATCTGGAACCTGATGGAGAAGCCCTTCTCCTCGGTCAAGGCCAAGGTGATGGCCGTGGCTTCCAGCCTGTTTGTTTTGATTTCTCTGGTGGCCATGACCCTCAACACAGTGGAGGAGATGCAGTACAGGACTCACGCGGGCCAGCTCAGCGGTAAGACCTACTGGGAGTATGTGGAGTCCATGTGCATCGCCTTCTTCACCATGGAGTACCTCCTCCGCCTGGTCTCCACCCCCGACCTCAAAGCCTTCAGCAGGAGCATGCTCAACACCGTGGACCTCATCGCCATCCTGCCGCAGTACCTGCAGGCCGTGCTGGAGTTTTTCGACAGCGACAAGAACTACATAAAGCACGAGGCCGACATGCAGGCGGTGGGGCAGGTGGGGAAGCTGGGCCAGGTGCTCCGGATCATGAGGCTAATGCGGATCTTCCGCATCCTGAAACTGGCCAGGCACTCCACCGGCCTGCGTGCCTTCGGCTTCACGCTGCGCCAGTGCTACCAGCAGGTGGGCTGCCTCTTCCTCTTCATCGCCATGGGCATCTTCAGCTTCTCCGCCATGGTGTACACGGTGGAGCACGAAATGCCTCAAACGAACTTTACCAGCATCCCCCATGCGTGGTGGTGGGCAGCGGTGAGTACCGCCAAACGAATTCTTCGTTTATTCACATCTTAAATGTAGTTTGTTTGTTTGTTTGAACAAACCAGTTAGTATGTCCTCCAATTTACAATAAAAAGTCAATTCTCGAGATTCTACCACCTCCATGACCCACCTCTTGGTATATAAGTGGGACCTCTAGGTCTAATCAGAACCTTACAAAGGCTCTTGAACGAGGTGCGGTCTTAAACAAGAGGTGTGATAGACCGTGGACCTGGAGAGAACCCCTCCCGCTGGCTTGGAGACACGTTCCCACCACATAAACCATGTCTTTCCATAGAATAGTGCTTTCCAAAGAAGCTTTGGGGCCATTTGGGATGGTTTGTTTTTTTTAAAAAACAGCTGAGAACAGGTGAATCCAACAATCATCCAAAATTGTCCCAACGATTCCGGTTAAAGAAAGATGCCTCTCAAATCTGATGGACCTTTACACAGACATGAAGTGCTCTCCTCTCTCCACCAGGTCAGCATCTCCACCGTTGGCTACGGCGACGTCTACCCGGAGACCATCCTGGGCCGCCTCTTCGCTTTCATCTGCATCGCCTTTGGGATAATCCTGAACGGCCTGCCCATATCCATCCTCTTCAACAAGTTCTCGGATTACTACTCCAAACTCAAGTCCAACCAGTACACGGCTGCCCAGACGAAACGAGGGAGGATTCGATTCGCCGAGAGGACCATTCAAAAGCTCAGCCAACTCTTTGGAAATCATCAATAATATAGACACACACACGCGCACACTCTCTCGCACACACACAAACACACCCAAACCAGGGATTTTATTGTCAAATTTTATGATTTTATATACAGACGAGAATATTTTTGTTACTTAAATTAGAATTAGGAAGAAACACCCCCTTTTTTACAACTCCATGTTCATCAAATGTATGATTATATTATTATAAATAACTGAGACCTTCAGTGAAATTGGGTTGGTGATTACGTCCAGATTAGCCTCTGTCATATCCGTGTAAACCCAAGGTTAACTTGTCTTCCTGTAATGATAAATGTGGCATGCGTTCAGTGAGCGTGGAAATAAATCAACATATTTTTCTAATTTTGCTTCCTTTAAAATCAGCTTTGTATGTGCTCGTCTACTATTGCAATGCTGATAGAGTGAACTGTAAAGTCTGCATAGAGTGATGCAGTTTGATTCTGTTTGCAATAAAGACATAAAGTGATGCTATCATTCAGTTCCGTGTCTTTATTCTGAGGAAAACTGCCTCTTTGTTGCCTTGGAGGCCTTTAAATCTGCACAGTTGAGACATTCTTACACCCTCGAACAGAAAAGTCTGTAAAATGCATCCTGAATGTACTTAGTCTGTATATTAATACACATTATAACTTTGTCATGTTTTTATTCAGCTCAACAACCTTTATAATTTTTTTTTATTCTTCCAAGAGTGGAAAGTTTTGAAGATTGTACATAATTGTACAATGCACATATTATTATTATTATCATTATTATTATTATTATTATTATTATTATTATTATTATTATTATTAAAAGAACAAACAGCGACACCTGTTGTTCAATAAGTTTACGTTATTAAAATGAAAAGTTCAACTTCTAACTTTTGTGAAATGACATTAAATTCAAAAGGATACATTTTATTTAAAATTTAGCCATCCAATAGTGTTAAAAATAAAATAAATGAGAAATAAGTCGTTCAAGAGGAGTAATTACAATGTTTGATATATATTTAATTTACTGTTTAACCACGAATACGCTGTAATAATTGCACTTTTCCATTTTAACCACATTAGAGATCTAAAAATTAATAGTTTTTTTCAACTATTAGTTGTTTTTAAAAAATTATTAGTTTTTTTAAAAGGACTCTAGTTGCCTAGGAAACCGTCAGGTTCACTTTTGACCCGGAAGTAGAACCAACAAGTTCTTCCTGCAGCAGGGCCGGCAAGATGGCGGCGGACACGCAGGTCGGTGTGGCTGTCTTTTAACTCGTCTTTAGCGGCCCGGAGGACCCGAACCGGGCCGAACCGGGACGAGCCGGGCTGGGTCCGGCCCCGGCGGAGCCCCTCCGGGCCGCGGTCGCGACCGGGAGGAGCCAGCGGGGGGAGACGGCTGTTAGCCGATGCTACGTAGCCTGGGCGTGACGTCATACTGGGAGCACTGGGAGCTCTGGTGGGAGCTCTGGGAGCTCTGGTGGGACCACTGGGAGCTCTGGTGGGGGCTCTGGGAGCTCTGGTGGAAGCTCTGGTGGAAGCTCTGGTGGGAGCTCTGGAAGCACTGGTGGCACTGGGAGCTCTGGTGGGGGCACTGGGAGCTCTGGTGGGAGCTCTGGAAGCTCTGGTGGGAGCACTGGGAGCTCTGGTGGGGGCACTGGGAGCTCTGGTGGGAGCACTGGGAAGCTCTGGTGGGAGCACTGGGAGCTCTGGTGGGAGCTCTGGAAGCTCTGGTGGGAGCACTGGGAGCTCTGGTGGTGTCTCTGGGAGCTCTGGTGGTGTCTCTGGGAGCTCTGGTGGGGGCTCTGGGAGCTCTGGTGGTGTCTCTGGGAGCTCTGGTGGTGTCTCTGGGAGCTCTGGAAGCACTGGTGGGAGCACTGGGAGCTCTGGAAGCTCTGGTGGGATCACCGGGAGCTCTGGTGGGAGCACTGGGAGCTCTGGAAGCTCTGGTGGGATCACCGGGAGCTCTGGTGGGAGCACTGGGAGCTCTGGAAGCTCTGGTGGGATCACCGGGAGCTTTGGTGGGGGCTCTGGGAGCTCTGGTGGGAGCACTTGGAGCTCTGGTGGGAGCTCTGGTGGGAGCACTGGGAGCTCTGGTGGGGGCTCTGGGAGCTCTGGTGGGAACACTGGGAGCTCTGGTGGGGGCTCTGGGAGCTCTGGTGGGAACACTGGGAGCTCTGGTGGGGGCTCTGGGAGCTCTGGTGGGAGCACTGGGAGCTCTGGTGGGGGCTCTGGGAGCTCTGGTGGGGGCACTTGGAGCTCTGGTGGGGGCTCTGGGAGCTCTGGTGGGGGCACTTGGAGCTCTGGTGGGGGCTCTGGGAGCTCTGGTGGGAGCACTGGGAGCTCTGGTGGGAGCTCTGGAAGCACTGGTGGGAGCACTGGGAGCTCTGGAGGGAGCTCTGGAAGCTCTGGTGGGGGCACTGGGAGCTCTGGTGGGGGCACTGGGAGCTCTGGTCCACCCCCACACTCACCCTGTGTTGTCTGGGCCATGTGGCCGCTTAGAGGAGTGTATTTGTGGGCTCCACCAGACCCAAGGCTCAGGTTACCTCAGATTACTGACTACTGGTTAAGTTCTCAGGCTGGTTACACCACTACTGGTTAAGCTCTCAGGCTGGTTACACCACTACTGGTTAAGCTCTCAGGCTGGTTACACCACTACTGGTTACGTTATCAGGCTGGTTACACCACTACTGGTTAAGCTCTCAGGCTGGTTACACCACTACTGGTTAAGCTCTCAGGCTGGTTACACCACTACTGGTTAAGTTCTCAGGCTGGTTACACCACTACTGGTTAAGCTCT
>CAJVRN010000237.1:10180000-10212500 GCA_911728415.1 Lagocephalus sceleratus | reverse complement strand
GCAGCACGTGCTGGACAAGAGCGCCTCGCTGCTGCGCCACGTGTCCCACTCGGAGTTCAAGGAGCTGCTGCTCCCCACGCTGCAGAAGACGATGCTGCGCAGCCCGGAGAACTCCATGCAGAGTCAGAACCAAGACCGTGTGAACCCCCAGCCCGGACCTCTGCAGCACCCGGTTAAATTCTCTCTCGTCTCCCTCCAGCTGTTTCCTACCTGCTGTCCGCCGTGACCCTTGACCTCAGCCAGTATGCCATGGATATCGGGAAGGCAGTCGCGGGTACGGGCCCCTTTAACGGGCATTTAGTCGTCGCGGCGTCGCTCTTTTTGTCCACGCCGGGCGGCCGAGGCCGCTCGCCGGCTCCCCCCAGAGGTTCGCTTCTCTCACGGGCGCGGTGCGTGTCGCAGGTCAGCTGAAGGCCAACAACGCGCAGCTGATGGAGGAGGCGGTGCAGGCCGTGCGGAACCTGGCGCAGCAGTGCAGCGACCCGTCGGCGGTGAAGGACGTCGTCTCTCACCTGTTCAAAATCCTCGGAGGTGAGCGAGTCCCCCTCGAGTCTGGAAACAGAAGCACTGCTCATCTTCTCTGTTGAATCCTGGTTGTTGTTTTCAGGGTCTGAGGGGAAGCTCACTGTCGTGGCACAAAAGATGAGCGTGCTGTCGGGTAAGAGACCTCGCCCCCTTTGAGCCCCCCCCCCCTCGAGCCCCCCCGCCCCCCCCCCCCACGGTACTCTGAGGGTTTTCTCTTCCAGGCATCGCCAGTTGCAGTCATCATGCTGTCTCAGGAACCTCGAGCCAAAGCCTCAGCTCTGCTGTCACCGTGATGTTCGTCCCTTTCTTGCAGCAGGAAGGTACCGCCCCCCCCACCCCGCCGCCTTTTCCCGTAGCCGCCCGACTCGGATTCGGACCGCCGCTTCAGCTCCGCGCTCCTTTCGCTCTGTCGTTTTTAGTCCACGAGGGCACTTTGGTGCACGCGGTGTCCGTGCTCTCGCAGTGGAGCGGCCGCCTGACGGTGGACGTCCCCGCGGCCCTGCTGGATTGGTTCAAGAAAGCCTTCACCCTGAAGACGTCCACCTCCCCGGTGCGACACGCCTACCTTCAGGCCATGCTGGGCGCCTTCAAAGGTCCGTCACGTTCGTCCAGCTCCTCGACCTCAACGCGTTCCTGAGTACCGTATTTTCAGGACCAAAGGCGCACCGTATTTTAGGGTGCACCTTCACTTAACGGCCTGTTTTAGACCTGTTCTCATATTCAGGGAGCACCGTGTTATAAGACACGTAGAATAGAAGCTACAGGCGAGGCTGGGGTTGATGATGCATTCACTAGATGGAGCTGCGCTAAAGGGAACGTCAATAAAACAGTCAGATCAGTCAGTCAAACTTTATTAATAGAACACAAACCGGCGTTCTCACGACTCCGTTCACTCCCAGCATGAACAAACAGCTGTTTTATTATTTTTCCAGAGTGATGTGGTGTTATCATGTAACACAGTTATTTTAACAACAACGAGTTATAACAGGTAGTGCGACGTTTATATCACGTAGTGGACAGTGGAGATCAATTAATCTTTGATTTATTAAACACGTAAAAGAATTAGTCTGATACCGTTGTGGTAAATCAAACGTTAGTGCAAGCACCATATGACTCTCGTAACTCTTGAAGTAGTGCAAAGCAATATCAAAGTAACAATAAGCCAACGTTGTTCAAACGTTAACGTCCATGTTCACAGTGTGATCAGCCTTGTTGTAAACACACAAAAGAAACACGTAAAGCTCACTTTATCGTTCATACCGCTGTTACTTCGGTCACGCCTTCTGACTACGGTAGCCGTAGTTAACCGATATTAATCCATACAAAAGGCGCACCGTCGATTTTTTTTTTTTTAGAAGATTCCAGGCTTTTAGGTGCGCCTTATAGTCGTGAACATACGGTACATTTCTTTTTGTGTTGTAGTTGTGGGCATAGGCTGGAAAGTGAATGTCATTAAAAGGGGAGTTGATGGTTTCAGGTGACACGCTGGCCCAGGCCTCAGACTTCACGGCGTTGCTCCTTCAAACTCTGGAGAAAGCTGTGGCCCAAAACTCCCAGCAGGCCTTGCTGGCCGAAGGCGTGGCGGCCTCTGTCCTTTTGAGCCGACTGGCGATGTTGGAGACACAGACGGGTGAGACTGCACCTTCTAGAGTCCTTCCTCTTCCCTGCCAGCGCCAGAACGAAGTCGAGAGGATTCGTTTTTGCTCTTTGTTCCTACAGAAGCAAAGTTCTCCAGCTTCTGGAACCTGATCTTGGACGAGAAAAAGACCCTTTTCACCACGGAGAAGTTCCTTTCCCAGGCGAACGATGAAAGTAAGGGGACGCGTCGTATCTGCTGCACGCGTTTTCAGGGTTGAAGACATTAAACGGTGACCTTTTTACTCCGTCTCCAGCTCTCCTCACCCTTTTGATGCTCTGCGAGAGGCTCTTCTTGGACCACGCTCACCGGTTCAACAGCAGCAAATCCAAGTGAGACATATTTGATCAAAGCGTATCCGCTCCTGTAACTGAGTATAAATAGATTACTCTGGTTTCACTATCTCCATTAGTAAGTTAATTTCCCAGTTGTTCCTCTTCTGCAGGATGTATCACTACGCCACAGTGGTGATTCTTCTGTCTCGGAGCTGGCGCGTGAGGAAGAAGGCCCAGCAGACAGTCAGGAAACTGTTGTCCTCACTGGGTGGATCCAGTTTTGCCAGCGGCCTTCTGGGGGAACTCCGTGTGGTTGTCAACAAACACAAGGTAAAAGAGACTGGAAAATAGCATTTATACTGCGTGAGAGTGTAGTTTATGTATTTATATTCAATGTTATATCTTGATTCCTGCTCCATAAAGAATGATTTGAGGTTTTCAGACTGTGTGATATCACCCTTTGAAGGTTTTGCCTCAGGAAGTCCTGCTGTCAGAGTCGGGGGAGTTGACCGACCTCGGCCGCAGCTACGTCCCCCCTCGCGTCCTGCTGGAGGCCCTGCACGTTATCTGCTCCGCCGCCAGCCAATGGGGCGACCCCGCTGAGGCGGAGAACCTGGCCATGGAGGTCCTCATCGTCGCCCATCACCCGTCTATCGGTGTGTGTGAACGCTCCCCCGGGCTCAGGCTGCTCAGTGGCACGGGTTAACGCTGACCTTCTCCTTCCTCAGCTGCAGCTCGCCCTGGTCTCTGGCCCGTCCTGCTCCGCTCCATGAGCATAAACGCAGAGGGGTTCGTAGAGAAGAACCTGGAGGCTATTCTGCCACATCTGCTGGAGGTCGACGCTGACAACCAGGTCTGAAACAACTCAATAAATGTATATTTTGAGTTGACATGTGGTATACAGCCAGTATTTCTGGCATCAGTTACACCAGTGGTCCCCAACCGCCGGGCTGTGGATCGGTACCGGGCCACCAAGAGATAATTTATTATTTCTGTTGTGTTTGTCATCTGAGTCTGAACAGTCTTTTATTTTGAAAAACGACCGGATTCTCTCAGTTACGTCTCAGTCACTTGAGCACCAAAAGCATCAAAATGAGTAAAAAAACAGACGTGAAAGTTTATTTTGAAGGGGAAAAGGCCCAGATTTAGATTTGACATATCATCTACGTGCACCCCCCCCCCGGTCCACAGTTAAACTGTCAAGCATTGACCGGTCCAATGATAAAAAGGTTGGGGATCGCTGAGTTAACCCTTTACTTCTGCTCACGCTGATGTCCTCCAGATGTTCCCTGCATGTAACAGTCACGTTTTACCCCCCTCCAGGCAGTGAAAAATGCAGTCGGTGCTCTTTCTGGCCTCTCTCCAAACAAGCTGCTACCGCAGATCATCAGTCACATTACCAAGAACCTCTCCCAACCGGCTCTTACCCACATAACCAGGGAGGAGTACGCCATCATGCTGACAGCTGAAGGACAGCTGTACGACAAGAGCATCATTCACAGGTAACAAGCGGCCTCTTCTCTGGTTGCAGGCCGCTGAGCTCAGCCTTTCTCCCCCTAACACGCCTCTCCTGCCTCCTGCAGCGCGCAGAAGGAAAGCACCAACAAAGCCAACATGAAGAGGGAGAACAAGGCCTACTCCTACAAGGAGCAGATCATTGAAATGGAGTTGCAGGAGGTGACGTCCTTCGCGCTGCTGGTGCGAGCGAGACACGTGTCCGGACCGCGTTCTCAAATGTTTTGGTTCCTGCAGGAGCTGAAGAAGAAAAAAGGCATCAAAGAGGAGGTGCAGCTGACAAGCAAACAGAAGGAGTTGATGCAAGCCCAGCTGGAGAAGGAGGCCGCCATCCGCAAGAGACTCCAGGGGGTACGTAAGGAAACGTGTGGCTGAAATAGAAGCGGCGGGGTCGTGGTGGTAACTCTCTTTTGTCCTCAGCTGGACGTGGAGCTGCGGAGCATGATGGGCCTGCTGGAAGCGATCCTGATTGAAAACCCACCTCAGCTCTCCAGGGAGCTTCCCGCCGTCCTCCAGGTCCTCATGCCCCTCCTTCACTCCCCTCTGGCCTCCCCACGCATCAAACAGGTCTTCCTGGACATCGGAGTGTACCTCATGCCCCCACACCTTCACCACTTAGGTACCTCTGCACTTTTTACGTGTTTTAAAAGTCTCTGTGGTCCGTGCCTCAATCTTGGTTTCGTTTCCAGCCGTGCTTGTCGGTCATGTGACGCTGCGGCTGCTGAAACCTGCGTGTGATCTGGACGAGTCCTGGGAGCAGGAGGACCTGGACACGGCTGCCCTCCGCACCATTCTTCTCCTGTACAAACACACTGTCCCACAGAGAGAGTTCAAAACCAGCGGTGAGGGAATCAAGAGCGTTCACCTCCAGGCGTGAGTTAAACTTTTATCTTACAAGACGTCTTTTTTTCCCTTTTCCCTCCTCAGACGTAGCTCCGCTTTCCGCTCCTGCTTTCTCCTTCTGCTTCCCTCTACTCAACGCCAAACTCCGGGAGTCGTCGGGGAGCACCGAGGAGGTGGAGAACATGATGACCAGGGCTCTGCAAGTCGTCATGGAGCACTGCAAGCTTCGCGCCAGCACCGCCAACACGGACTTCGCTATCGACGAGGTAAGCGCGAGGTAAGCTTCTACACGCTCGGGACCTCGTGCGGGTGAAGACGGCGATGCTTCCCTGTTTCAGAACGGACCGGAGCTGCTCCCGCGCGTCAACATGCTTTTGCTCCTGAAGACTGTGATCTCAACGGCAACACCGAGACTTCAGGTAGTTTTTTTAACCGTAGGGTCACGGAGCCGTGGACCGTCTTTTCTGTTTGTGTAAGCGAAGGTTTGGCGCCCCCCCTCCAGGTTCTGGCGTCGCAGTGCCTGACGGCGCTGTGCGCGAGCGCCGGGGGAGGAGACGGCTGCACCGTGGCGGAGCAGCCAGAGATCGACGTCCTGCTCAACGCGTTGCTCTCGCCTTGCTTCTCTGTTCGAGACGCCGCCCTGAGGGTGAGTCTCTGTCGCCCGCTGCGTGTGCCTGTTGGACGCGCCCTCGTCATCCCGCCTCTCTGGTCTTTGTCCAGGGGCTGTTGGAGATGGAGTTTGCCTTGCCCACAGACAGCACAGAGTCCAGCGGCCTCAGCCTGTTGCGCAGGATTTGGGTTGCCAGGTTTGACGTCGAGGAAGAGGCTCAAGGATTGGCAGAAAAGTGCGTGGCAGTCAGTCCCCAACGTGACGCTTCTGAACTTTAGGTCTTAATCCAAGCGGCCCCCTGTTGTCCACAGGCTGTGGGAGTCTCTGGGTTTGGAGCTGGTCCCCGAGCTCTGCTCCATGCTGATCGGAGACGTCACCCACCACGAGGAGGCCATCCGTTCTGCCAGCGCGGAGGCTCTGTCCACTGCGGTGTCCCACTACAGAGACCAGTCTGCCACTGTCCTCAGCCAGCTCACCCAGCTCTACCACCAGAAACTCTATGTGAGGGCCGCGTGACGACTAGATCACCTTCAGCAGTGTAGAAGCTCCGAACTAAAGCCTGTCCTGTTTCTCCAGAGACCCCCTCCAGTGCTGGACGCCCTGGGCAGAGTCATATCTGAAGCTCCCCCTGACCAGTGGGAGGCCAGGTGAGTCCTGATGCTTCACATATTCAGAATTGGACACTTTTGAATTTCTCTGCGTTGACCTGCGTCCCCATTTTTTTCCCCAGATGTGGCATTGCTCTGGCTTTGAATAAGCTGTCCCAGTACCTGGAGGAGTCCCAGGTCACCCCGCTCTTCCTCTTCTTTGTCCCTGACGCTCTGAACGACCGCCACGCAGAGGTGCGACGCTGCATGCTGGACGCTGCCCTCTCAGCACTCAACACTCACGGAAAGGTACCGTATGCCCCCCCCCCCCAGATGTGTGAGTTATGTATTGCTGCATGCACAGACGGTTCCACGTGTGCTTTGTGTGCAACAGGACAACGTGAGCTCCCTGCTGCCCGTCTTTGAGGAGTTTCTAAAAAACGCCCCGCAGGACGCCAGCTACGACTCTGTGCGCCAGAGCGTGGTGATCCTCATGGGCTCTTTGGCGAAACATCTGGATAAGAGTGACCCCAAGGTCAAACCCATCGTGGCCAAGCTCATCACCGCCCTCTCAACGCCTTCACAGCAAGTGAGACAGAGTGGAATCGCCTCTTCTTATCTCCTCAGTGACACTGTCAGTCTTTAAGAACTCCCCTTGTGCCCCCCCCCCCTCCAGGTTCAGGAGTCTGTAGCCAGCTGCTTGCCCCCGTTAGTCCCTGCCATTAAAGAAGACGCTGCTGGGATCGTGAGAAACCTGCTGCAGCTGCTGCTGGAGAGCGACAAGTACGCGGAGAGGAAGGGCGCGGCGTACGGCTTGGCTGGCCTGGTCAAGGGCCTCGGGATCCTGTCCCTGAAGCAGCAGGAGATCATGACCACGCTGACCGACGCCATCCAGGACAAGAAGAACTTCAGGAGGAGGGAAGGTTGGTTCGCTCCCTCGCCTCACGCTGCCCCCCCCCCACCCCGAGGAGGCGGGCTCTGGTGGGTTGATGGACTGGTTGTGTCCTCCCAGGAGCGCTGTTTGCCTTCGAGATGCTGTGCAACATGCTGGGGAAGCTGTTCGAGCCGTACGTGGTCCACGTTCTGCCGCACCTCCTGCTCTGCTTTGGAGACGGAAACCCGTATGTGAGAGAGGTCAGCAGAACCAGAGTCCCAACGAGTTTCACAGAGAAATCGCTTGCCTTTAAACTTGACTTCAGCGGATCTGCAAACATCCATGAATCCATAAATTCTGATGTGGATTTCTCTGACCTCGGGCTGCTTCTCAACCCGGGGTGTGGCTGTTCTCCTCCAGGCTGCAGACGACTGCGCTAAGGCCGTGATGCGGAACTTGAGTGCCCACGGTGTGAAGCTGGTCCTTCCTTCGCTGTTGGTGGCCCTGGAAGAGGAGTCCTGGAGAACTAAAGCAGGCAAGTTTCCCAGAAGTTCATAATTGGCACTTTGTGATCATTGGGTTTTAGTTGACTCTCTGCTTGTTAACTCCAATATGATGACAGTCACATGATGCGGTTATGTTAATTTGTTTATCTTTATGAATCCTCTGCTCTGTGCTCCAGGCTCAGTGGAGCTGCTGGGTGCCATGGCTTTCTGTGCTCCCAAACAATTGTCCTCCTGTCTGCCCAGCATTGTGCCCAAGTTAACAGAGGTGCTGACTGACTCCCATGTGAAAGTCCAGAACGCTGGGCAGCAAGCCCTCCGACAGATTGGCTCCGTCATCCGCAACCCAGAAATCCTGGGTGAGTGAGCCGGAGTCACCTGGGAGGCGACTTCCACGCTCGAGAGTCTGAAAAGAGCCTCGCGCTTCAGCCAAAATCGGACAGAACCGTTGCGCTTCCTCTGAAACACACAAACATTGTCGCCCTTCCTCCCTCAGCCATCACGCCCATCCTCCTCGACGCCCTCACGGAGCCGTCCAGGAAGACCCAGACCTGCCTTCAGACGCTGCTCGACACCAAGTTTGTCCACTTCATCGACGCGCCCTCGCTGGCCCTCATCATGCCCATCGTGCAGAGGGCTTTCCAGGATCGCTCCACCGACACGCGCAAGATGGCGGCTCAGATCATCGGCAACATGTACTCCCTCACGGACCAGAAGGTACCCGGTCTCGTTCAGGGTTCAGGTGCGGGAGTTCCTCCTTGCTGTAATCTTGTGTTGGCGTGCAGGACCTGTCCCCGTACCTGCCCAGTGTCATTCCCGGGCTGAAGGCCTCCCTCCTGGACCCAGTGCCTGAGGTGCGTTGACGCTTGAAGCGCGCCCGTAGATGAGGGTGACGTAGGTTTGTGAAGGGAAGGCCGTTTGTCCCTGTGTCCCACCCAGGTCCGAACAGTGTCAGCCAAGGCGTTGGGTGCCATGGTGAAAGGGATGGGGGAGTCGTGCTTCGATGACCTGTTGCCGTGGCTGATGGAGACCCTGGCCTCCGAGCAGAGCTCCGTGGATCGCTCCGGAGCCGCCCAAGGTCACCGCCCCACCCTCGGGCGCCAGATTGGTGCGCCTTCGTCGGACCTAACGGGCTGCTGGTGTGTCTTCAGGTCTGGCTGAGGTAATGGCCGGGCTGGGAGTGGAGAAGCTCGACAAGCTGATGCCGGATGTGGTCCAGACGGCCAGCAAGGTGGACATCGCGTCCCACGTCAGAGATGGCTACATCATGATGTTCATCTACCTCCCCCTCACCTTTGGAGACAAGTTCACCCCCTACGTGGGGCCCATCATCCCCTGCATTCTGAAGGTATATCCATGAGCACTTTTCTGGGGCTTTGCACTTGTGTTTTAGAAGCGTTTAGATAACGAAGACAAACCCTCGGACCCGTCTCCATCACCAACAGGCTCTTGCGGATGAGAACGAGTACGTGAGGGACACGGCTCTGCGTGCCGGCCAGCGTATCATCAGCATGTACGCAGAGACGGCCATCGCGCTGCTGCTGCCCGAGTTGGAGCAAGGCCTGTTTGATGACCTGTGGAGGATCAGGTCGGATTGGAGCGCCCACCGACGCCGCCGGGGCTAAAGGAACGCCACCTCCTCTGACTGCCTTCGCCTCTGGCGTGTTGCAGGTTCAGTTCGGTGCAGCTGCTCGGAGATCTGCTCTTCCACATCTCCGGAGTGACTGGGAAGATGACCACCGAGACCGCGTCGGAGGACGATAACTTTGGAACCGCAGCATCGAATAAGGCACGAACGTTTCATTTACGTCTTTTACGGGTCGCCGCGGGAGCCCGGACTCACAACCTTTGACCTTTTGCTGCAGGCCATCATCGGAGCTCTGGGTGCTGAGCGCCGTAACCGCGTCCTCTCTGGGCTCTACATGGGCCGCTCAGACACCCAGCTGGTGGTTCGGCAGGCTTCGCTCCACGTGTGGAAGATCGTGGTGTCCAACACCCCCAGAACGCTGCGGGAGATCCTCCCAACGCTCTTCACCCTGCTGCTGGGCTTCCTGGCCTCCACCTGTCCCGACAAAAGAACGGTGCCTCTCCTTCGCTGACTAAAACACACACGGAACATAAATTCTGTCGTTCTTTTTACAGCTAATCAGAACTGTTGCTGAGCTTTTGCTCTTTGTGGGACTTCAGATTGCCGCTCGTACCCTTGGGGATCTGGTGAGGAAACTGGGAGAAAAGATTCTCCCGGAAATTATTCCCATCTTGGAGGACGGACTGCGCTCTGACAAGAGCGATGAGAGGCAGGGCGTGTGCATCGGGCTCAGCGAGATCATGAAGTCCACCAGCAAAGATGCTGTAAGCCGGAGCTGGGCAACGCTGCCAGGAGAAGCACGGGAAGGCGTGAAGCCTGACCCCCCCCGCGTGTGTTCCTCTGCAGGTGCTGGTCTTCTCAGAGTCCCTGGTCCCCACGGTGAGGAAGGCTCTGTGCGACCCTCTGGAGGAGGTGCGGGAGGCTGCGGCCAAGACCTTCGAGCAGCTTCACGCCACCATCGGTCACCAGGCCCTGGACGACATCCTGCCCAACCTGCTCAAGCAGCTGGTGAGGCGACGCGATGCCGGGCGATGGCCGCTGAGGTGTTGCCATCCTGCCCTTTTTAATGGACTCCAATTCTGCTCCTCAGGATGACAAGGAGACGGCGGAGTTTGCTTTGGACGGCCTGAAGCAGGTCATGGCTGTGAAGAGCCGCTCGGTGCTCCCTTATCTGGTTCCAAAGGTAGAACATCAGTTTTTTTAAATCTTCTTATTGTAGAAAGAAGAATTACACCGCTAAAATGAACAGAGGTGACTCTTTAATCAGACGTCCCGCATTAGATAAATGAGATAATTCAAGATCTCTCTTGATTCCTGCTGAGTGAAGATCAAGAACCTTCTCAAACCTTCTCTGGTCTGGTTCTCCTAACGTGGTTTGGGGGGGGGGGTGAGGCCTCCGTGTGCCCGTACACTCCTAAAGCCGGAGCCAGCGAGTCCATGGAATCAGAGCTGCACCAGAACAAACGGGGGCCCCCCGCCACCACCGCAGGGGCCCGGGGGTGTGTGAGGATCTCGCCCTGGTGTGACGCTTCTCTCTGGTCGCTGCAGCTCACCGCCCCGCCCGTCAACACCAGCGTGCTGGCCTTCCTGTCCGCCGTGGCCGGAGACGCCCTGACGCGCCACCTCGGGGTCATCCTGCCCGCTCTGCTCTCCTCCCTGAAGGACAAGCTGGGGACGGAGGACGAAGCCCAGGTCAGCCCTCGGGGTCGGGACGCAGCGTGCGTGCTCTCTCCCCGGTTCTGACCCCCCCCGTGTGGTGTTCAGGAGCTGTGCAGCTGTCAGACGGTGATCCTCTCGGTCGAAGATGAGGTGGGCCAGAGGATCATCATCGAGGACCTCCTGGAGGCCACGCGCGGCGCCGACCCCGGCCTCAGGCAGGCCGCCGTCACCATCCTCAACGCCTACTTCGCCCGCACGCGCCTGGACTACAGCGCGCACACCCGCAGCCTGCTGTCGGGGCTCATCCGCCTCCTCAACGACTCCAACCCCGAGGTCCTGGCTCAGAGCTGGGACACCATCAGCTCCATCACCAAGGTGCGCCCCAGCGCCGGGGGGCGGCGACAAGACGCAAACACGAGCGGCTCCTTCTTGTCCCGTTTTCAGAAGCTGGACGCCAGCAGCCAGCTCGCGCTGATCGACGACATTCACCGGGACATCCGATCCGCCGCCGCGGATGTCAAAGGTCAGCACCTGCCAGGCTTCTGTCTGCCCAAGAAGGTAAAGTTCCTCCTCCCCTCCAGCTCCGTTTAATGTCTATCTTCCGCTCCGGCCTGAGCTCCCTCCCTCTCTCCCCCTCCTTTCCTCAGGGTGTGACCTGCATCCTGCCCGTCTTGAGGGAGGGGGTCCTCACCGGGAGCCCCGAGCAGAAGGAGGAGGCCGCGAAGGCGCTGGGCGCGGTCATCAAGCTGACCTCCCCCGAGGCGCTGCGCCCGTCGGTGATCCACATCACCGGGCCCCTCATCCGCATCCTGGGGGACCGCTTCGCCTGGATGGTGAAAACCGCCCTGCTGGAGACCCTCACGCTGCTGCTGGCGAAGGTCCGTGCACGCGTCGCGCCAGGCCGCCCCCCCCGGTTTATCCGAAGGCCTCACGCGGCTCTGCTCCGCAGGTGGGCATCGCCCTGAAGCCCTTCCTGCCCCAGCTGCAGACCACCTTCCTGAAGGCCCTGCAGGACTCCAGCCGCGCCGTGAGGCTGAGGGCCGCCGAAGCCCTGGGCCAGCTGGTGTCCATCCACACCAAGGTGGACCCGCTCTTCAGCGAGCAGCTGTCCGCAATCCGGAACGCCGAGGATTCCGGAGTCAGGTGAGTGGCTTCACCTTAACGGAGGAGCTGGACCGGAGAGTCGTCGGTCCAGCTTTGAGTCTTTGTTCTTTTATGCTCCGTTACAACGGGTCCTTAAATTGTGATGGTGAAAGCATCGGGGTCGTGATATCTAAACTTTAAGTTACTGAGGAAGTAAACGGGAAAACTTTAGAAGAGAGAAGGATTGTGGGGTTCATAACACTTTTATAACTGTCTGATAAGTTGAGTGTTTGTTTTTTTTAGTCGTATTTAGTACGTTTGTGGTTGTTTAACGGGTTGGAAAAGTGTGCAAAGTCCTCTAAAAGGCTCAGTGATCCAGGGTGAATCCTTACACGTGGTGAATTTGCGAGTGTCGGTCCATCAGGTCACCGCGTTATGTCTGAGTTTGCGTTCTATCAGGGCGCTGTGCTTGATGTATCGACGCGTATAAGCGTGTTTACTCAAAACAACGGCGGCGATGGAGCCGCGTCCTCGCAGACCCGGAGCTGCTCGGGTCGGTCGCTCTCACGCTGCTCTCGCCTCAGGGAAACGATGCTCCAGGCCTTGAGGTTCGTCATCCAGGGGGCCGGTTCGAAGGTGGACGCCGCCATCCGCAAGAACATCACCACCACGTTGCTCAGCATGCTGGGGCACGACGAGGTACGGCGGGGGCGGGGCGACCGGACGCTCCCCGTCCCGCTCGACGGCTTCAAGCGTCATTTTTAAAACGGTTTGGCGAGCGGCGGCGGCGGCTCCTCTGTGGTCGCCTTAGAACCAAACGGAAGGAAATGTCTTTCTAAAAAATACGACTTTAGTCGTGTCGCAACGACAAACGCCCTGTCGCTGCGCGTGTGCTCAGGATGCGACGCGCATGGCGTCGGCGGGCTGCATCGGCGAGCTGTGCGCCTTCCAGTCGGACGAGGAGCTGAAGAACGTGCTGCTGCAGCACGTCTTGGGTGGGTGGTCGCCTAACGGGGAGCAGCACTCCCCCCCGGGGTTGAGCGGGAGGGTGAATGTCGTTTGCGTGTGCCCCCCCTCCAGCGGACGTGTCGGGCGTCGACTGGATGGTGCGCCACGGCCGCAGCATGGCGCTGGCGATAGCGCTCAAGTCCGCCCCCGAGAGGCTGTGCGCGAAGGAGTACTGCGACTCCGTGGCTGAAAACGTTCTGGTGAACGCCACCGCCGACAGGGTGAGAGGACGACCCCGGCCCGCTCTCGCGTTCGTCGCCGTCGGCGAGTCGGTGACGGCCTGGGCTGTCGTTGCAGATCCCCATCGCCGCCAGCGGGATCAGAGCGATGGGCTACCTGATGAGGCACCACCTCAGGGCCGAGGGGCTCGGCGTGAACCAGCGCCTCATCACGCAGTTCATCAAGGTAAAGCGAGGGGGGGGCGAAGGTCGGCGCCTGGAGCGCTCGTAAATGCGGCGAATGCGGCGATTCTAGTTTGAGACTGTCGACCTTCGCTCCCCTCCCCCCGCAGTGTCTTCAGAACCAGTCCAGCGACATCCGGCTGGTGACGGAGCGGGTGCTGTGGTGGGTGTGGAAGGACCCGCGGACCCCGCCCCTGGAGCCCGGCCTGGTCAAGCCCCTGGTGAAGGGCCTGCTGGACAACACCAAAGACAAGAACACCAGCGTGCGGGCCCAGAGCGAGCACACCATCGTCAGCCTGCTCAAGCTCCGCCAGGGAGAGGAAGTCATGCAGGTCCGGAACCCCCTCCCTCCACACACACCCACGTCCTAACCCAGGGGTCAACACCCCAGTCCTACAAGGCCATAATCCAGCCGGGTTTTCCATCCTACCGCCTGCTTTCACCAGGAAAACAGGGATCCAGGTGACGGTGGGAAGGAAAACCCGGCTGGATGGAAGCCTTGTAGGACTGGGTTGAAGAGAGCTGGCAGCTATTAAGACACGTTTTATGATTTATTCCTGTTTATTTTTAATTAGGAGTGTCTATAAAACTGTCTTAAGCAGGACTTGTGCAGGAAAACCCAAACTTTGGATAATTATGATAAATTGAACGTGCTTTCTGCTCACCAGACTCTTTTCTTCTTCTGTCTTAACGCCTATTAACTGAACATCTGTCCATTCTTACCTGGCTATCCAGATGTTTATATTGTTTCTTCTGTGAGACACCTCCCTATACGAGAGAGCCCGGTCCTACGAGGACCTCAACCCAGCTGGGTTTTCTGTCCCACCAGGTAGTGTACCTGTGTCCACCTGGTGGGACAGAAAACCCGGTGTGGTCCACGTAGGATTGGATTGACCACCGCCGTCCTAACCGACCCGTTTTCCTGTGCCCCCCCCCCCAGAGCGTCATCGCCATTCTGGACTCGATGAGCATCGAGCTGCTGTCGGAATGTCACCGCCGTTCCTTGAAGAAAATCGCCAGCCTGCCGGACTCCAGCGAAGAGATCGACGACACCATTCTGACGTGATCACCCAGGACTGGTCTACGGAACGATGACCCCCCACCCCCCCCAACCACCCACCCTTACGCACACACACACACACACACACACACACACACACTCACACACTTGCCGTACGTGCCCGTGACGCCTCATGGACCGGGGCTGAGACGCAACCCCAAATCCATTTTTGTTCCTCTCGGTCGTGGGGAGTGGCCTTTTCAGGTCTTTATTTTTTGTTTTTTTTTTTTTTTTAGTTTTTATTTCAACCGAGAGTTAGTTATGCTTTTCAGCATTGTGCCGTTTTATCGAACCAATTCCAGCAACAGTACCGGCGAAGCCCGTTCTCCTTTTAAATTTTTATTTCGGCTCACGTGAGGGGTTGATTTCGGGGGTGAAGTACAAAAAGAAAAGAAAAAAAAAGCGACAATAAATCACTCTCGTCTCTGACGCGGTTGTAAAAAGGCAATACCAATAAAAATATTTCATAAGGTAGTGGCTGTCGGCGTGGTTTCCTTCAAGCGTGGGCGTGACAGTCGATTGTGTGTCCTCGGGGATTGTCAATATTTGGAGGTATGGAAGAGCACACAGCAGCGAAAAATTCTAAATTAAAGCTCTAAACCTGAACTGTCCCTCCTTTCCCTCATTTGTACAGTGTACCCTCGTTTATCAAGGGGGTTACGTTCCGGAAATTACCCGCGATAGACGAAATCCGCGAAGTAAACAGCTTTATTTTTTACAATTATTTTACAGGTTTTAAGGCCGTAAAACCCCTAACCACACACTTTTATACACATTTCTCACAGGATTTACCATTTTCTCACAGTTAAACACTTTCAAAGTTCAAACTTCTTCCTCCGACTTTTGGTTGCGACCGCAGGTGCCTCTCATTTCCAATTCTCCAATCTGGATCCAGTTCTCCAATCTGGATTCAGAGCACAATGCACTGTAAAAAAAATCCACGAAGCCGCGAAAAGTGAACCGCGTTATAGCGAGGGTACACGGTATTTTAAATTAATGCGTTAAAACAGTGGTCCCCAACCCCCGGGGCGGGGACCGGTACAGGTCCGTGGGTCAATCGGTACCGGCCCACCAAGAAATAATTACAATTTTCTATTATTTTAGTCTGAACAATCGTTCGTTTTGAAAAACGACCGGATTCTCTCGGTTACATCTCGGTCACTTGAGCACCAAAAGCATCAAAATGAGTAAAAAAAAACAGACGTGGAAGTTTATTTTGAAGGGGAAAAGGCCCAGATTTAGATTTAGATTGGACATATAAACAATCTACGTGCACCCAAGATGATAAAAAGGTTGGGGACTACTGCGTTAAAACAGTTTAAATGTGATAAAAGTGGGTAAAATGTGTACTTTTATTGAGGATGTGCTCCATCAATATGGTTTCGGGTGCATTAAAAGTGAAATAACGCACAAAAAACACACAAATAAACCAATAAACAAACAAATAAAACAAACAAATAAAATAATAATAATAATAAAATAAATAAAATAAACAAATAAAACACGCAAATGAGGCGTAAACGTGCAGTGGTTGGCGTTTCGGGGGGTCTGGTGCGGACCGCCGGAGCCCCCCGCCGGGCGCCCAACCCCGGGCCGGAGCCTGCGCAGTGGGGCCCGGCCCGGGGTTGGGCAGCTCCCCCGGAGGAGGAAGCGGAGTTTCCGGCTGCTCGCAGCGGAGGGAGAGGACTGCTGACGCCGCCAACCCCCCCCTCCCCTCCCCCGGATCACAGCGCCGCCGGCTCGGGTGGCTGTCGTTCTCCCTGCGCCGGTAGTCGACGGCTCCTCCAGCGTCCCCCCCTTCTTTTTTTTTTTTTTTTTTTTTAAATGGTATTTTTGTTTGTTTTTTTAAATTAAATAATAAAAACAACCCCCACACGGGCCGAGGGGGCGGAAAGAAGCGGCGCAAGGCGGGGGGGGTGAGCCACCAGCTACCGGCATGGCCCGGGACTACGATTACCTCTTCAAGCTGCTCATCATCGGGGACAGCGGTAAGGCGAGGCCGGGGATGCTAACGGGAAGTAGGCCTCACGGGGGTTTTTCCGCGACCTCCGGGGGGGGCGACGCGGCTCCGGGTCCCCCCCCGGGATGCTCGCAGCTCTCCCCCCGGTGTTGTTTTTATTGGTTATTTTTTAATTAAATCGCCTTTTTTGGAGCGTTTTGTCGCGCTTCTGACAGGGCGGAGGTTGCGCGCCCGGGCGGGGAGAGCGACTCCCGGGCCGGATGTCGCCCCCCCCGGACCCGCCGGCTTCGCCCCGCAAACCCGCTCCGGGTTGCACCCCCCCCCTCCCGAGCTGCACCGGGGGGGCCGGGGCTGGGGCCACCTCCGGGAGCCTCCCGGTCCTCCCGTTCGGCCTGGATGGTGGGGGGGGTCGAGGCTAACGCGGGCTAAGCGGCTAAGACCCGGAGCGCCCCCCACCACCCCCCGGCTGGTTCTGGCCCGGTTCGGGTGTCTGTTGGTCGGTTGCGGCTGGTTCTGGGGGGGGGCACTACCCGGACGTTCAGGTGTGTATTGGAAGTGTGTGGTGGGAACTAAACCGACTTTTATCTGCAGGGGGGGGGGCAGGGTGCACCGTTGGGTGGATGCGGTTCCGACCCATAACTCAGGGGTCAGGGGTCCAACAGGTGGATGCACAGGCCTCCTGCACCCTGACCCCCCCTGCAGGACCCCCCCCCCAGGCACCAGGGTGTGTGTGTGTGTGTGTGTGTGTGTGTGTGGTGGGGGGTTCTTTGGTGTTTGGGTCCATTGACGGCTGGATCCTGGCACGACCCCATCATCAGTCCGACGGGGGGGGGCGGCGGCACAGCGGGCCTTTCTCTGCCCCCCCCCTCTGCCCCCCCACACACACACAGAAAGACACCAGTGTCCGCCTCAGCTGCGCCTCCGGAGCGCCCGCCCGTCCTCGTAGACGTCCCGACCTCTGACCCTTCGGCGGTTTTTTATCGATTGGGTCGAGGCGGAGCCCCATCGAGGCCGCCGGGCCTCCGTGGGCGAGCGCAGCATCGTGGGCGTGGAGGGCGGACCCCCCCCCTGTTTGCGTACGTAAACCTTTCGGTAAACAGCGCCGTCGTCGCGCGTCCCTCTCGGCCGGGGGGAGGGACGGCGGGATGTTGTTGTCGGGTCGCTCTCCCGAACCCTCGCCGCGTTCGTTCCCGGGCGGCGGTTCCCTTCGGCCCGGCGGCACCCTAACCCGCGACGCCGCGTCACTCTTTATTCCCGCGGCGCCCGAACTAACCGCTGCTCTTGTGTGTGCCGCAGGAGTCGGGAAGAGCAGCCTCCTGCTGAGGTTTGCAGACAACACGTTTTCAGGTGAGTCCACCTCCCAGGAGGGGGGGCAGCACCCGCCGCTCCTGCTGCCCCCCTAACCGTGTCGGCCCCCGCAGGTAGCTACATCACCACCATCGGCGTAGACTTCAAGATCCGGACGGTGGAAATCAACGGGGAGAAGGTGAAGCTACAGATCTGGGATACGGCGGGCCAGGAGCGCTTCCGCACCATCACCTCCACGTTAGTGCTGCAATCACTCTTCTATTTATATATAAATATATATATATAAATATATATAAATATATGTAAACATATGTAAATATATGTAAACATATATAAATATATATCAATATACATATAAATATCTCATCACTGGAACGTGAGCGAGCTCAGATGAACTCTCGCGTTGTGTTTAAAAACGTGGGAATTCCGTGCGTCGATAAAGGCGGCTGTCGCTCGAGGGGCGGCGGCGGTGGCGGCGTGGGCTCGCCCGTGCTGAGGTTTGGCGATGAGATCTAGATCCATTAGCTGGTCTGCTGGGGGAGGGAGGGAGGGAGGGGGGGGTGAGGCAGCCACCACAGACCACACACACACACACACACACACACACACACACACACACACACACACACACACACACACACACACACACACACACACTTCCGTTACTGAAGGCCTCCGAGTCCTCGGCGAGTCGCTCCAGCGTCTCCTGTCGTGACTCTTTAGGCACTAAAAATAAACGATGATGGTGAGGGGGGGGGCAGGAAACCCTGAAATAAACGGGTGAGGTGACCCCCCCCCATGGTGTTTGAGCGCGTCTCTGCTTGCAGGTACTACAGGGGGACGCACGGGGTCATTGTGGTGTACGACGTCACCAGCGCCGAGTCGTTCGTCAACGTCAAGCGATGGTTGCACGAAATCAATCAGAACTGCGACGACGTGTGTCGAATATTAGGTGAGCCCCCCCCCCCCCACTGCATAAGGTCCCGCCTCCCTTCGCTCACCCCCCCCTCCCTTCCCGACCCGCAGTGGGGAACAAAAACGACGACCCCAACTCTAAGGTGGTCGAGACGACGGACGCGCAGAAGTTCGCCGAGCAGATGGGGATCAACCTGTTCGAGACCAGCGCCAAGGAGAACGTCAACGTCGAGGAGGTGAGCCCCCTCCCCCCTCCTTGCGTCCCCCTGACGTCGCCGCGGTAACCCCCTGTGCCCCCCCCCAGATGTTCAACTGCATCACGGAGCTGGTGCTGAGAGCCAAGAAGGAGGTGCTGGCGAAGCAGCAGCAGCAGCAGCAGAACGACGTGGTCAAACTCACCCGCAACAGCAAACGGAGGAAGAAGTGCTGCTAGCAGGCAGGGGGGGGGGGCCGGGGAGGGAGGGGGGGGCCGGGCTCGTCTAAATTAAAGAAGCAGATAAAGATTTATTAAATATACTTTAAGAGAAACGAATGAATGAATAAACGAGAGAAACAAACGCGTCCCTTTTGGACAGGAGGAACCGTTGTACAGGTTTTATTAGGGCCGCTTTTATTTTGAAATTCATCCGCCTGAGCTGCTCGTCTCTTTCTGGTTCTAGTCCCCGTATCCCTCCGCCTCCACCGGGGACGCTCGGGGTCCAGACCCTGCGCCTGGGGGGGGTCGCCTTCCTCTGGAGTTCTCTAGTGGTTTTTTTTTTTTTGTTTTTTTACGTTAGCCGAGGGGGGGTCGTGCTCGGTTGTTTTTTTTTGGGGGGGGGGGGCTCTCATGGACTGCTAGATTCTGTTTTGGGTGTGGGGGGGGCTGATCCTGGTTGGTAGACGAGCTTAGACCCGGTTCTGGAACTCCGCTCCTCGTTTGCCAAGTTTCCCTCCGACCCGTAGTCGTGCTGAGCCAAAGCCCTTTGATCCTTTGATGTTCCCCCACCCCCTCCCCATCTCTGAGACCCCCCCCTTTCCCTCCCCCAGGTCGCTTTTTAACCCCTCCCTCCCTCCACCTTTTCTTCTTTTAAACGACTGCCAATAGCGGGAGCGGGCCGTCTCGGAGGCACGTCTTGTCGGAGCCGCGCGTCGACGGCGAATCCTCGCCGAGGCTGCCCCCCCCCCACCCCCCCCTCGTTTCCTCACATATCAGCGGCGGAGGCGTAAACCCAACTCCTGATCCCCAACCAGACTGCTGGCGTGGGCTGGGGGGGGGCTCCACCTTCCAGCTCTGGATCACGTTTTCGTGTCTTTCTCCCCGACTCCGGCGTCGCGGCGTGTTTTTGGCGTGGGACTGCGGTGGCTTCGGGATCGCGCCTCCCGCCGATCTTTTCTTTTGCTTTGAATTGGGAGAGCCCCGACCGGACTCCGGGCTCCGGATCGGGATTCCGGTCCGACCTTTCCGGGGGGGGGTGTTGTTGTTGTGGGGGGGGTGGGATCGGCACCCTTTATGATTTGTATTCATTACGTGTATGTATATATAAATATATTTGTGTGTTTATATTCAGCGTAGAACACACACACACGCGGAGGAGCGCTCGTGTCCGACAGGCCGGCGCTCCGGTCCAAACACCCGTCAGCTGTGGTTTTGCTGTACACTGGAGATAAAAACGAAAAAAACAACAATGTACTATTCATCCCCCCCCTTCATGAATTTAATCAGTAATAAACATTTTATGGATGAAACGTTTGAGGTTTTTTTGTGACCAAAGCGTGAATCCGAAATCCGAGGGAGCGACGATCAACATCGGGAAGCAGCTTTTCTACCTTTTGGGAAGTTTTTACAAAGATTTTATGAAGTTTTTACAAAGATTTTACAAAGTTTTTACAACTTTGTCAACACAACCCCAACCAAAGAGCTACATCCCAGTTCCTTCGATAATCTGCTTCCACGTCTTTTCTGCTGAATTCCAGATGTTGCTGCTCCTGTCCGACTCCTCTAGAATGTCGCGTACAATTCGGGAAGCGGAGAAAGCGCGCGTGTGTCCGAAGGAACAATCCGGGGCAGACGAGCGGATTGTAAAGCCTTTATTTGTACAAAAACATTCCAGAGACGCTAAGAAAATTGCATGGTAAATATTTTGAATAGTCTGAAACCGAAACAGTGCCGTTAGTCAGTGGTGAAGGGAAGCACTCACACCAGCACAATGAGCCCACCGAGAGCACGGAATTCCAGGAAAACAGCATCCGAGTGAGTGGAAACAAACGCTGAATGGCACTCGTGCGCGCGCGTGTGTGTGTGTGTGTGTGAGCCGCGACAGGATGCTGACAAAATCAGAACAAAAAAAAAAATCTGAAAATTACTTAAAATACTTTCGGAATTCCGACGTGAGCAAACACACACGTGATATGGAGTTAGATTACGTCTTTACATTCTTTACCTTTCAGGTGTTGAAACGATCTGTGATGGAAGAAATCCTGAAATCAATTCAGATTCATCACTTTTCTTACAATTTTTTTTTTGGAATATTGAATTTGTCCTGTTACATTTCCAGAAAATATGAAAATAATAGAGATTTCCATAAATAATAGTCAAAATTCTAAAATAAATCTAGAATATTTTATATTTTTTTACAGTAGGTCCAGAATTATTTCTCCTCCCTCAATATATTCTCTTATTATATATATAAATAAATGTAGGGTTAGTAATATAGTGAATTTCATTCATTTTTTAATAATTTTGATGCAGAATTGTTTTTAAATATAATTTGAGTTTTCAAAATTCGAAGTAAACTGAATAAAAGTCCCAATTCTGAGGAAAAAAAAGCTGTAATTTTAAATTAAGATTGTGGAAACGCGTTATTTTGCATTAGAATTCGAGACTTTGAATAAAGTTAAAAGCTTAAATTAAAATGATCGTCAAAAATGGCACTTTTGGTCTGTGAGTGAAGAACCGAGGGGCTCGAGTGTCCGTGCTCGTCTCGTCTGAGTCGTGTCGGGAAATTTTAGTGAAGATTGTTCCGATACTCGGAGGTGACGATGAGACCCCCCCATACCCCTGCCCCCCCGATGGCTCAAAGTAACAAACACACAAGTAAACGTCTCTAAAAAAGATCTCCCCTCAAAAAAATTACACCTTTTTTTTAAATATAAATATATCATTTTTGTCTAAATCTAGTGATTTTTTTTTTTTTTTAACCCCCCCCCCAACACACACACACACACACACCCGCCCGTTTATCGTTAAAAAAATCGTTCTTTGGGTTGATCCTGCCCGGCAACAACCAGCTGAGAAGACGAGGACGCGTGCATAGATGCGCACAGGAAAGACAGACGGGAAACGCAGACGGAAGCCCGACAGCTAAAATAATCAAAGTGCCAGTGGAGTATTGAAGCCGTGAGGGGGGGGGGTACCTCCTCTTCCTCACCCCTCCTCCCCCTCCTCCCCCCTCGTACTGATGTAAACATCTGGAAAGATTTTGGTCAACTAGGAAAATGATGGACGCGTGGAGGACGACGCTGGGCCACACATCTGCCCTGACGTGGGGGAAACGTGACCTCGGGGGGGGTCGCCGGGGTTGTCCAGGCCTCGGGCGTTCGTAACGACACCCGCTCGTCTTTCGGGGTTTTTTTTTTTTTGTTTTGGGACCAAAAAATCTCCCTGATTTGCTTTGGAATCGGCTCCTCGCCGCCTGGAGGGGGTCGGAACAACCGGGCCTGAGCCCGCCTCGCGCCGGAGGCCGACGACCACCGGGACCCCCCCACCCACCTCCACCTCCACCTCCACCTCCCCCACCCCCTCCCCGACCCCCCCCAGAAGAGCTCGTACAGTGTTCCGTCTCAGAGTTGGCAGTGAGGGAGACGTGGTAGGCACTAAGACACCTTCCTGTCTGGAGGTAAACGCTGTGGTGACCCTGTTCTCCTCCTCAGCCCGGATCAGAGTAAAAAGTGCAAAATGCCCCCCCCCCACCTCGGTATGTGCGTGACTGACCGTCTTTGGCTGCGTGTTACCCCCCCCACCCTCACCCTCTCTCACCCCCCCTCACACACACACACACCCTCCCCTCAGTTCTTTTTGAAAAAAGAGAAAAGCTTCCTGTCCCTGTCGGAGACGCGGTGGGCCCGCCTGGACGATTGCCCCCCCCGGGCCCTGGAGGGCCCCGACAGGGGGGTGGGGGCCGAGCGCCACTCGTCCTGGTACTTGTCCATCAGCTGCTGGTCGATGACCCTGTGCATGTCGTCCTGCAGGCGAGAGGAGAGAGAGAGAGAGAGAGGGAGAGAGAGAGAGAGAGAGAGAGAGAGAGACAGGTGATGAGAGGGGGGAGATCTCCAGGGGGGAGGGGGTGTGACAGGGGGGGCACTGATCAGGTCACCTGATGGATAATAATCACAGAGACGTTCTCTTTGATCTAGTCCTTTGATCTCTGTCATGGGCATCACAGGCCTTCATCCTATAATTGAGCCTCTTTAATCCCTACCTGCAGGTTACACCTGCGGTATGTGACATCACGGCTGGTTACCAATAGCAACCAAGATCACTAGTGCCCTTACAATCTTTAAACACATCTCTGTGTACAACACCACGCTCCGATGTATATTCTTTTGAGGATTTGTGAGGCTCTTTTGTAGCCCTGATTTGATCTGCGGCGCGTAAACTGAGTCAAATCAATTCATTTAAAAGCTCTTTGCGGCCCTCGGGAGGGCGAGGCAATTCTGCAAAGAGGAAAAATTGATCATGGGAAAAGAGTTTTTAATTCCTACCGCTTAAAAATAAATAAAAATGAAAAGCTTCTCTAACGTCACCAAACTGATGCGCTTCGTCTGATGGCCGCTGTTCACAACCGCGACCACTGGGGGGCGCTGTTGGCGCCCAAACAGGCGGGTTTATGGGTAAAACGTTAGTTCTTTTTAGGCTTTGATGTTACATAAGGTGTCTGTGATGTTATGTCACGACAGGTACAGGTGTATGGGGAGAGGAGGCGGGTGCACGGGGGAGGGGTGATGGGTTTGATGGTGCTCTGTGGTGGGCGGCGGGCGCTCGTGGGGAGATCGGGAGCGGGCTCACCTCTACGGCGGGGAAGGAGGGAGGGGGCCACGGGGGGGAGAGAGGGTGGTACGGAAGCTGAGAAAAGGCCACTAGATCAGAAACCACAAGAGCCAAACAGTAAAGAGCCCTGAGGAGGCAAACTGTGGGCAGGAGAGAGGAGAAGAGGCGCTAAATACAGGTGAGGGAGGACAGGTAACACACACACACACACACACGCACGCACACACACACACACACACATGCTGAGAGGTTAACTGAGTGTTAAGATTGAGAGTTAAGTTACAGGAAATGGAGGTAAAAGACACCGCGGCGCTTCATTCGTTCTACTTTCAGGTCCCAGGTGTGAGCCGATGTTTCGGCGTGAACCGCGGCGGGCGACCTTTGACCCCCACCTGCCACGCCTCCAGCTGCTGGGACAGGTTGAGCTTCTGCTGGATGGCGTCGAGGAGCTGGCTGTTCAGAGACATGATGTCTATTTTACACTTGGCCAGCTCCATCTCCACCGCCTTCTTCCTGCGAGGGGGGGCAGACAGACGCGTCAGCGGGGAGTGAGGGGGGGGCGAGGGGGGGGCGAGGGGGGGCGTACTTGGCGATGGCGTCGTCACGGTCCCTGATGGCGCTCTGGAGCTGCTCGCTGGGCTCTCGGATCTCGGCCATCGTCTTCATGCGCTCGTTCTCCTCCCTCAGGGAGCACGTCTCCACCGACAGCAGCGCGACCTGGGGGCACGCGCTCGGGTTGGTGTGTGCGTGTGTGTGTGTGTGTGTGTGTGTGTGTGCGTGCGTGCGTGTGTGTGTGTGTACCTGGTTGTGCAGCTGCAGCACCTCCTCCTCGCTGCTCTGGGCCTTGTCCTGCCCGGCCTCGTAGACCTCTCTGAGGTCCCTCAGCTCCTCTCCCAGCCTCCTCACCTGCTCCTCCAGCGCCTCCTCGTCGCTGCGCCTCGAACCCTTCCCCCACACACACACACACACACACACACACACACGCACACACACTCCAGGTTACCTTCAGACTCTCCGGGGGCTGGCAGCCCCGTCTGCGGTGCCCCCTACCGTGGACTCGTTGCCGTCCAGCAGGTTCTGGGTCAGCCTGCGCAGCTCCAGCAGGCCGGTGTGGAGGCTCCCCGTGGGCACGTCCTTGGCGGAGGACGTCTCCGAGGACTCGTCCATGGAGGAGTCGGTGGACAGCGCCGAGTCGGTGACGTCGTTCCCCCTCAGGTGAGAGCAGAGCGAGCGGACCTCGCAGTAGGCCTCCCACAGCTGCAGACGTAGCTGGAGAGAGAGGCGTGGGTGAGGGTGAGGGGGGGAGGCCTCGGGGGGGGGACGCCGGCGCCGTACCTGCTCCCTCTCCTGCTCCTGCTCCTCCTGCTCCATGCTCTGCTCGATCTCGCACAGGAGGCTGGAGGGGTGCGGCGTGAGGCCCTGGAGGCTGCGCTCCTCCGTCAGCTCCTCCAGGCGGGCCCCCAGCTGCCGGTGGGACACCTGGACCTCCTGCAGCTCCAGCTGACTCTGCCTCAGCTGCACAGGGGTCAAACCAACAGTGAGAACCTACACGCGCTTGGTCCAAGGATGGGCAAAAGAAAGATCATGTCTTTATTATCAAACTCTTCGTTTACTTCCACCTCAGTTCGAACCAGTAGCTGTGTTTTAGTCTGTAAAATGTGTAAACAAAAAGCTCTTGAAGTGCTTTTATTCTCTGAAACGGTAATTAATTTGCGTCCCTGTTGCGTTCGGGTCTAAAGTTATTTAAACAGAGCAATATTCCCAAAGCACTCTGGCCCTAAAAAAACAGCGCAATTTGGATTAAAAATGACTCAAATCCAGTCTGAGAAAACACAGCCAGTTCGACCATGACTAAGCGAAAAACGATGTTCATTTAATTTGGATTCAAAAACGCAATTATTAATACGCTAATTGTTTTCCGAGCGCCCCTGAACGCATTGCGGCACGTGACCGGCTCACCTGGCCCCGCCCACTTCGTTTAAAAGGCGCTAATGGCGCTAATGGCCGCGTCGGGGGGCGAAAAAACGCTGAAAACGCGCAAACGCGACGTCTGGTGTGTTTATTTACGAGTCGCAGCCGCTGCTTCGTTAGCGATGGGGGGGGGGTTTTGTGGAGTTTGAGAGCAGCCCGAGATAAGCCGCTAACGATCCAAACGTACCGGAGACGTGAAATAAGTTCACCTGATGGACACAAAAAGTGCGATTTAAAGGTAGGAAACTCTCTAAAAACCAACTGCTAGTCCCATTTTAAATCCCAATCCGGGTAATAATCGATTGGAATCGTCGTCTAGGCTCATCGTAAATCACCTGTACCTGAAAAACACCTGTTTGACCTCCCGACCAATCGCCTGCGCCGCTTCGCCCGTGACGTGTGCAGGTGCGCGTACCTGGAGGTCCTTGTGGTGGCACTGGCGCTCCAGCAGCAGCGCCTTCTCCCTCAGGTCGTCCACGGTGCTCTGCAGCAGCTCGTTCTCCTCCAGGATGGCGTGCACCCGCCGCTCCAGCTCCATCTTCCTCTCCGACAACATCTGGATCTGGAACACCGCACAGCAGCGCTCAGGTCGGGGGGGGCGAAGCCCGACGGACGCACGCACGCACGTGCACGGCGGGGCTGGAGGAACGTCGGCGATGCAGCGACGCCCCGCCGGAGGTCGTCCTCGGCTCCCCTTCGCCGTTTGCGCGTACGCCGGCCCTCGTTATTTTTACCCCCTCCTGCCTTTGACCTACATCCCTCGACCCACTTCTCAGACCTGGGGCGAGGCGCGGGACCGCTTTCGCCCGTTACCTGCGCCAAGTTCCTCGTTTTTTTTTTATCGAGACGTGACTGAGAAAACACGACTCTGGGGGGGCGTTGCAGCATCCCGACCAAATATAGGACGGGTGCCTTCTCTTCTAAATTTAGAGCGAGGCTCTGCAGTCTGGGGGGGAGGAGAGGGGGGGGTCTGAACCGCTGTTCTTTGATGTTCTTTGATGCCCGCAGACGTCACGACACCCCTCATGCATCAACAACCAAGCACGCGCCTCACGCTCCGTCAGGAAACGGGGATTGCTTCCAGGAAAGGCCAAGCGAGGATTTAACGGCGACCCGTCGCACAACTACGATCATGAAGCCCCCCCTCCCCCGGTTAGTTTAAGGGGGGGGGGCGAATGCAATCCTTGTTTCTGGCGTCGGGCAAGGGCGTTACGTTTGGCATGCACCGCGGCGTCGATCGGGACTCACTTCTAGCCCTTGCTGCTCCGTTCAGGGAGGGGAGGAGGATCAAAGGGGGGGAGGGGGAAGATCAAAGGGGGGGAGGGGAAAGATCAAAGGGGGAGAGGGGCAGATCAAAGGGGGAGAGGAGAAGAATTGAGAGACATCCAAACATGTGGCTTTCCTGACCCGTGGTCAGCGAAGACCGGCGTCACCTGATGAGATACATTTCTTCAGTGTGAAGAAGACCGTCTCATCAGCAGCCTTTTGATCTCTTTTATCTCTGCGCCGTCTGTAAATGCGCACCAGCGCTCTGAGCAACAACAGGGGGTCAGGCGGCGGCTCACCTCGGCCTGCAGAGTCTCCAGTCGCGTCATGTGCTGGCTTGTGGACAAACTCTTCTCCCTGAAGTCGTCCCGTAAGGCGTGGACCTGAGTGGACAGCTGCCTCTCCACCTCTGCAGCCTGGACATCAAAGGACATCAAGGGAAAAGATGAGTTCCTCAACCACCGCTGATGCTCCGCTCATCTCTCCCCTTACAGACGCGCTGGGGTGACTCACGCAGACGCGCCCAAAGGCTCGTCAGCTCCTGATTGGGGGGGGTCGTAATTTGAGTTTATGGAGGTTGAATCAGGCCACCAAACCAGACTAACGTCAGTAGCGTGACTCGGCCTCTAGGGGGCAGTAGTCGGTGTGTTACAGGGGGATGTTGATGGAAGTGTGTGTATGTGTGTGTGAGAGAGTGTGTGTACACCCCCCCATCTTCTGTTGTTCCCTCACTGTGCAGATGCAGACAGAGGTGGGGTACCTGGAGGCAGCCCGACCTTGTGGGGGTGCAATTTGGGGCCGCGGGGGGAGGATGGAGCCCCCAACCCCCCCCCCCCACGTTACTGAGGGGATGTGAGTTTCCACACAGAAAAAGCCTGAACCCCCCCCCCCACACACACACACACACCTCAGTGACCATCTCATACCCATTTGAGAGATGAAGCCTCGGGGGGGTCACGGGATCCAGGGTGGGGAGGTAGGGCTCAAAGGGGGGGGGCATCCAACATCCCTCCCTGACAACCGCAGGTGCCTCTGGGCTTCGGGCGCCTCAAAGGTGGCGCTCCGCGTCTGTGTGCCGCGCTGCAGAGCACGTCCCCATGGCAACCACGTGCGGGTCTGATCTGCATGCCACCGCGGTTGTCCCGGCAACCAGGAGGAGGAAGGGGGGGTGGCCGATTGGCATTAAATTGAAAGGCGCCCGGTGCTTCCATCAGCCGCCTCGACGCTGCCTCGTCTAGACGCGCAGACGCCCCGCCCTCTGGAGATTGCGTAACGCGCGCTTGCAGAGGCGACACGACGGCTGGGCGGATGCCCGAGGGGGGGGGGGCGTCCAGGGTGTGACAGTGGCGCCGCTACGATATTCTCCATTCACAAAAGTCCCACCTGTTCTTCCAAAAGAGGCACCAACGTGCAGGAACACACTTGTTTGAGGCGCCTCAGACGCTCGCGCGTCCCGCAGGAGGGGATGAAAGCGGCGTCTGATCCTGGTCCAACAGGTGGGGACGCTCGCAACGAACGCTCGCAGGCTGCAGCGACACCGCCCGCGATTGAGGGACGCGTTGGCCGAGGGCCGCGGGCGAGGCCCGACCGTCGAGTGTCCCGAAGGTCGTGGGTTTTGACCCGGAGTCCCCCGGACCGCTTTGGGGATTCTGACTGATCCCACGTGTCAAGCGCGGATTCCTGTAACGCGGATGTTTAAGTTCGTGGTTGGCATCGGGGGGGAGGAGGGGGAGAGGGGGGAGGAGGGAGAGAGGGTGGGGCTGGAGCGAAGACGGGGCGAAGGAGTGGGATCATCCCGGGTCTCCTCCCGACACACGTGGTAATGTAATTAGAGTAATATCCCCGTCCTGCTGCTGGGCTCTGATCAGATTAGACCTGGAGGGATTGTCTCTGTCACACACACACACACACACACCTGTTCACCCCCCCTCAATCTGAGATATTAATATAATCACAGATATTGACGTGATCAGGACTGTTTGGTCGCCCGGCGCTCAGCCACACGTGTGTCCCCGCGGGGGGGTTAAACCTTCTCGTTTATGTATAAAAACCTGCTGCGATTAATGAATTAACCTGTTTTTGTTCCTGACTGGATGCATATGGCCACGCTATTAGGGCAGATTAGGGCCTAATCCCCTCAGGACTGTGACATCACTTCCTGCGGAGGGCCCTGCCCCCCCCCAAGGTCATGCCGCTGTTTTCAGGCTCCTGATAAGATGCGCTCGTTCCTGTTAAGCTTTTACTTTTTTTTTGGGGGGGGTAACTAACAACGTCATATGAGAAGGAGATTACGATCACGCTCCTCCTGATTAATATCAAATAAATCTTTAAACACAAAATGTGCTTGTTTGATTAAATGTATTTAAATGTGATATATACACATTAAGAGTTAAGTTACTGGAAGGGTTAATAATCCCTGCACATGTCCATTAAATGTGTAATCACTGACATCTAATCGTTTCATTTGTTTGAACCCTTTCAGATCATGATTGGACTCACCCGCTGGAGGAGCTCACTCTTATGAGGAAAGATGGAAATAGCAGGTACGGATGATTTCTTTTACTCCACTCCCAACCTCCCAATTTCCTCGGGGGGGGGGTCGCTTTTCGCGCGGCGTTTATTTACCCGAGCTGTGAGCGGTTGTTATTCAGCCGCCGCCGGAGGAAGGTGAGACGGGCTGCGGCTGACCTCATTACCAGCCCCCCCCCCCCCCGAATCACGAGACCCCCGATCGATGCGGTCAATCAGGTCTGGGGGGGGGTCGACTGAGTCACCGGGTCTGCAGGCAACCGACTTCAGGAAGCGTCTCCATAGATTTTCCACGTCTGAGCGTCAATAAAATTAAACGCTGTCCAATTATGCAAAGTGCCCCGGCCCTCGACCCCCCCCCGCCTGCATCGACCCGGGCGTGCACAGCTCCTGGTGTGTGTGTGTGTGTGTGTGTGTGTGTGTGTGTGTGTGTGTGTGTGGGGGGGTTCGTGAGGAGGCCGCGCAGGAGGAGGCCGGGCGAGGCCCGCGGTGGTGTCGCGCTGAGCTGATTAGAGGAGCTTAACGGGAGTCGAGAAGGCGCTCCCCGCGTGTCCGGTCCGACCCGCGCGTCAGTCGCCTTCGTCGGCGAGCTCCCGCCGCGGCGCCGACCCCGAACGTCGGGCGCGTGCGGTCGGATCAGTGGATGGTTTAACACCGCGAGGCTCTTCTTTTATCGTGATGAGTCGGCGTAATTCAGATGAAAGGGGGGATGGAGATGGGCCCTCGGGGGGGGTTGTGTGCATAAATCTTTGCGGGGGGGGGGGGGCTGCTCACCCTGCTGAGCTGCTCCAGCAGCCTGTGGTTCTGCTCGGAGAGCTCGCTCACGGCCTTGGTCTTGTCCCTGTCGGCCTCCCTCAGCTGGACCTGGTGCCGCTCCAGCTCGCCCTGCAGGTGCTGCACGTCCGTCTCCAGCTCGGCCACGCGCCCCTCCCACTCGCCCTCCCGGCTCTCCAGGCGACGCCGCAGCTCGTGCTTCTCCTGCTCCAGGTGCTGCGGTGGGGGGGGCAGATCGTTAAACCCCCGTTTAATGCACAGAACATAGACTTTATTCACAGTCTTGAAAGGGGTCAACATGTCGTCCCTCACTACCTCCTCTTCCTCTCTGGCCCCCCAACGGTCCCACCACGATACCCAGCGTCCGGCCTAACTCTCCAAAACATCTGCCCCCCCCGCCCCCGTGAACCCACAACTGGATGTACACGTTTCTGAAGTTTGTTCAATGAAAATTACTTTAAAAGTGTTTCCTTTTTGTCCTAAATTTCTGAGATACTGGAGTAACCCTGCAGCTGCTCAGTGCTGACTACAGATGTGCTGCTCCAAAGGGGGGGGGGTTGTTGTTGTGGGTAAGACCACCACAACACATGCAGCCAACATCTGTGCGACTACTATTTTTACATCTATCTATCTATGGAATGAACCACCCCCTGAAAGTATGGGGAATGAAAGGGATCCAGGGGAGCTTCAAACAAAGCCACACGAGGCCGGAGCCCTTTAAACATCAAACAACTGTTGATCCTGTCCCTGAGGGACAGATGTGGGGCAGGGGACAGATGTGGGGCAGGGGACAGATGTGGAGCAGGTCTGAGGATCAGGGGACAGATGTGGGGCAGGTCCGAGGATCAGGGGACAGATGTGGGGCAGGTCTGAGGATCAGGGGACAGATGTGGGGCAGGGCGGATGTGGGGAGGGACAGATGCGGGGCAGGTCTGGGATCAGGGGACAGATGCGGGGCAGGTCTGAGGATCAGGGGCAGATGTGGGGCGGTCTGAGGATCAGGGGCAGAGCGGGGCAGGTCTGAGGATCAGGGGACAGATGTGGGGCAGGTCTGAGGATCGGGACAGATGTGGGGCAGGTCCGAGGATCAGGGGACAGATGTGGGGCAGGTCTGAGGATCAGGGGACAGATGCGGGGCAGGTCTGAGGATCAGGGGACAGATGCGGGGCAGGTCTGAGGATCAGGGGACAGATGTGGGGCAGGTCTGAGGATCAGGGGACAGATGTGGGGCAGGTCTGAGGATCAGGGGACAGATGTGGGGCAGGTCTGAGGATCAGGGGACAGATGCAGGGCTGCTGGACCCTCTGGATTAACCTCTGCGTCTCCGAGCACGTGCTGGCTTGTGTGGAGGACTTGAACCACCACCACAACAACAACAACAACGACAACAACAACAACACCAGCACCAGCGTGGGAGCGTGAGCGGCACCTCCAGCCTCCATCTCTGCTCAAGTTAACCCCCCTCAGATGGGGACGGGAGCGTCCGGGGACCCCCCGAACCCCCCCCCCTTACCTCCAACTTGTCGTTGAGGTCCTTGTGCATCGCCTCGTATTGCTTGGTCAGGTCCTGGTTCCTCTCCAGCAGCGCTTTCCCGAGCTTAGCAGCCAAAACCAGGTCCTTCTCCTTCTGCCTGAACAGCGACAGCAGCTCCGAGTTCTGCCCCGCCGCGGGCCCCTCCAGCCCCGCCGGGTCGCCCCCCCCGACGCCCCCCTCGGCGAGCAGGGCCAGCTCCTCCTCCAGGGCCACGCCGAGGCCTCCGGAGCCGGCGCGCCGCGGCCCCCGGCCCCGAGCGCCCCCGCCGGGCTCCTGAGCGGCGCCCGCCCGGGGCTCCATGCAGTCGCTGTCCAGCTCCGGTGGTGCTGAAACCTGCAGGTCCAGGAGGAAGGCGGACATCCCCCCCCCCAAGACCCCCCCGAACGATGGATGAGAGCTCTCTGGTTCACTCCGGAGCCTCGGGCTGACCCGGCCGGCTCCTGGCTCTCATCTCAGCCGCGGTGGTCCTAAATCCTCCCCCCCTCCCTCCCTCACCCCCCCCTGGAGCAGCAGCCTCGGCCCCCCCCCCCCCCACCCGGAGGTGGATCCTCGCCCCCCCCTCTGCGGCGCTCCCTCGGGCCGGTGCAGGGGTGCGTGTCAGCCGGCTGCGGTGGGGCCGGGCCCGGCCGCTGGCTCACGGTCCTCTGCGGGTCCTGGCTCCCGCATGCCGGGGCGCTCCGCGCGTTCCGCCGGGCCGATCGGGGATGAGCGCGCCCCCGCCGCAGTCTCACGGCACCCGCGAGCGCGCGCGGTGACGTCAGAGGACGGGCCGGCCGCCGATTGGCCGGGAGCGATAGCGCCATATTTTGGTGCGCGGCGAGGCTAGCGGTGACTCGAGAGTCGACGGGGTTTGTTGACGTCGATGCGAGCCGAGAAACGCAACGGTTCCGACCCGCTAGTTCAGTCCCGACCTTCATATAATCCGTTATTGTCCCAGAGTTTGTCACCCGGCAGCTAAAATCAAAATAGGTTGCGTTTGTGAAGCGATCTAAGTCTTCGAACCAACGACAAATTCCTCTATAACAAAATTATTCAGAGCTGTATTACTGT
>CAJVRN010000237.1:9760000-10175000 GCA_911728415.1 Lagocephalus sceleratus | reverse complement strand
TGCAACCGGATTATCGTGAGTGACATCACGGTAAACCCGCTGCTTCGCTCTCGAACCATGTGCATTAAGGGAGCCTGCAAATGATAACGCAGGCAATGCGCCTCCAAAACATCAGCGCCCTCCTCGCAGAGCCAGTAGTACGTTCATATGAAGACTCCACTTGAGTCGAGGATAGATCCACACAAATCTGAACATTTAACTTGACACCCTGATATTAATGTAACTAATATATATTATTATTAAATAAGCAGATGTTCCAGTTGTGTAACAGTGGAGCTACTACATATTCATGTGTTTACTTTGGCTGATCCTAACTTTTTGGGTTTGAGGGGGTTTGGAAGCTGCTCTTGACATTTCACTGCAGACAAACAGCTTCTGCGCTTTGCGGCCGTAACGTCGAGGCTGCGCTGAGCGAGTGTCGCTTTCCCCCGAAGCCCCGTCGAGGACGATCCGGGCGCTCGTGCGGGCTGGGACGTTGTCGGGGCTGCTCCCTACGGCGCGGTGGAGCTCCAGGGCTGAAGAGCGCGCCCGCGGTGTGGTTTCAGTCCCCGTCTTTAACCCACGTTATCGCCGGAAGGGTCAACTCTCTCTTCCTCGTGCTCAGCAGAACTCCTTCTTGAGATCCTGGTGATGCACCCGGAGGTCCGGTTTGGCCCTCAGAGAGGTTGAACCTGCGCTGGTCGGAGCACAGACCCCAAAACCTTTGTTAGTCAGCGGTTAGCGACTGGTTGCCATGGCGCCTCAGCGCGTCCAGCGGACCTGTGCCACCCCGTCCCCGCCACGGTGATTCACTGCTGCCTACGGGCCGTCCAGTACCAGCGGCCCAAGATCACCCTGCAGACTGGATGTAGAGCGGCGCCATGACTGGGATGCAACCTCTATCCACTCTCCTCCTCTTCAACAGCTCTGACTCACCGCCCAGCTCGCATTATTCAACCCACGAGAGAGAGCTCCTCGACGGAGTTGGGAGCCAATGTTCCTCGGTGAAATGTTACCACTTGGCTCTTGATGAGCTCTCACGAGCCCGCGGTATCGCCCCGTGATTGCAGGCCCTCTCTTTTTCCTTCTGTCGCTCCAGCAGCGGAGTGGCTCAGGTCTTCGTCCTTGATCTAGTAAGCTTTTAAAACGGCCCAGATCCGTACACGTGTACGGGCTTCTCTCCACGGTGGGTCCAACCCTGAATCGCGTGTCAGCGTGAGCTTCAAGTTCCCTTCCCACCTTGGAATATCTCCCTCACCGCGGGCTCATAAGCTCCGGCCCCTCCAGAACCGTTCTCTCTGCCCCCCCCAGCGACCTCGACACCCTCTTTACGTAAACCGGGTTCTGTTCCCAGCAGGACGTAACCTTATGTCGCGCACCAGCGGGAGCCAGGGACACCTCGGCCTGGATGGCATCGGCGCTGACGCCAGGCGGCTGCTTGCGGGTACGCGTAGGGGAGGTTCTTTCACGGCCCCCCCGGCCCCACGCGGGCCCGCTTAAGACGCGGGGATGGAGCAGCAGAGGCAGGACCGGGGTTGGCTGGAGCTGAGAGTATAACTGTAGGGAAGAGTGGGAGGTGAACCTCGGCTTTTTATAGACGCCGTGCCTCTGTCGCTCATCCGGCCGCCTGCTTCTTGATCACAAAAGCTGCCAAATATATCCAGCGGTGGTAAAAGAGGCTGCGCGCGAAACGCCAGCGCGCTATTTTTAGCCCCCCCGAGCTTGAATAACAGCAGAGATGTGGTCAGCGCTGCGAGGACGCCTCCCCTCTGAATCGGTTCAGAGGAGCCTCGGCGGTGCTGGCTGGTGTGTAAGGCGATACGCGCGGCCCGTGATGAGTCACCCAGACCAGCACGAGCGCCTCTCGTTTCCAGTTTACCTGCCTCGGTCTGTGGATGCGGACGCTAGATGAGGTGACCCACGCGCGATGCGCTGAAGGAACCCATCTGCAGGGCGGGTCGAGTGCTTTACGTAAGAGGCCTGAGTCAGCCCGAGAGCCCGTGCACGAGCGCGCCGGTCTGCTCTCACCTTTTATTTCCCTCGCTGTCAACTTTCTCCCGCAGATCAGACTGCGTCCGTCAGCGTCTCCGGCTGCCACCGGCCCCCCCCGCCGATAAACCCCCGCCAGTGAGAACCCCCCCGACTGCCACCGGACAATGTCACAGGTACTTACTTTTCACCTGCGAGGAAGAAGGAGGAGGAGGAGGAGGAGGAGGAGGTGGTGGAGGTGGAGGAGTGTCTCTGTAGAAGCAGGCTGGTGCATCAAAACATCAAAGCAAAAGAGCCACTGGTTTAATGGGGGGGGGCACAGCATCCTGATGGATCTGGGAACCCCTTGGATCTGCAGGCGAGTGTCTGCGTTAGGGCCCCCCCCCCCAGAGTCCTGCTGTGTCTCTGGTGGTGTCCGGCATCCCTCTGGCCTGGGGGACGCCGTAATCGCATCACCGCGCGGACCTGTTCGCAGACGTACGCGCTCACGAACGGGCCTCCGATGATGCTGAAAGAGCAAAGAAGCCCGGTGGGGATCAGGCCCGCCATCTGAGACGCGCGTTAACTGATTTGTCGCTCTTGTTTTGTCCTCGTTCGCAGGTGGAGCAGGAAATCTCTCTGGTCCAGAGGAAGATGTCTGACCTGGAGTCGGTGCTGCAGCAGAAGGACATTGAGCTGAAGGCCTCCGAGACCCAGCGGACCATCCTGGAACAAGACCTGGCAACCTACATCACCGAATGTAGCGTAAGTAAGACTCCTTCGGGGGGGGGTTCCGTCGCCCTCCCGCCCGCTAAAGTCCGTTTTTGTGTTCCAGAGTCTGAAGCGCAGCTTGGAGCAGGCTCGGATGGAGGTTTCTCAGGAAGACGACAAAGCGCTGCAGCTTCTGCACGACATCCGGGAGCAGAGCAACAAGCTGCAGGAGATCAAAGAGCAGGTGGGACGCAGAACACGCTCCGCCTTTGATGACTAATCATCGGAAAAAGCATCCCGGAATGGTCACATGGCGAAGGGCGGGCTGCAGCAAGCGTAATAATATACTCCCACAGGGGCCGCAGGGGCCATGTTTATGCAAATTGTGGTTACTTTTGTAAAAGATAATCCCAATATTACTTTAAACGCTTCCAAAAACACCTCCAGTGTTTGTGTTGTGGCGGAAAGTTGGGGTCACTCAGCGCCCGAGTAGCATATCTGCAGGGGCGAGAGTGTTCGCCGTAATCACATCAGAGATGCTGGAATTAAACGCGGCGGCTGTGATTGCGTTCCAGCCCCCAACCCCCCCCATGGATTTTTGCCAGCTTACGGTTCAGGGCGACAGGTAGACAGCCTGAGAGATCACCCCTCCGGCATTAGAGGCTTTTTCCCCGGGAAAAAAGAGACGTAATAGAAAAGCAACCTGTTTTCTCAGCCTACACTTGCTGCCGGTTACCAGGCACCCGGCACATTGTGCAGCGGTTGCCATGGTGACGAGGGCTACATACCTACGAGTGAAGAGAGCACCGATGCAGTGGGCAGGCTGTCGTGACGAGGTGCCTGGCCTGGGCTCGCCGTGCTCGAGAGAGCGTCTTCGGACGTCTCTTTTTCCAGAGAGTGCGCACCCCTGCACATCTGCCACATCTGGGTGTCAGATCCTGGCGGGTGTCAGAGCTCCTCCTCCTCCCCCCCCCGCCTAGGAGCCGGGGTTCCCTCACGTCCCTTTTCTGCAGCTATTTCTGTTTCACGTTGGACCAACGAGCGCTGCACTCTTACCTGCAGGAGCCTACAGATGCGCCTTTGGCGCGAGGTTGATGCCCGCGTTGCCGTGGTTACCGAGGACTCCAGATAGACCCCGGTCCTGTTCCTCACCCCACAAAGTGCTCCTTGGTGGTTTTAAATGCAATAACGGGCTTGGTGGTCGATTCGCTGGCACGTCGTCTCCGGCGCTAAAGTGTTACAACCCATGATTCATTCCTTCTCTGCGGCTGATCGGAAGGGAAACGAAATCCAAGCCCAGATGGTTGTTGGTTTAACCTCCATGTGGTTAAACCTACAACCATCTGGACCATCTGAATTTCACGTTCCAGGTGTCGACCTTGGTTAAAGCGGAAGCGGCAAGGGGGCCGAGCAAAGTTGAAACGGCGCCGCCTTCTAAACAAAAAAGAAAAAAAAAAAGCGTGATTTCAAACTAAAGGCCTGCGTCTTCTGTGTGTGTGTGTGTGTGTGTGTGTGTGTGTGTGTGTGTGTGTGTGTGTGTGTGCGCTTCGGCGTACGGCCGTGAATAATCCGGCTCTGCGTTCCCACCGGGGCCTCTCAGCAGGCTATTTACGCCCGCTTAATCCAGCGTTCCGTCTTGAAGCGCGTCCGTCTCCCACGCCGCGTGCTAGGACTGCGGCGTTTATCGTCTTAACGCAGGAGGCAACAACGAGCGGCGTGTAGATTTCACAAGGCCAACAAAAGCCGCAGACGTGGAAAAAAAAAAAAAAGAATTATATAATTCAGCCACAAGCGCGGAACAATGGGGCGAGGTGCGACTGAAGCAGACTGGTGGAGCAGCGGGCAGATCAGGAGCGATGTGAATATTTATCTTTATTGACGTTGTGATTTCGACCCTCGGGGGAGCTGTCGTAGTCACTAAACGTTCCCATTAAGAGACGTCGGTGAGGTTTGAGTATCGTTCTGGTCTTTTCTGGTTGTTTTTTTTTAATACGGATGGAGGCCTAAAGGGGACAAACCCTGCTGAGGCGCTCCGAAGGCCTTAACCTCTCGCCTTCATGTGACACACAATCCCCTAATCTATCAGCCCCCCCGAGGAAGGGTCGACTGTTCGGTAAAGGGGACCGCGCGTCATCTGAAACGATTTCTCTCCACTTTTTCCTGAACCCGTGACCGTGCCGGAGCCCGGTTCCAGCTCGGGTCAGTCCAGCTCAGCGTCACTTTGCCCGCCTCTGAGGTCGCCCGCCTCGCCCGTCCTGATGCGCGTTGGCCGGACGCAGACAGCTGCTGCTTCCTGTTAGTCTCGGGGAGCCGCGGCTAAATCCATCATGGCGTGGATAATCGATACGCGGCGGATGTTAAGCGGGTGCGGCTGCTTACACACACACGTTTATTGTGCGAACGCGAGGATTCAAATCACCGGCGTGAAGCGTGGGTGCGTCCTCCAGTGTGGCCCGGCCCCTCCAGATGTCACGGAACTGAACATCGTGTTGAGCGTCTTCCTTTTTCCCCCTCCAGATGTGCAAGTGCAGCTTTAATAGTAAACGGACTTGAGTTAAATGGTTTAAGTGCTCCAAAGTAGCCACGCGATGAGGAGAGTGGCTCTAGTTTCGGGATGTTTTCCACAGTTTCTCCTCAATTATGCAGGAGGCGCGCGTGTTTTTGTCAGACTTTGTCTATTTTTACCTCTTTACGCCCCCCCCCAGGAATACCACGCGCAAGTGGAGGAGATGCGGGTGTCCATCAGGCAGCTGGAGGAGGACCTGTCTGCCGCCCGTCGCCGCAGCGACCTGTACGAGGCCGAGCTGAAGGAGTCGCGGCAGGCCGGCGAGGAGCTGAAGAGGAAGGCCGCCGACTACCAGCACAGGATACAGAAGGTCAGCGCGTCGGGGCCCAAACCGTGAGCTCCTGGGAACCTTCCCCAGACTCTGAGCGCTGACATCGCCGCTGCGTTTCTCCTCTCAGGCCAAAGAACAAGGAAAATCAGAGGCGGAGGACGTGGTGTCCAAGTTGGAGCAGGTATGGAAGGAGGTCTGAGGCGGTGGGCGGGGCGTCTGCTGACTTGTGCTCCTCTTCCAGACTAATGCAGAGCAGCAGACAAAGATCCAGGATCTCCAGGAAAAACTTAGCAAGGTAGAGCGGACTTGCGAATGATTTACCCGAGCTTCTGAATGAGAGACGCTGCCTTTAGGATGAATTCCTCTCCCTGTCTTCTCACCCGAAGGCCGTCTCCAAAGAGAGTTGCTTCTTAATCATCATCACTTTTGCTTATTAGTGAAAAGAGTTTCATCCCGATCGTCTGAGATCACACGAGTGATGTTGATCTTCATACTCTCTCAGGAGAAGGCTGATAAGGTTGAGTCTGATTATCTATAAATACCACGCGCGGGTAAACGGGGTTTGTTATTGTTTTTTTCCCTTGGTGCCCAAAGTCGCTGAAGGCGAGCGCAGAGGCGACGGACCTCCTTCAGAGTATGAAGGTGGCCAAAGAGCGTCTGGAGAGAGACCTGGAGAGGCTACAGAACAAGGAGGACTCCAGCGACAGTCTGCGCAGGCGCCTCCGTGAGACCGAGGTGCGCGCACACACACACACACACACACACACACGGGTACCCAACTATCCCATCTAACCCCCTGACCCAGATCTAAACCCAAACCTAACATCAACCTTTAAATCAAGGACCCTCAAACACTCCTTTGACCTTGTGAGGACCAGCCACAATGTCCTCACTGAAAAGTAAAGTGAGGGTTTTGGGACACACACACACACACACACACACACGTTCCGGCTGCTTCTTTGTGTGTTTTATGTCTTCTGTTTCACTGTTAAATGTGGAGCCTCTTTGCATAAGGCGTCTCTTATCTTGCTCGGCGATCTGCTCGTGTGTTCCCTCGTAAACACAATGTTACACCCTCCGGGGAACGCTTGAGCTGCGATGGCGGAGCTCGCCCCCACGCCTGAATACCGATGCTCTGTGATCTTGAGCGTGCGGCGCAGTGGTCTCAGTGCCCCCCCCGTCTCGTCACATGTGCAGATGTAAACATACAGACGGTATCCAGGTAATCTGTCTGATACCTCGGACGTGCCCCGACTGGGAAGACATTGATGGACGGGCTGCCCGTCGCCTCAGCCTTTCACACGCGACCGTCTCAAAAGTTGAAAATATCGACTGCGAATGGTGGAGGCAGTGATGAGAGGAAGCTCGTAAGCTTTGGAAAACGTCAGATCTGTTAAAAAAAAAACGTAAAAGGGCTCTGAGGAGCCATTAAGAGGGAGCAGGATTAATGAGGGCTAAACAGCGCAGAGGTGCATCACTGATAAATCAAATGGAAGGAGGTGTGTGTCACCAGTTCTCCCTTGAAGTGTAAATATTTCATTAGCATTTCTCCTTAATGGACTGTCACGTCCGCGCAGCAGCAGAAAAAAAGCCATTATCGATCACTTGTCTTGCGGCTGAAAAGCCTCCCTGTGAGTCCGTGAAGGCCGAGCGCGCGTGTGTCTGACCCGCAGGACGGCAGGAAGACTCTGGAGAACCAGGTGAAGAGGCTGGAGATCGTGGAGCGCCGGGAGACCAAACTGAGAGACGAGATCCAGAGCAAGACCCAGCAGATCCAGCAGATGGCCGATAAGATCCTGGTAGGACGCCTCTCGCTCCGGCGTCTGAACTAATCAGGGGAGGTGTGAGATAAACATAGCTCATTGTCATCGCTGCAGAGGCTGCGCCATTTTACATAACACCTCTATTTAAAACAAAAAAAACACACAAAAAAAGGCAGTTATGGTTTAATAGCTTCGCGGATGATCCCATCAGCTGGCACAAACTGTGCGACGCCCACACGTGAGTTTCTTTTTACCTGGGAGACGTGGGCATGTACGACAACAAGAGGGTAACAATAAGCCCCGCGTGTTATGATTCACGCGGGTCCAAACATGTTGATCACCCCGCCGCGCTCCGTTCAGCTGAGGTCCACTCAGGCGCGGCAGATCGAAAAGGTCCGCGTGGGCGCCCGGCTAATGGGTCGCGGCAATTACCGCGCGCGGCTCGGCGAAGGCGGTTCAAGGTTCCCGCACTCGTGCAAACTTCTTTTTTTAGTGGGAGAGGCCACAAGTGGAGCTTTGGGGGAGGAAAAGGCCCACCGTGCACGTTTGAGCGAACAGGTCGAGGGGGGGGCTGACACCGACTCGTTTGAACGTGGACCCGCTCCAGGTTTTGTCCTGTTGGAGGTAGAGAGGTGGAGACAGCGTTGACCTCAGCGGCTGTAAAGCGAATCAGAAGTGAGTGGGTTTGGGTCCGGCTGCACCGAACAAGCGTTTCCTCCCTCCACAGGGCCTGGAAGAGAACCTGAGGGAGAGCCAGGCCACGGCGCAGCGCCTGGAGACGCACCTGAAGCAGAAGGAGAAGCTCTATGAGGACAAGATAAAGGTTCGACCTTAATCGGAAACATCCGCCGCGTGTTGGTTGGCTCCGGGGTCGTTGGAGGGTCGCGCGGTCGTCTGAACCAGGGCCCGTCCGGTCCCCTCCGCCCTGCCACTGACGCCCCGGTTCTGGTGTCCTCGGTCCGAGCAGGTGCTGGAGGCCCAGATGAAGGCGGATATGGCCGATAAAGAGATGCTGGAGTCCAGTCAGAGCAAATATGAGGAGGAGGTGCGGGAGAAGTGCAGCATCATCAGCGAGCAGAAGGCGGTGAGGACCGAGCAGATTGGTGACAGCGCTATTTCAGGCCCCTTTGAAAGTGTATCAGGCTGACATGGATGTGCTGCCTGGACCGGCTGCAGGTTTATTGTTGTGCGGGTGAAAAGGTGCAGCTTTGGTAAGAGCTGTGACGGGCAGGCCCCGAGCTGCAACAGCACCTCTGATTTCTGCTCAGACCATAAACGCCATGGACTCAAAGATGAACAGCCTGGAGCAGAGGATCGCCGAGCTGTCGGAGGCCAACAAGCTGGCGGCCAACAGCAGCATCTACACGCAGAAGAACATGTGAGTGCCCCCGAGGTGGCAACATCACCACGTGCACATGTGATGGAGGTGCAGGACGGGGCTTTGCTGCGGTGCACGGCCTCAGGACTCCACAGACCTGATTGAACGAGGGTCCTCTTGGCAGGAAAGCCCAGGAGGAGATGATCTCGGAGCTTCGCCAGCAGAAGTTCTATTTGGAGTCGCAGGCTGGCAAACTGGAGGCCCAGAACGCCAAACTGGAGGAGCATCTGGAGAAGATGAGTCAACAGGAGCAGAGCAATAAGAGCCGAGTGCTGGAGCTGGAGACGAGGCTCCGAGAGGTGAGGAGGTCTCACTTGACCTCGTTCTGAGCCGCTGCGAGCCAGCTTTTAATCGAGCGCGTCTCACTTGGCTCTTCCCCTCTCCGGTCCCAGATCGGCCTGGAGCACGAGGAGCAGAAGCTGGAGATCAAGCGCCAGGTGACGGACCTGACCCTCTCGCTCCAGGAGCGCGAGTCCCAGATCAGCAACCTGCAGGCGGCGCGCCACGCGGTGGAGAGCCAGCTGCAGCAGGCCAAGACGGAGCTGGAGGACACCACCGCCGAGGCCGAGGAGGAGATCACCGTGCTCCGAGTGAGGCTCGGAGAAGCCCGCCCGCACGTTAACGTGACCCGGGCGCTGAAATCCCTCCCTTCGTGTCTCTGACAGGCACACAGAGACGAGATCCAGCGCAAGTATGACGCCTTGAGAGACAGCTGCGCGGTGAGCCTCACGCCGTCTTCTCTCTCTCTGGGGTTTGTTTGGGGCCGTTCTCTCGCCGTCCCTGAGACAAACAGTCCTTCTGGGGGTCTAACAGCCGCTGACTCCTCACGAGTCGCCCACGCGTGCGCAGACGTTCAACAGTCGACGCAAAGGTTTGGCCTCGTGCGCCCCCTGAGGGAAGATGTCTCAAAAGAGTCTCCTCAGAGGGACGGACAGCTGGGAGGACAGACAGACGGGGACAGTTAAGTCAGAATGAAGCAGATCCGAGACAGCTGCTCTCATCAGTGAGAGCAGGTGAGGAAGACTGTGCCACACAGGCCACCGTACTTACAAACCGTCCACCCGTCCTCCTTAAATCTGCCTTTTCATTCGTTATCCTCCACATCTCAACACGTCTCCAGATTCTCATCCCTTGGACAAACACAGGCCGTCATGGCCTACTTTTGAGGATCCTCCCACTTGCAAACTGTTTTGAGATGTCCATAAATTTGGCTGCCCGGTGTTCAGGCGGACGGCCAAGGACAGGCTCGGCCCGAAGTACCGGAACCATCCGGGAACCGTGTCCACTCAGGACGCGCTCGTAATACAGCGAAGTTTCCTGAGTGATGACGATCCCCCTCGTTTATTTGAGTCGGCTTTATTTGGCTTTGTTTAGCCATCTGTTTGATTGTGAGGCGTGTTCAAAACAGAAGTGTGTGTGTGTGTGTGTGTGTGTGTGTGTGTGTGTGTGTGGTGTGTGGGGGTGTGTGGGGGGGGCGTGTTTGCTGCTTTAATTTTAGAAGTTGTTGGACTGTCTCTTTACCCGGCCTTCTGCTCGCAGTACACCCGCAGCCTTCACCAATAATCCAGCAAATCGCATTCATCGGCGTCGGGGACGCGGCGCTCCGGATGCGGCGTCGTCCCCGCGCGCTGCCTCAGAGAGGGAGGCCATAGGCAGCAGAGATGGCCCATCTCTTGCAGCCGCTGCTGTCGGCTCCTCGGCCCAGAACTGACAGCTCTTCATGAATTTATTTAAAACTTTGCCTCCCTGTGAAACGCCGTGCTGTGTGAGTCAAGCAGCCGTTAACCCTCGCCTCCCCGGAGCACGCGCGCTCGCGGGGATTGCAGCTGATATGTCGCCCGTCTGGAGGAACGACGGCGCGGGGCGGTCTGGGTGATTGTTGTTTGAAAGACGGGGTTAGAAACACACTTTTGTGGTACAGTAACGGTCAGTCAGGTACCTCGGGGCTTTAATGAAGGCTCCATGAGGGGTCTGTGGCTCAGGCGTCCTCTTGAGTGTCCTGTTGGCGCCCCAGGTGATCACGGACCTGGAGGAGCAGCTGACCTCGCTGACGCAGGAGAACGCCGAGCTGAACCGCCAGAACTTCTACCTGTCCAAGCAGCTGGACGAGGCCTCCGACGAGCGGGAGGACCGGCTGCAGCTCGGCCAGGACGTGGACCGGCTGCGGCGGGAGGTGGCCGACCGGGAAATGCACCTGAACAACCAGAAGCAGGTACGGGGGGGCTGTGGGACCCTCTGTTTGACCCTAGGAGCACCCTCTGTGCTCCTTTAGAGTCTCATTTCACCACACACACAAAAGAGTGAAACTGTGAAAGCCTCGCCGCTCCACATTTACTCCGCGCGGCCCTGAGCGAGTAGGTTTTCGTTAAAAGACGCGCCTTCACAAAGGAGGAACCGATATTCAAATTAAACTTTAGGAATAAAGCAATTAGGTAATCACTTGTCTGCTGGCTGCGGTCTCTCTCTGCCCTCCCACTCAGCCAGACAGGCTTTCACTTACAAACATTATTCGAGATCTCCTCGCCACCTTCGGCGGGCGACCTCCACGTCTCCCCCCGTGTTACAGGCAGCAGGAACCGAGGGACTGTTTCGCTGCGCGCCGTCTTCTGCATGCATGCAGAGTGTGCGAGGAGGCTGCGCGCTGTGTGCGGCCCCCCCGTGGGAGGATGCGCGCGTGTGGGTGTGTAGCGGCGCTTTCGGTCCTGCCGGTTGCGTAACCGCCGATGGAAGTCATAGACGAGGGATGGGTGGCGTGTGGGAGGGATGTGTCATCCCCATCACTCCCAGGTCGTGTCAGCTGTGGAAGCATCGGACTTCAGAGGGCCGCGGTGGTGCAGCAGCACCAGCGAGGGCTAAATCTGTCTCTCAGAGCTTTGTCTAAGGACGTGAGGAGCAGTCTTTGTGTGGGCACCGCCAACAACACGGGGAAAAAAAAAGACTTTTCCGTCCAAACGCGTCAAGTAAATAATGCCTCGGAAGTACTGATGTTGGTTTTGTAATTGGAGATTTGAGCTGTTTCTGCATTTGCTTTCATAATTCCTAAGTCTTGTTTGGATTGTCGTCCCACTATATGCCTGCCTCCTCTGAACATCTCCACATCAAAGATCAGAGTCTGAGCAGATAACAGCTTAGCTCAAGCGCCGCCAGCCAACGTGTGACGGGGGCCTGGAAGCCGAGCTTCCTCTCAACGCGCCCGTGCGTTTGTTGCGACAACGGGCTCCGCCGTGTTGGGTTAGCGCGAGGAACCTGAGGAGAACCACGGGGTGCAAGAGTGCTTCTGAGGAGATGGGCTCTGTCGAATAACGATGCTCGTCGGGTGCTGGCGTGAGCTCGGGGTGAGGAGGAGGTCTTCCCAGAATCTGGTGCTTCTCGTCTCAGAACCTGGAGACGCTGAAGACCACGTGCACCATGCTGGAGGAGCAGGTCCTGGAGCTGGAGACGCTGAACGACGAGCTGCTGGAGAAGGAGAGGCAGTGGGAGGCCTGGAGGGCCACGCTGGAGGACGAGAAGAGCCAGGCTGAGAGGAGGACCAGGGAGGTCCAGAGGCTGCTGGACACAGAGAAGCAGAGCAGGTCAGCCCTCCGTCTTCCCTTCATTAGGTTACGTAAGACATCCACAGTCGTTCTCTTTGTAGCCGTCATGGAAATGGAAGCGGACAGTCACGCTGTGCGTACCTACAGGAAGTGGAGATGTTCTCGTCGTTGCTTCATTATCACATTTAGAGACAATTACGACTTTCATTTCCTTCCACTGTTTTGAAAACAACAACTTATTTTTGGTGCGAATGTTGCTATCACGATGGATGGGCCTGTTTCTGCCCACACACACACGCACACACGCACACACACACACACACACACACACACACGGTTAGGCATATTCTGTAGAGATTGTCCAAAGATATTCTGGGAAATCTGAAATTATCCTCTGAGCAGGTGTAGGCAGAGCGGGCGCTGGGATCTGGGTGAACCGTAGGGGTTTCAAAACGGCCTTTTTAAGCTCTCATTTGGTAAACCAACGTCTTTTTCTTTCTTCTTCCACTGGTTCGGCGCTCCAGGCTTCGGGCGGAGCAGCGCAGCTCGGAGTCGCGTCAGGCTGTGGAGCAGGCGGTGAAGGAGCACAAGACCGAGATCCTGGCCCTGCAGCAGGCCCTCAAAGACCAGAAGCTCAAAGCCGAGAGCCTGGCCGACACCGTGAGCGCCCGCGCCACGCCCCCGCTGGTGACCTCTGGGAGAGATATGGTGTCACAGCAGCCTCTTCCCGCCTTCTCTTGTCAGCTGAACGACCTGGAGAAGAAGCACGCCATGCTGGAGATGAACGCCCGCAGCCTGCAGCAGAAGCTGGAGAGCGAGAGGGACCTGAAGCAGCGGCTGCTGGAGGAGGTAGGGGGGAGGTCCGGGGGGGGTGTCGAGGGAAGGCGCCGTGACCGCCGCCGTTGCTTCTGCAGCAGGAGAAGCTGCAGCAGCAGATGGACGCCCAGAAGACACACATCTTCCGCCTGACCCAGGGGCTGCAGGACGCCCTGGACCAGACCGACCTGCTCAAGACCGAGAGGACCGACCTGGAGTACCAGCTGGAGAACATCCAGGTGCTGCTAGCTGCGTGCACACACACACACACACACACACACACACACCTGCTAATGGGCATCCACAGATAAAAACACTCACTTATGAGGAGTCACAGTCACTTCACTGGGCTGGGATGAAAGCTGTCACTTGCAGCCTGTTTCTCCCTCACTGTGCTGTCACTTTGTTTTTAATAGACACACACACACACACACACACACACACACACACAGAGACCCCCTCCCCACTTGTCAGTTCTTCTGTGTGAAATGAAGTTCTTGAGGAGAAATTCACGGCGGTAGTGATGTTCACTTAGCTCCACCTGCAGGCTGTGTACTCCCATGAGAAGGTGAAAATGGAGGGCACCATCACGCAGCAGACCAAGCTCATCGACTTCCTGCAGTCCCAGGCTCACGGCGGCTCCAAGAAGAAAAAGGTGGGCCCGGAATTCCAGGAAGATTCCTTTAAAAGGACCAGTTCGATGCTTTCAGTGTCCTGGTCTAAATGAAGGCCGACGGCTGTGGTCTCCAGGGTCTATTCGGGCGGCGTCGAGAGGACCTCCTGGCCGCCATGGCTGCCCAGGCCCAGGGTCAGGGTCAGGGTCAGGGCCAGAGCCCGGGCCAGGCCTCGCCTGTCCCGCCCATCCAGCCCGTGCCCCTGCAGTACAGCGACATGAAGGCGGCGCTGGACAAGGAGCGCGCCCGCTGCTCCGAGCTGGAGGACGCGCTGCAGAAGATGAGGGCGGAGCTCCGCTCGCTCAGGGAGGAAGGTCGGGACCTCTACACCCGGGGTCTCCCACCCGGGCCTGCAGGGGCAGCCGGGGTTTCTGTCCCACCTGGTCTTCACCTGGTGGGACAGAAACCCCGGGTGGGCCGTGGCCCCGTAGGCCCCGGTCGGAGGCCGCCGCCGCGAACGCCACCGAACGGCCTCCTCGCCGTTACCGAGGCGACTGATTCAGAAAACGCCTCCGACCGCAGCGCTCCAGTACAAGGACCCGACCAACCCGGCCGCGGCGCGCCAGCAGATGATCCTGTCCTCCATCAAGTCCCCCGAGCACCAGCAGGGCCCCACCAGCCTGGCGCCCTCCAACTCCGGCCGCCGCAAGGACGCCGCCACGCCCGAGGGTGAGTGGACGCCCCCCGCCGAGGCCTCCCTCTCTCCGGCGCGGCGCCCCTGCAGGCTTTGATGTGCTTCAACAGGCCGGGCGCGCGTGTAAGTGTCGCTCTCACCCTCCTTTTCCTCCCGCACACCCCCAGAGAGGAGGAGGGTCACTTTCCAAAGTAAGTCTCAAACCCCCCCAAACCCGCGGCCCCTTCCAGCTCGGTCTCGTCCCTCCACGCCGCGCGTCACCTCATCCGCATCCTCCAAAGAGCCAGATTTTAGGAAGCTGTGCGCGTCCGCTCTGTAAGACGGGCGAGGTAGCCCCCCCCCCCTCCCGCCGCGCACAGCTTTGGAAATCTGCGGCATTTTTACCTGATTTGCTGAAGCTTCCCTGATCTGATTTGCAGAACCTTTGACCACGCCCCCCCGCCCAGCACGCCGCACACGCACGCGGGTGTCACGCGCAGACCCCAAAGGCACCATCGGCTCGCCTCAGCCCGACCTCGGGGGGGCGGGGGGTCTCGGCTTCACGCCGCTGACGTCCAGAGCGAAGACGGGAACAGCCAAAGAGTCCCGCCTCTGTTCGTCCTCGGCGTTTTCTTCGCTGTCGAGCGTCTCCGCGAAGCTGCGCGCGCGCCCGTCTCAGAGATGGCGGCGGCGGCGCTGACTGAACGAGGCCTCTGAGGTGCAGCGGCGTGGGCGCGGGCGGAGGGCCGACGCGCTCTTCAAGCCTGTTTTCTTCTGTTCCCGGAGTTCAGCTCCTCATGCATCTTGCCGAGCGTCTCTAACGGTTCTGGTGTGGGGGGCGTCCCGTGGCGGGTTTGGGACCCCCGGGGGGGGGCCGCGCCCGTCCTCACCGTGTTCTCTGACCACGTCCAGAGTACAGCCGGCGCCTGAAGGACAGCCAGAGGGAGCGGGAGCGGGACCGCGGCGCCCACCACAGCACCGCCCACCGCTTCACGGTGGGGCTCAACATGAGGGCCGCCAAGTGCACCGTGTGCCTGGACACCGTGCACTTCGGGCGCCAGGCCGCCACCTGCCTGGGTGGGTGGACGCCGCCGCCGCCGCCCATGCGGGGCGAGGGAGAGGCCCCTCGCGCTCTAACAGCGTCCCCCCCCTCCCCAGAATGCCACGCCCTGTGCCACCCCAAATGCTCGCCCTACCTCCCGTCCACCTGCGGCATGTCCAGCGACGTCTCCCTGCACCTGTCCGAGGGTCTGTGTCGGGACAAGATGGGGCCGGCGGGGCAGCTGAAGGAGGCCGGGGGCCACATGCACCTGGAGGGGTGGATGAAGCAGCCCAGGTCAGAGGGCAGGACCCGCCCCCCCCCACATGCACCCTCGCTACACAAGCGTCAGCCCCACAGACGCACACACGTCCACGTGTTCTTCGGAGCTTCACAAAGGCGTCGTGGTGACGTGGACGCGCTCTCTCTCCCTTTGCAGGAACGGGAAGCGGGGTCAGGGCTGGGAGCGGAAGTACGTCATCCTGGACGGGACTAAAGTGGCCATCTACGACATCGAGCCCAGAGAAGGTGCGTCGTGTTTGGATGAGTGTCGGCGACTGGCCTGAGGGGACCTCACATCAACTGTGGTGCAGCAGAACGTCCAGCAGGGGGCGACACCACTGGGATTGTGGATAGATCGGGGGTCTCCAGGTCCCCCCAGGGGTCTCCAGGTCCCCCCCAGAGGTCTCCAGGTCCCCCCCCAGGGGTCTCCAGGTCCCCCCCAGGGGTCCATGAGGCTGCAGGTTCTGGTCCAACCCAGCAGCAGCAGCACCAGACTGGACTCACTTCATCAACTCATCTGAGTCTTCAACAGCTGACTGGTCAAACTGGGTGAGCTGGACTGGTGGGACCAGAACCTGCAGCCTCACGGCCCCTTGGGGACGGGGTCGGAGACCCCTGGTGTAGAGCGTACATTTACATTAAAGACACCAGCAGCATCAGGTTTAATGCTGCAGGGTTTAAGGACCCCCCCGCGCAGCCCCAGAGGTGCGTCAGAGCCTCTCTGTGTTCCAGACGCCGTGAAGCCCCTGGAGGAGTTCGACCTGTGTTTGTCGGACGGCGAGGTGATCGTCCACGGGGCGGTCGGGGCGTCGGAGCTGCCCAACACCTCCAAGTCCGGTAAACCCCCCCCTCCTCCAAACCCACCCAGCCCCCCCCCGTGGATCCCCCGCGGTGGTACAGCTTCAATAACGACCTCTGGTGTGTGTGTCTGACCCCGACCCCCCCCCCCAGACGTCCCGTACGTCCTGAAGCTGGAGTCGCGCTGCCACGCCCCCTGCTGGCCCGGTCAGGCCCTCTACTTCCTGGCCCCCAGCTTCCCGGACAAGCAGCGCTGGGTGGCGGTCATGGAGTCGGTGGTGGCCGCGGGCCGCGCCTCGCGGGAGAAGGCGGAGGCGGACGCAGTGAGTACCGGCGCGGTGGACGGGGGGGCGCACTTGGGGGGGGGGGTCCTGCTCAAAGCTTCACTGGGCTACTTCTGTTTATCATTAACTGTCCCCCTTCTTCTCTCCCTCCTCCCCCCTCTCTCTCTCTCTCTCTTTGTCTCTGCTGTTTGTTGCTGCCTCACCCCCCCCCCCTCCCCCCCTCACCCCCCCCATACTGTGCGTCTACGGGCACGTTTTGTTGATATGACTGTTGCGCCCACTCCGCTGGGTGTCACTCACACATAGGCTGCTGTGTCCAAGAGACAAACGCTTCTGTCCCCTCTGGTGCAGGTAAAGCGCTGCAGACCCCCCCTCCCTCCCCCTCTCTCCCCCTCTCTCCCCCCTCTCCCCCCTCTCTCTAGCCTCACCTGCATGCGGTCGTGTACGTCTGTGTCCCCGTGCTGCCCCCCCCCCGCGCCCTCACCTGTCCTCTCGCTCTGTCTCTCCGTCCCGTCGGTGTCGTTGGTCTCGTGTCTCGTGTCCCGTCCAGGTGAGGGGACACCTCCCTGCCCCCCCCCACGGTTTTGATCAGATCCGTTTGACTTTTCCAGCCGTTAAACAAACACCCGCCCACGTTGGCGCCATCGCGGCGTCCCTCGGAGGTTGTGGGAGTGACCTGAACCTCCCTCGCCCCCCCCTCCTCACCCCCCTCCCCCCTCCTCACCCCTCACCCCCGACCTCTCACCTCCTCTCTGCTCTTCCAGAAGCTGCTGGGAAACTCTCTGCTGAAGCTGGAGGGCGACGACAGGCTGGACATCAACTGCACCCTCCCCCTCACCGATCAGGTACGGACACGCCCCCCCCCCGCTTCCCACGCCGACCTTTGACCCCGCCTCTCAACGGCCGTCTCCCGGCGCCTCAGATAGTCCTGGTGGGCTCGGAGGAGGGGCTGTACGCGCTGAACGTCATCAAGAACTCCCTGACGCACGTGCCCGGGCTGGGGGCGGTCTTCCAGGTCCACGTCATCAAGGAGCAGGAGAAGCTGCTGATGATCGTCGGTGAGGGGGGGCACGCCTGAGGGGGGCACGCCTGAGGGGGGGGCACGCCTGAGGGGGCCGTCGGTGAGGGCGCTTCCTTCACCGGCCCCTGAGCCTGTACGTGCGTGTGTGCGTGTGTGTGTGTGTGTGTGTGTGTGTGTGTGTGAGTGTGTGTGTGTGAACGTGTGTGTGTGTGAGCGTGTGTGTGTGTGTGTGTGCGTGTGTGTGTGCGCGTGTGTGCATGTGTGTGCGTGTGTGTGTGAGTGCGCGTGTGTGCATGTGCGTGTGTGTGTGCGTGCATGTGTGCATGTGCATGTGTGTGCGTGCATGTGTGCGTGTGTGTGTGCGCGTGTGTGCGTGCATGCGTGCATGTGCGTGTGTGTGTGTGCGCGTGTGTGTGTTTGTGTGTGTGCGTGTGCATGCGTGTGCATGTGCGTGTGTGTGTACGTGTGTGCGTGTGTGTGCGTTTGTGTGTGTGCTTGTGTGTGTGTGCGCGTGTGTGTGCGTGTGTGTGCGTGTGTGTGTGTGAGTGTGTGAGTGTGCTTGTGTGTGCGTGTGTGTGCGTGTGTGCGTGTGTGTGCGTGTGTGTGCGTGTGTGCGCGTGTGTGGCGCGTGTGTGCGTGTGTGTGTGTGTGTGTGTGTGTGCTCAGGTGACGAGCGGGCGCTGTGTCTGGTGGAGATCAAGCGGGTGAAGCAGACTCTGGCTCAGTCCCACCTGCCCGGCCCCCCCGAGCTGGCCCCCTACATCTTCGAGACGGTGAAGGGCTGCCACCTGTTCGCCGCTGGAAGAGTAGGTGGAGCTTCCAGTTTGAAACTGGTGCGGACTGGGGAGCCTTTTCTGACCCCCCGTGCCCCCCCCCCCTCACAGATAGACAATGGCCCGTGCATCTGCGCCGCCATGCCCAACAAGATCACCATCCTGCGCTACAACGACAACCTCAACAAGTACTGCATCCGCAAGGTGAGGCCCCACGACCCCAGCCCGACCTCCGACTCCCTTAAATTCTCTGTCCCGCCCCCCCTCGCCCCCCCCCGCAGGAGATCGAGACCCTGGAGCCCTGCAGCTGCATCCACCTGACCAGCTACAGCGTCATCATCGGCACCAACAAGTTCTACGAGATCGAGATGAAGCAGTTCGTGCTGGAGGGTGAGAGCGGTGGGGGAGGAAAAGGTGCCCCCCCCCGCTTGTCCTGAAAGCCGCGCTGCTTCCAGAGTTCCTGGACAAGAACGACCTGTCGCTGGCCTCGGCCGTGTTCGCCGCGTCCACCCACAGCTTCCCCATCGCCATCATGCAGGTGGCGAGCGCCATGCAGAAGGAGGAGTTCCTGCTCTGCTTCCACGGTGAGGGGGGGAGGGGGGAAGGAGGGGGGCGCACGTCCCCCGCCGCGTTCGAGCTTCCCGTTTTGCCTTCCCCAGAGTTCGGGGTGTTCGTGGATGCGTACGGGAGGCGGAGCCGCACCGAGGACATCAAGTGGAGCCGCCTGCCGCTGTCCTTCGGTAAACACGCCCCCCCCCCGTGCCCGCCGCCGCCCTCTAACCTGACCCGCCTGTCCTGTGCAGCCTACAGGGAGCCCTACCTGTTCGTCACCTACTTTAACTCTCTGGACGTCATTGAGGTCCAAGGGCACGTGTCTCTGGGGTGAGCGCTCGCCAGCCCCCCCTCCACACGCGCGTCCTACGCCTGCCCTTCTCTGTTCCCAGAGTCACCATCCTGGCCCACCTGGACATCCCCAGCCCCCGGTACCTGGGCCCGGCCATCTCCTCTGGGGCCATTTACCTGGCGTCCTCCTACCAGAACAAGCTGAGGGTCATCTGCTGCAAGGGAAGTCTGATCCGAGAGTCCGGAGAACTGCAGAGGACCGGCTCCAGTCGAGGGTCAGCTCCTGTTCCGTGTACTCAAAACTCATAAAACAGGCTGAAATCGGATTTTACTGTGTCGGTAAATTTAAAAAAATAACACAAAAAACACGTTATATCGCCCCCTGCTGCTTATATAGCCCCCTGCTGCTTATACACTCGTTCCACAGTTATATTAATATTATGTTGAGGTGGGAAATTACTCATCAGAAAGAGTTACAAAATGAATCCCCATTTAGAGCGTTCCGTGTTAATAAGTAGCAACATTTTTCTCACAGTCTCACAGAGAAAATTGCTGAAAAATCTGGATCAAATTTACAAAAAGTTCAGGGAATCAGTTGATGTGGTCCAACAGCGCCCTCTGCTGTAGAAGCAGGGTATTGCGATTTTCCTCTGGAATATTAAATATATAAAAAACATTATTTTCAGGTGAAAAGTTGCAGAAAAGTCATCTAATAGAGTTTTTAAAAATCCCCTTTAACCGTCCACATTTAGAGCCTTTATTTATGTGTTATATATGAACGTTTAAAAAAACGTTTACGGCATCGGTTCATGTGGTCCAGCAGCGCCCTCTGCCGTACACACGGGGTATTGCTTTACTACTACTACTACTATTATTATTATTATTATTATTATTATTATTATTATTATTATGGTGTGAGGATTTTAAACGAAACGTTTTTTACTGTTCAAAAATGTTCTGAAAATTCTGGATCAAATCGACAAAAAGTTTAGGGAATCAGTTAATGTGGTCCAACAGCGCCCTCTGCTGTAGAAGCAGGGTATTGCGACTTTCCTCTGGAATATTAAATATATACAAAAACATTATTTTCAGGTGGGAAGTTGCAGAAAACGTATCTGAAAGAGCTTTTAAAAAATCCCCTTCAATCTTCCACATTCAGAGTGTTTATTTATGTGTTATATATGAACGTTTAAAAAAACGTTTAAGGAATCAGTTGATGTGGTCCAACAGCGCCCTCTGCTGTAGACTTCGGGTATTGCTATTTCCTCTGGAATATTAAATATAAAAAACCCATTATTTTCAGGTGAAAAGTTGCAGAAAACGTATCTGAAAGAGCTTTAAAAATCCCTTTAAGTGTCCACATGTGTTTATTTATGTGTTATATATGAACATTTACAAAGTGTGTGTGGTCCAACAGCGCCCTCTGCCGCACGCGCGGAGTATCGCTTCATTATTCTGCAGAACATCGGACCCAAAATGTTTCTTTTTCCATCTTTTCTTTTGTTCTGGTGTGATGATTTTAATAGAAACGTTTTTTTACTGCTCAGACAATGAAGTTATAACCCCCCCCACAGGAGCCCCACCAAGCGCGGCCCCCCCACCTACACCGAGCACATCTCCAAGCGGCTGACGTCGGGCCCCGGCAGCCACGACAGCGGGCTGCACCGGGAGCCCAGCACCCCGCACCGCTACCGGGAGGGCCGCACCGAGTTCCGCCGGGACAAGTCCCCCGCGCGGCCGCTGGACCGGGAGAAGTCCCCCGGCAGGATGATCGACAGCCGCAGGGAGAGGTCGCCCGGGAGGTTCGGGGACGGCAGCCGACTGCACACCGGCTCGGTCCGGACCCAGCTGGCCCCGGTGAACAAGGTAGTGTGTGTGTGTGTGGGGTGAGTGTGTGTGTGAGACTGTGAGTGTGTGTGTGTGGGTGAGAGACTGTGTGAGACTGTGTGTGTGAGACTGTGTGTGTGAGACTGTGTGTGAGACTGTGTGTGTGAGACTGTGAGAGTGTGTGTGTGGGTGTGTGTGGGTGAGTGTGAGTGTGTGTGTGAGACTCTGTGAGACTGTGTGTGTGAGACTGTGAGTGTGTGTGTGTGACTGTGTGAGACTGTGTGAGTGTGAGTGAGACTATGTGAGTGTGTGTGGGTGAGACTGTGTGAGTGTGTGTGGGTGGGTGAGACTGTGTGAGTGGGTGAGTGTGAGTGTGGGTGTGGGTGGGTGAATGAGTGTGTGTGTGTGTATAAGTGCGTGTTTGTGAGTGGTGGGTGTGAGTGAGTGTGTGTGAGTTTGGGTGGATTTGTGAGTATGTGTGTCTGAGAGTGAGTGTCTTGTCTGTGTGAGAGAGTGCGTGTGTGTGTGCGTGAGTTTGTGAGCATGTGTGAGTGTTAGTGTGTGAGAGTGAGTGTGAGTGTTAGTGTGTGAGAGTGAGTGTAAGTGTGTGTTAGAGTGTGAGTGAGTGTGAGTGTGTGAGAGAGTGAGTGAGTGTGTGTTAGTGTGTGAGAGTGAGTGTAAGTGTGTGTTAGTGTGTGTGTGTGAGAGTGAGTGTTAGTGTGTGAGAGTGAGTGTAAGTGTGTGTTAGAGTGTGAGTGTGTGAGAGTGAGTGTTAGTGTGTGAGAGTGAGTGTAAGTGTGTGTTAGAGTGTGAGTGTGTGAGAGTGAGTGTTAGTGTGTGAGAGTGAGTGTAAGTGTGTGTTAGGAGTGTGAGTGTGTGAGTGAGTGAGTGTTAGTGTGTGAGAGTGAGTGTGTGTTAGAGTGTGAGTGTGTGAGAGTGAGTGTGAGTGTTAGTGTGTGAGAGTGAGTGTAAGTGTGTGTTAGTGTGTGAGTGAGTGAGTGTGTGAGAGTGAGTGTGAGTGTTAGTGTGTGTTAGTGAGTGAGTGTGAGTGTTAGTGTGTGAGTGAGTGTAAGTGTGTGTTAGTGTGTGAGTGAGTGTGTGTGAGTGAGTGTGAGTGTGTGTGTGTGAGAGTGAGTGTAAGTGTGTGTTAGTGTGTGAGTGAGTGTGAGTGTGTGAGAGAGTGAGTGTTAGTGTGTGAGAGTGAGTGTAAGTGTGTGTTAGTGTGAGTGTTAGTGTTAGTGTGAGTGAGTGTGTGAGAGAGTGTGAGTGTTAGTGTGTGAGTGAGTGTAAGTGTGTGTTAGTGTGAGTGAGTGAGTGTTAGTGTATGTTGGTGTGTGTGAGTGTTAGTGTGTGTATGAGTGTGAGTGTTAGTGTGTGTTAGTGTGTGTATGAGTGTTAGTGTGTGTTAGTGTGTGTTGGTGTGTGTATGAGTGTGTGTGTGAGTTCCTGCATAAAGGCGCATCACTCTTTTCCTGGTCATGACAGAATCTTTTATTCAGCTTCGGCGGAATTTCGTTTTTTTTTTTTCCACTTTCACATTTTCAATCGCTTTATAAAATAAATAAATCAAAACATCAAAACCGAACGGGGTTAAATCAGAACGCTGTTACCGTAATGTCGCGATGATTCGCGCATGTTACCGTAATGTCGCGATGATTCGCGCATGTTACCGTAATGTCGCGATGATTCGCGCATGTTACCGTAATGTCGCGATGATTCGCGCATGTTACCGTAATGTCGCGATGATTCGCGCATGTTACCGTAATGTCGCGATGATTCGCGCATTCCAAAACGAAGCGCGGCTCGTTTGACCGCAGTTTCCTCCGTCCACCTTCTGACTCTCTCTACCGATCATCCGACAAACATTTAAATTTTGCATCTTTCACGAAATTCTGCTTTATCGCGTTTGAGACCCCGAAGTCACGGTAGACGGCGGCTAACCGCTAACCGGGCTAACGTAAACATTGGCTTTTTTACCGTCGTTTTGGTTCGTGAGGGACTTCCAGCGAGCTGAACCATGCGAGCGAGTGTGTGTCGACCTTCGGGAACTAACGTTAACCGTGAATTCCTGACGTTTTCCGACTTTTTGTTACAAGTTCTTCACTGTTTACATGAGCTTGTGTGGCCACGCCCCCTTCCGCGTCTGTCCTTCCTGCAGCCAATCAACGCGCAGCTCATTAACATAATCACAAATTATGTTTAAATTGCATTTTAAAGGAACAATAATTTAAAGTCAAGTGACGAGTAGACTTTAAATAATTTTAAGTGAGCTTTTATTTTTAAGAATATTTTACCCAGAATCGACAATTTATTCTTTTTATTTATTATAAAAAGTAGTTTTTTTGCTTCCTGCTTCAACAGAAAAATCAGGATTTTCTGCGTCTGCCTCAACCATTGTGTTTAAAACCTCAATATTGGTGACATTTATATTCAGATCAGCTGAGAGTCAGGAGGCCGCGGCGCTGCCCGGCGATGGGATGCGTTGCCAGTAGCAACAGAACCCCCCCCACCCCAAACGTGGGACCGTAGAGTCCCGGAGTTCACCCGCTTCTCCTGTCTTGCAGGTCTGGGATCAGTCCTCGGTGTGAGTCCGACGGAGGCCAACGTCCCGCCCTGGTCTGAGCTCTCTCCACACACACACACACACACACACTCTCACACACACGCGTGTCAGGCCGTGTTCGCCCTGTCGCCTGTACATACCGCACTCTCCAGTTGGCCGTCGTGCTCGGGGGCGTGTGGGGGGGGGCCCTGAAGCTCCAAGCGTTTATAAAGAGTCTCTAGAGTTGTAAATATGGATGTCTGAGTTTTTATAGACAAAAGGGAAGTCGGCCGGCAGCGCCACGTCTATTTTTTTTAAAAAACGAGTTTCCAGGGGAGCGTCGGAGCCGGGGGGCTCCCGCTCCTTCGGCGGGGCGAGCTCAGAAAACCCACAAAGACGAGGAGGTTCTGAAGAAATCGCGTTTTTTTTCCTCCCCCCCCACCTCCCTCCCGAGTGTTCTCTCGTGTTTTTAGAAGGCCTAAGCCCCTCCCGCGCTCGGCTTGACCTCTGACCTCCGCCGCCGCCGCCGCCGAAGCCGCTGATCGTGGTGCCAAACGTCCCGTTTCCGTGCGCTGGTATGAAGTCTTAGTGACGTCAGGGGCCCGCCACTCTCTCTCTCTCTCTCGTATCGTTCCTCGGAGCCAGCATGAGCAGCACTCGTCCCCCCCCTCGATCGCCCCCGCCTCCCTCTCTCTCTCTCTCTCCGGTTGCTTTATTTTCCTGTTGTTGATTTCAATGTTGGACGGTAACTTAAGACTTTTCTTGGTTTTTAGAGATGTATCCGAGTACATGCATTAAACCTGAGTCAAGTGTCTCTTCCTGTCTTCGTCCTTTATTTTTTTTGGGGGACATTTCTCAGCAGACCAGGCGGTAATTCATCTAGTTTATTTCTTTTTTTTCCTTTTTTTTTTTTTTTTTTTTAAACCTACAACAATATAATGCTCTAAAGTAAAATTCCAACAAAACAAAATATTCAGACCGAACAAGGAGCACTTGTTGTTACAGGAAGTCGCTATGTACAGCTACACACTCCTCCGACAGGCGCGAGAAGGTTCAAAGTGCTTTCATCAAACAGGAGGAGAGGAACCGGGGAGAAAAGAAAAAAATCAAACGAAAGCACGAGTGATCCCTTTGTGAGAGACCCGTAATAAAACTGCTTGGCACCAGACACACACACACACACACTCCCAGTGCACTCACTCTCTCTCTCACACACACACACACACACACACACTCACACGGTTACTGGGCCGTAGCAGCAACACATCTGACGCAGCAGGCCAGCGATGAGGAGACGTTTGAGCAGGGACAAAAAAAAAAAAAAAAAAGAAAAACAAACCCCCCCCCCCACAACCCTACGACGCCCCCCCACCCCCCCCTCATGCTTGTTTCAATACTGAAGCGCCTCCAGCCCCGCCCACGCGCCCTGTGCAAAAGAAAAAAGCCTCTTCATTTATTTAAAGTCTTTCCGCCGATCACGAACTCTCGCTTTGGGAAAATTAAGAATTGTTTGGTGAGGGTTTTCTGGATATTGGGGGGGTCAGATCAGTGCGGTTCGTCAATCGGGGCTCTCGCTCTTCCGTACTGGGAGCACTGGGAGGCGAGTTTTAAGTACTGGTTCCGGTTTTTGTTTCCCCCTGAAACCGGCGGGCCGCAGTTTAGTTTGACTTAAGTACCGAACGGCTGAAGAAGCGCCTCGCTCGCCCGCGAACACCCTCGGAGTTCGCCGAGGCTCACGCACCCTCGGGGGTGGGTTTGGGGGGGGGTTAAGTCAGGCTGCTTGTTTCAAACCGAAGCTGCTGCGGTGCATAGACGCCTCGCCACTCACGTGACCCCCCCCTTCGCCCCCGCCAAGCGCTGATTATCCGCCGGCAACTTGAATTGTCTGGAATTCGAAACACAGCAATTCTGCAAAAAAGAACACCTAAATAAATTAAAGTAACAATCGCGTTTAAAAAGAGGAGAAACAAAAACAACCAAACGCGCAGCATCAAAACAGGAAACCCTGCTTCTGTTCGTAAAGAAACACCCGTCGTCTTCAACAGGCTGCAAAATAGACCTCTTTTTCCGCAATCGATGTAAGAAAACAACATAAAAAAAGAGAACTGGTGACTAATTAAGTGCGCCACTATTAAAGGATTCTATACACGTCTCTTAAATGCTATATAGGTATCTGAATATATTATTTCATTTGTTTCATTTACATAAAAGTGTGCGTGAAAGGAGGTCACATACGGGCGTCTCGGTGAAGCTTTCTGAAATGTGAAGGTGCAGACCCCCCCCTCTGCTCGCCGTGCACCCCCCCCCTCCCCCCCGCCCGTTCTCCCAGGTTCAGCCAATGGGGGCGTAGGTCTCGGGAGGTGGCGGTCGCCTCAATAAATAAGCGCTGGTGAAACGTCTGGTTCCCAGTGCCTGCTGGGAAGGGCGAGGAACCGCCGGGAGGTTGCCGAGGCGTTGAAGGGGCAGTCCGCCCAAACGAGCGGGGCTGCGGTCTGATGTCTAATCGAAGGATTTGTCGAGGGGGGGGGGCACAAGGTGAGTCGTGAGAAGCGATTTGAGCTGTTTGGGTGATTTGACCGTTCGCCTGATTCTTCTTCCTGTTTTTGAACTCTCGATACTCGATGGGGGGGGGGGTTTAACAGACCGAGCACCTTCAGAGACCTCAGCAGCAACGACGTCCCTTCTCGCACCCCCGCCCCCCCCCGCCCCCACCTCGGCCTGGGAGATCGGCGCCCTCGCCCCGAACACGCCCGTTTCCTGTGGCACCAACCTCCGCCTGTGCACGAAAAACCCGCAGGAAGGGACACGCGTGGAGTTCACGGGGTGGTGGTGGTGGTGTGGGGGGGGGGCGTTCTGCGAAGCTCCTCCGTCTCCGGCCGGGCTCAGTTGGAGCTCGCCGCGATGGGCGTGTCCAGCTCCAGGTCCAGCGGCGGCGGGCCGAGCTGCAGGCTGCTGTAGCACGTCCTGCAGACGCGGCTGGGCTCAAACAGCTGCTGGCTCGGCACCGGGATCTTCTGGTCGCAGCAGCTGGCGCAGAACACGTTGCCGCAGTTCCTGCGGGAGGAGGCGGAGGGGGTCAGAGCTGCACACACACACACACACACAGACACACACACACAAAGACAGACACGCTACAGCCACCATGCAGCTTCTTCACACCATCCAGATACAATAAAACCTCGACTGGAATCCTGTTCTCCAAACATGGGTGACAATATCCTTGAAATCCATATTATATTTATATATATGATTTTTTTAAATAATATTATATTAAATAACAATATTAAGGTAGATTACAGCGGTATTTTGATGCACTAAACATAAACTACCATATTTTCCGGACTATAGAGTGCACCTGAATATAAGCCGCACCCGCTAAATTTTAAATTAAATGATAAAAAAACTAAATATTTTCACATAAATATGGCTAGATATCCCCCCCTTTATCCAGGAAAAACCCACTTCGGTGTATAAGCCCCAGGGTTCAAAAGGTGGCTGCTTATAGTCCGGACAATACGGTAATAGTTGGTCCCCCTAAAATCGTCATATTAATGCATCGCCACAAACAAAAACATAAATCTGTGTGTTCGGACCCTCTCCTACAGGGCAGGGGTCATCGACCCGGTCCTACGAGGCCAGCCGGGTTTTCCGTCCCACCGGGGAGACAACAGTAGTCCACCAGCGTCTCCCCGGTAGGACGGAAAACCCGGCTGGACTCTGGACCTCGTAGGACCGGGTCGGAAGTGTAAGGGACAAAAGGTTTAACCTCGGTCTGTTTGCAGAACAGGAAGGTGTTTTTTTTTAAGAGGAGTAAAAGTGCTGAGTCACTCAGGTGTCCTCACGCTGTTATTCAGCCCATTCAAGACACACCATCACTTGACAGGGGGGGGTCACACTGCAAGTCTCCATGCTCAGGTTCAGATGGAGGCCATGCTCAACCACTCAAACACGGGTGGTGCCTCCCTCCTGCCCGCCCCCACCCGGTGGTGACAGACCCCCCCCTCCACCACACCCCCCCGCCCCCCCACCGACAGGACCGCGCTCACAACCACGGGTCCGAGGCTGAACGCGCTAGAGTCAAATCAGAGCCCGAAGGAATTCAAATTTCCCTACTGGGGGGGGGTGAAGGTGAAGTCAGGAGAAGCAGGTGAAGAGGGGAGGAAGCAGGTGAGGAGGGGGGAGGCAGAGAGGGGACAGCAAGGCCAGAGCTGGGGGGTGGGGGGGGTAACGGGAGCTGGGTCTCACCAGTCCTCCTGGACAGGTTCCCTGCCACTGTGGGGGGAGATAAGATCACTGACATCATCCGCTCTCTCCATCTCCACATCCGAACGCTCAGGGAGGGGCACCGAGGGCCCCCCCCAGCTCAGATAATCAGGAGAGGGTGGGTGTGGGAGGGGGGTCTGGGTCTCACCTGCAGTGGTGCTTCCTCGCGGCGAGCCAGAAGCGGCTCTCGCAGCCGTAGCACTGGGCCGCCAAGTGGTCGGGGAACCAACGGGTCACCTGAAACACACGCTCCACTGTCAACCCGGGCGGGGGGGGGGGGGGGGGGGGGCAGGGTCGGGAGGGGGGGGGGGGCTCACCTCCGTGTCCTGCTTGTCCACCTGCTCCCAGCTGGCCTCGGAGAAGAACTCGGTGCTGCAGCGCGACAGGCAGTTGGGGTCGATGTTGTACTCCGAGTCCGTCATGGACGTCTGCGGGAAGGGGGGGGGGGTCAGACGGTTAGAACCGCCCGCCCTCGAGCGTGTCACGCCGCGCATCGCGGCGGGCGGCCTCACCAGCTCGTCCCCCAGGTCCCCGTTGATGCGGTGGGAGCCCGAGTGCTGCTGGCTCCTCAGGCGGCTCCACAGCTCCTGCATCTGCTTCTTGAGGGTCTCCACCTCCATCTGGTGCCCCGCCTCGATCTGCCTCAGCCGCTGCTGGACGGCGTCCGTGTGCAGCGCCAGCCCGTCGTCGTCCAGGTGGCTGCGGGACGGCTGCTCGGGGCTGGCGGCGGAGCGGCCCGCGGAGTGGCACCAGCGGTGCTGGGAGCAGCCGCCCCGCTGGGGGAGGACCAGGGAGCCGCAGCTCGCCAGCGACGCCTGTCGGCTCAGGGGGGCCCGCTCCCCGGCCCCCTTGGCCCACTGGGGGGCCCCCCCCCCGCAGGGCTCGGGCTCGGGGCCTTCGCCGTTGCACACCCCGTCCCCGCCGGGGTCGGCGCCCGCGGGCTGGAAGGCACTGACGGAAGGTCGCTTGCCGCCCCCGTTTGAAGTCCTCGCGACCGCGTGCTCCCCAGCCTCGGCGGGCGACCCCCCCGGGGAGGCGGGCGGCTGGGCCCCGCCCTCGGGGGGGCCCCGATGGTTCCGGTACGCCGGCTCCAGCCCTCTGCCGCAGGCCTCCTCGGTCAAAGTCTCGGTGGAGCTCTCCATCAGCGAAGCCCTTTCGCCCAACGGGCGCTCGGGTCCCGAGGGCGGGGGGGTCCCCTCGGGGGGGGCCTCCCCGAAGCCGTTGGTCATAGTCCTGTGGGGCGACGGCTCCGACGCGCTCGAGTCCGATCCGTTGAGTCCCGGGGCGAGCTCGCCGCCGTCGGGGGCGCTCTTCTCCTCCGGGTCCCCCAAAGGCGGAGGCGACTCGCCCGCCGGACGAGGGGGGTCCCGCGCCTCCCGCGGGGGAAGGGGGGAGGGGTCGGGCGCCGCAACGCCGTTTTCCGGGTGGGAACCGTTCGGGACCGCTCCTCCCTGGGTCCCGGTCCCGTTGACCTGAGCACCGCGAGGCGTCTCCGGCGTCTCCGCGTCTTCCTCCGGCTCCGCCTCGGCGACGCGGGCGCCGCCCTCCTGCCTCGCGGCGTCCGCGGCGACCTCCTCCTTGGTGGCTTCCTGGAGGATGTTCTCCATCTGGCCCTCCGCCATCCCCACCGCCACCGAGAGCTCGGCCTCCTCTTCCTCCTCCGGGCTCGCGGGGCCCCCCCTCCGGGGCTCCGGGCGCGGCGGGCCGTCCTGCTCGGCGCCCGCCCCGTTCACGTAGCGCTCCGCCCCGTTGGGCTGCGCCTCCTGGTTCGGGCCCCCTCCCCCGTCGGGCCCCACCGCCATGCTGAGCTCCAGGGAGCGGCGGTGGTCCTGCCATTTCTCGTTGAGGCTGGGGTCGCTGGAGCGGCGGTTGGGGGCCAGGGAGCTTCCCGTCTCGCACGCGCTGGGCAGGTTGTCAAAGGAGCGAGTCTTTGAACATCTGGAGGGGAAAAGCCCGGTTACGCTCAGGAAAACGCTCTCGCCTGAACACCTTCTCGACAGCTGCGTTTCCATCAGCCCTACAACTGCGCAGAACCCGAGTACGGCGGGACCGCCACGTACGAACGTCTCCACACGCGGGACTTTCAGGTCACGACGCGTCTCAACGGGAAAATATTCCCTCTGGTTACGAAAGAAATTTCAGGATACGAAAGGCAAAAACGCGCTACCGCTGCTGCTCGCAGCTCGCGGAGTTTAGCGAACGCAAACGCGCTCGTAGCTGCTCTGCCATTGGCTGTCGCCTAGCAACCTTTTGTCATCCCATTGGCTAGGAGGGATATGTACAGGTGTGTGTGTGTCCCAGCGTCGTCTTCGTTTAACTTTTATTCGCTATGGACCCCAGGAACGTGATGGAGAGAAGTGAAAGAGAAGAAAAGAAGAAGAGAGAACTTTTTTGTCTGTATGAACGAAGCAAGAAATAATAGAAAAGCATGAAAAAGGGATGCGTTTGGTTGATCTCTCCAGAGAATACGGCCGTAATACATCGACGATAACACGGTATTAAAACAACGTTGGTTGTAGTAATGACGCTATCGTAAGATTAGCCTGTAATAAAGTTCATCTTGTTCCTGGAGAAGCCTTGAACTGAATTCATACATTTATTATGCGCTAATCTAACTGAACATGTATTTGTTACATGTTTTGATGCATTTTTAGGATTTATAAAAAAATTATGTCCAAAATTTTGGGGGCTTGGAACGTATTAGGACATTTACGTGGAAAACGCGTCTCTACTTACATAATTTTCAGGTTACGAAACAACTTCGAGAACCAATTAGTTTCGTAAGTAGAGGTCCCGCTGTATCGTGATAAAAAACTGATCATGGAAACTTAACTTCTAAAAACCTCCCAAACATCGCTAAGTCGGTTTTTACGCCCTCATCAGGTGTTTTTTTTCAGACGTCTCGGTATAAAAGTGTGTCGCAAAGGTGTAACGGAAACACGTCTTTCACATCTACATGTCAGCGGAGGGGGGTCATGTGACCAGTGAAGTATAGGCGGAGGGGGAGATGGAATATATTCCCTAGATTTTACGAGGATTAATTAAATTGGCTTTTATTTTGAAATAACCCGTGATGGAAACGCAGCGTATGACTGAGAGGGGCCGTGACCAGTGGAGCCGAAACCCCAGGACCCCTCTGGTCACACTCTGACCTGCACGTGTCTTACATTAGAGGCGGGAGGGGGGGGTCAGGTGCCAGCGTGCCAGGCTCACCTGGCCAGGGGCGTGTCCTCAGGGTTGCCACCGGGCACAGGATAGGGGGCACAGGAGTCGTCCGACGGGGTGGTGGGGGAGGAGCTGGGCAGGTAGACCGCCGTCCACAGCATCAGGTTGCGGACGTGACACACGGGGTGCAGAACCTGCAACCAGAGCTGCAAGTTTAACTCTGGGGGGGGTGGGGGTAAACCCTGATGACAGGACACCAACACAGAAATACATATACAGAGTCCACAGCAGCTACAAACATGGATATACCACATTTTCTGGACTATAGAGCGCACCTGAATATAAGCCACACCCACTAAATCTGAAATGGGGGGGGTGGCGATAGAGTACCCCCCCCCCCCAGAAAAAGCCACAGATTGTATAAGCTGTAGGGTTCAAAGTAGGAGCTTATAGTCCATAAAATACGGTATCAGAGGGGCATTTTTGACTTCCCAGGAAAAGCGGCGGGGGGGTAAACGTACGGTCTCGGAGTGGGAGGAGTACAGCATGTTCCTCAGACTGCGGTTGGCCGGTCTCAGCAGCGACCACACGGAGCACGTCCTCTCCTGGATGTGGCGGTCCACTCGCTCCTTGCCGCTGTTGCACAGGAAGGTCCCGAACAGACACGAGTAGGTGTGCTGCACCAGCTTCACCTGCATTAATGCACGCACACACACACACACACACACACACGCGTAAGCTGGCATGCACAGACTCGTATACCGACGGATAAAGAATGACAGAAAGCAGGTATGGCAGGTCTTCCCTCATAAACAAATACACCCAGACCGAAGTAGCTCGACACAGACACAGTCTGAATTCCACCCAGGCACCCCCCCACCCCCCACCACCCCTCCCCCACGCACCAAGAAGGCCTCGTTGAATTCAAAGGAACACGGGAACTGCCTCTGCAGCTGATGGACGCAGTCCAGCCACTGCAGGAAGACGGGACACCGCTCGTTCAGGTCCTCGGAATTCTCGCCGTGGCCGCACCGATCAGCAAATTTATGTCCGAACTCCAGCCACTCCGTCTCCACCAGCACCTGGAAACCCTGCGGGAACACAGCAGCGTTGATAAAACGGCAGCTCTCAACGGCCGCGGAGGGGAGCGCGCCTTGACGAGTACCTCTATGGTGCGGTAGTAGGGGTCCAGCAGCAGCTTGGACAGAGCCGCGATCTGAGGCGTGCGGTCCCAGCCGTCGGAGCAGTGCACCAGGACCGGCCGGTGGTCCCGGTCCACGGCGTGGACCACCAGCAGGGCTGCCTTCAGCAGCAGCGACAGATGCTGCAGCCACTTGGTGCTCTCCAGCGCAGACAGCCAGCTGCAGACACAGACGTGGGCCACCGTCACACACACACACCTGGGGATCTTCTACCGCGGGGGTGAAGCCTCGCGTTCAACCACAACACCCGATGTCTCCCAGTTCCAGAATTCTTACGCAAAACAAGTCAAAGTTGCAGCTGCGGTTGACAAGCGCGAGCGCGTCTGAGATCATAACGAGGACAGCAGCGCAATCCGCTTGTGTTGAACAAGCTGCGGTGGATTGTGATCACACACAAGATTGTGCAACTTCTTATGAAATCGGTTAGATGAACACATCTTTGAGTCACGGTGGGAAATGCAAAAAAAAAAAAAAAAAGATTTCACAACGCCGCTGCACAAATGAAACATCCATCCTCAACTTTACTGGATTCAGACGTAAGTGTGAAGTGTGAGTATGAAATCAATGCAGCAGCTGAGCGTCAGCGCGCTTCGCATGCTTCAGCTGCAGGAGAGGCGCGTCTGCAGAGGAACAGGAAACCTACTTGGCTGGATCGGGCATCTGAGTGCAAAGGAAACGCAGAGACTGGAAGCTCTTGCGGATGGAGTGGATGTTGGCCATTCCCATAAACACCACCTCGCAGTTTGGATAGTATTCTGCAGAGAGGGGGGGGGAGTGAGGCTTCCTGGTTTTAAACGATCTACGCAGATGTGACCAGAGGAGGGCCTACCTGGGCATTCACAGCCCCCGCCTTTGGCTCTGTTGGCTACGGCAGCAGCGTACGATCTGGCGTCCAGGATCAGCAGCTTGTGAGGCTGGATCGCCAAAGTCTCCACCTCCGAGTTGTTGGTCATGGAGGATTCTGACGCGAGCACAAGTCCAAGTTAGCCACATTCGATTCTGCTTAACGGGCCCTGATGGCGTGACATATCTGAGCGTGCGCGGCGGGGGGGCGAGCCTGAGCCCTCACCGAAGTCCGTGTCGGACAGGTCGTGGCCGTTGGTGTAGCCCCCGTTGGAGAGGTGCTTTCGGGAGCTGCCCCCCACGGCGCAGGCCTTGGCGATGGACTGGACGAGGTGCTCGTCGTCGGCGTTCCTCCAGCCCCACCAGCTCACCTCGGGCTGGCCGCAGCGGGCGATGACCGCCCCCGTGGTCTGGTGCCTGCGCGGAGCAGAGCGGGTTAAAAAACGAGCCAACGAGTTAACGGCGACAGACGAACAAAACCGTTTGTTTCCTGCAGGGCTCCAGATGGTTCACATTCTGGTCGCAAACAAAAGAATCCTTCACATTAAAAGTTATCTGAAACATGAAATTAGAGCAAAAAAAAAGAAAAAAATCCAATTTGATAATTAGATCTGATAAACCTGACTAAACAGCCCAGAAGGAGCATGACGTGGTTATCGCTGGATCAGCCAGTGGTCTCAAGACTCTTGACATTCTGGGGACCAAAACAGCAGCTGCACGCTGCGATTTTCCAAGTAAAGCGAGCTTCGAGTAAACTCCAGCCAGATTGGTGCTGATACGAAACCACCAGGACATTATCTGAACGCGGCTTCGCTCCTTTCACAACCGAAGGGGCCGATTATCGGGATTCCTGCGGCATACAAGCGAATCAGCCAACCTATAAACCACAGCGGGGATCCTCTTCCAGGAGCGGAAGGTCGCCACATTCTCCAGCTCCTTGTCTGTGATCCAGGCCGGGACCAGAAGTTGCTGAGGGTAGCTGGGGCAAAGCCTGCAGAGGACAGCAATAGTTTAGCGGGACGTGAAAGCAGAGAGCTGCCGAACCAAAGAGCTTTGATGGCTCAACAAAGGTTTTTGTCAACAGACACCTAATCCAGGGCTGAGCTCTCATCTGCCCGGGGTGCAGCGCTGGCGGAGTACAATAATACAACCACCCACTGTCGGAAACGTAAACACGCAGACAGACAGGACGCCAACGAAAGCAAACATGGGATCCTTCTTTCAGCGGGGGATAACTGATATCAACCCAACAGCAGGCGTCCTGAAGGAAAGCCACCATTACCTGAACTTGCTGTTGATGTCTGATATCCTCCAGGCGTTCTGGGTGTCAAATCCCATCCTCTCCACCTCATTCTTGAACCAGGAGGTCACATGTTCGCCTACGGGCGAGACAACCAAACAAAACCCAGAAGCTCGGCTGAAGATCCGCCGCCTGCAGATGCGTGGGAGGCCAAGGCCCTCGCGTACCTGGCCTGCAAAGCTCGCTGTGCTGCTCCTTCTCCCCCGCGTACACGTTCATGCACCAGGCGTGGAAGGCGAAGGAGAAGAGGTCCTCCAGGCGAGACGGGGGGCGCACCACGGCGTTGAGGCGCTTCAACCACTCCTGACACTGCTCGAAGGTGGAGAACTGACACCTGACGGAGCGCACACAGGACACATTGCTGTCAGCGCCTCACCCTCCTTCCACATCGCCTCCGGGCAAACACGACCTCCCCTGAAGCCTCGGAGCAGGATAACAGACAGGATCCTGCAAAGGTCCCGTTGTGCGTCTGCGTGCACCTTTACGCATTTAACCCGGACGCAGCAGTTTCCTGCGACTGCACGTGGGCCGAGGCGCGCCGGTCGTACCTGATGACTTTGCAGTCCTTGCAGGTGACGTGAAGCTGGAACATGTCCCGGCACTCGGCGCTCTCGATGAGCTGAAGGGGGACCTGCGGGCCGACACAAAGGAGGGGCGATGAGGATGAGGAGCCGACGCGCTGCGACGCGCACATGCGGTCAGTAGGACTGCGGTTAAATCTACAATCCCGTCAACCGATCAATCAGCTGGAGGTGTAGGAACGCTCCCATGCAGCGGTGCTGTGAGTCCTTAGTGGGGTTACCAGAGCACCTCTGAGGGCGCGTCCGTGTCCCTTCACGTCACAGCCGTTACCTTTTACTGGCCGTTACAATCCAAAGTACAGCGCTGTCAGGTGCCGATGACTCCAGGAGGCTGCGGGGGAAATCCCCCCGCTGCTCCGACTGAGCCCAGTCGATCAGTAGAGAGCCCCCCCCCGCTCAGCAGGCGTGGCTCACGCGGTCTGGCCATGCACAAACGGGCGCCAGCCACCAGACGGTCAAGCTCAAAGTCAAAATTACGGGGTTATTCCTGACAGAATGGTGTCAGGGCATCGGGCTGGAGGCAGCTCGGAAAGCCGGCGCAGACGGATTCTGCTCATTCACGGGGGGTTTTCTTTGGGATCCGTGGCCTGTTAACGGACACACACACACACGCGCGCGCACACACACACTGCAAACCATGCAGCTCTGCAGGGTACTTACTGAGACCTCACAACAACAACAGCTCTACCCAGAGCAAGACACAGAAGACAACAGTAAAAATGGTGCAGGGAGGTTCCAACGAGGCCTAAACGCCCACATTCGAGTCCCCGCTGCCACGAGAAAGCTCCCCGGCCCGCTCGTTAACCCCCACTAACACACATCGCGAGAGCACAGACGGCCGCAGCGGACGGAGGGAGACGCCTCACCGACCCCTCAAAACGTGCGCGTGAGGAGGCAAACGCCCCAAAAAACAGGGGGCTCATCGGGGTCCTGCCCACGACACGCGATGAATACTTGGAACAGAACCGCATCTGTAACGATGAAGGCCGTCGACGGCTTAAAGGCGACTCCCCCGACACAAAGCTCGATGGTAAAAATATAAAAGGAGGCTGTTCCTAATGAGAAACACTACAAATGGCACTCGGAGTACAAAGAGATGAAAGAAGGTGAAGACCCGTCTCCTTTCACCACATGATCTGCTGTTGCGCAACGTTCAGAAGGGAACTTCGGTGTGGTCTGACGCCTTCGCCCGTCCCGGGAAAACGTGTCTCTCTCTCTCCCAGAAGCTTTTTAGATTACCGGTAGCCGGGTGTGCACTGAGGCTTCTTTTTTTTTTTTTTTTTTAAATTTGGTCCTGATTGAAATCGTTCCCTTTGAAGATCCCAGGTGGAGTCAAGCGTTCACGCGCGATATGATCTGTTCCGATGTGGCGTTCAGGAGCGCCCCTGGCTTTAATCAGCTGCCTACAGCTGTGGGACACGCGCAGAGAGATAAAGACGTCACGTGAGCGGCGCGGCCCGGGGTTCAGTCCTTCATTGACGTTTTTTTTCAAATGGTTTGCTATTTCTGGCCTTCCTGCCATCTGACTCCGAGATAACTCTCAGTTCTTTGACAGTTTCTATCAAAAATAGACCCTCCGCTTCACCGTTTACGTGACAAAACTTCACTTTGGATCGGTTTGGGTGAAGGAATATTCTACCCCCGTGGGACTGGGTGCAATTCCATTCAGTTTAGGCCTGTTTGGGGGGTCCATACGGAACGTTTTTGGTTAGTTTGGGCTTCTATATCAATTTTAATGGGAATGTTGGGCTCCATGTACACCCGTCTGCTGGTGCAGGACAAAACCACGGCACACAGGCTCGGTCTTGTGATCCCAATATGCACAGGTTTACACAAACAGAAAATGAATGAATAAATAGGACATTTCTATAAAGTTAGGACATAACAGGATGATTAGATTCAATACTGGTGACCAATAAAGTCCCCGAGATCTGCGTCACACGGTCTATTCGGGCCCGTCACAGGTTGAAACGGGAAGTAAACAACGTTTTATGATGCAGTAAAATGAATTCAAATAAGATAAATAAAGGAGAAACGTGGAGGCGGGAGTTTTGTTTTTGTCGTTTTGATGATGGACTTTAAGTTTGTGCGAGAGAGAGACAGAGAGAGAGAGAGAGAGAGACAGTCATGATGTAACTGTTACTCAGCCCCTCTGGAAACGCCGAAACCACGGCAACAGCGAGTGCGGGAGGAGGAGGGCGAGCGTAGAAAACAGAGGTGATAGAGAGTCACACTGAACCGCCGCCAGCGCTGATCGGCGGCCAGCGAAGCCGGCGCCCCGCGCCTCCCGCCCGGGGGACGAGGAGGAGGAGGAGGAGGAGGAGGAGGTACTCACATTGACGACGGACTCTTTAAACTTGATGTGCAGACGGTAGTTGGACGTGGCGATGATGGCGTCCTCCGCTCTCCCCACGTACTCCGTGAACTCTCCGTGCAGCTCGGGGAAGGGAACCTAGCAACGGCAGCAGATGAAGCGGCGCAAACAGAGCTCTTGGGGGGGGGTAACGTATGGACTGGGGGGGGGGCGGGGACAGACCCTCTTTCCCAGAGGTCACACTTTAACACACGTCCAGCACTCGCGGGCGTTAAACGAGGGTTTGAAAGCGAAACGAGGGAGAGTTAATTTTTAGCCAGGGAAAGAAAAGGAAGGAAAAAAAAAACGCTCCGCTTCCGAGACTGAAAGTCAGCTTAGGCGTCATGTGACTCCTCGGCGGCGGTGCGTTACGTAACCGATTAGCGCGACTTGCCCACACACTAACACATATCTGTCAGCTTAGCCGCGCTCCAGCGGCGGCGGCGGCTGATAAGAGGCCCGCCCGCCCGCCCGCCCCCTCACCTGCATGTTCTCCTCCTCCAGGACAGGGGACTTCTTGGGGAAAGATGTGATTGGCCTGGATGCACTCCAGGCTTTGCTGCCCCCCCTCCTCCTGCAGAGGAAATGCCCGTTACCTCCTCACTCAACTAGCAGCAACAACAACAACAACAACAGTAACAACAACAGCAGCAACACAACAACAGCAACAACAGTAGCAACAACAACAACAACAACAACAGCACAACAAAAAAAAAGGCCGATTTAATCTGCAATACCTCGCGAGCCAGACCTTTGAGGCCCCCGTGCTCGGAGACAAGATAAACCCATTTCACACCCGATGCGTATCAGCGGGGGGAATGTGAAGCATGAATATACAAGTACCCCCCCCCGTGGGGCAGCCCGGTGGAAAGAGAAGTGTCTGGCGGGGCGCTGACAGGGGGAGGGGGGGGGGGGCTCTGTGGGTTATGTCTGGTCAGGAGCCCGTTAGCCCGGGCGCAAAAAAAAAAAAAAGATTAAGGTGGTCGAGAAAAAAAAAAAAAAAAAAAAAGGCAGATAAGAGACGCCGACGGGCCGCTCTCTTCCAGACGGGCTGATACCGGGAGCCGTTAAGCGCTGGCTACCAGAGAACTGCGGGGGAGGAGGGGGGAGGGGGGAGGGATGAACTGAAGCGGTCAACTTTGAAATCGACCGTCCTGTGGAGGGGGGTTGGGGGGGGTGTTTCCGATGCTGCTGGGGACAAGAGGAAGAAGAGGGAGGCGGCGTACCATGGTCAGGACGAAGGAGGATCAACCGACGAGGATCTGCGGCCCGGACTGATCTGTGTGGGGGGAGAGGGGGGGGGAGGGGGGGGAGAAGAAGGTTAACGAGTGGGTCCGAGAGGTCAGAAAAAAACCAATTTAACAGAGTAGATGAAGAAGAGGAGCGCTGAGCGAGGCAGGGGAGAGTAATCCACGTTTAGGGCGGGCGGGGGGCAGGTCGCCCGCGCTCCGCCGCACGAGCGGATACGGGAAAACGCTTTTCCAGAAGACCGGACCTCGCCCGGGTGCGGGCGAGGTCCGGCGTCCGGGCGAGGGCTGGAAAATTCTGAGGCCGTGGGTGAAAAGTCAGATATTCCAAAGCAAATCAATCCGACATGGGGGGGGCGAGGCCACCGCGAGGACGCAGCCCGGGACGGAGCTGCGTCGAACGCGGTTAAATATTTACCGCCTTTAAGAGGCGGGGTCGAGACCCCCGGGGGGGGGGGTTGCACGAGATCGACCGTTTACGTTAACGGCGCGATTTATTACGTACCCCAATCGATTACGGCCGACGTTTATCCCCGATGATCTCGTCGAGAAGCTCTCACGGGAAGCGTGGAAACCTAAAGGGGGGGGGGGGGGGGGAGACGTCTCAGCGATGAACAGAGTTCAAAGGTGACGGAGGTTACAGAATAAAGACTTGAAGAACAAACAGTTCGATTAAACCGCCAGCGACATCGAAGTCGGGACGAGCCTCCCCCGACAGCCACGAACGAACGCTGCGGTGGGAACAAGAGGCGGTTTATGTTAAATCATCAATTAAGACGTTTGTCTAAACTAATACCTTCGCCTTTACACACACCGCCATCACGAGGGTTATTAACCTTATTTTGCATCTTCGGCGTCACGCGCGGAGTTTCGTCACGCTCGGGAGGCGACCGACGACGCCGCCGCCGCCGCCGCGACGACCCCCCTCGGACGCGAGAGACCCGTCGGGGGGCGTCCGAGCGCGCCGGCCCAGAAACGGCCGTGAAGGTCAGGGAGGCTCGCGCAGACGGAAACCTGATCCGAGGTCAGCGGGCGAGAGGATGTCGGAAAGAAAAACAAACAAACAAACAAACAAAAACATCCACCGTAACTGTTTTTTTTTTTTGGGCGAGCGACGCGAGGGCAGCTTGTTCATTCACTCGGGCAACTCGGACCGGCTTTGCCTGCCGCCGCCGATAAACCGTATCTGAGCCTCGCACACGCACACGCACACACACACACAGACAGACACACACACACACACAGACAGACAGACACACACACACACACACAGACAGACACACACACGGGCTCTCTGTTTACCACAACGGCCTCATGACCTCTGGCTTCGCCTCAGTCTGGTTCTGAATTCGGGCGCACGGGGGGGTGGCGCGTGTGTGTGTGTGTGTGTGTGTGTGTGTGTGTGTGTGTGTGTGTGTGTGTGTTGGGGGGGGCTCTAAGCCCCTCTGAGCCTCAACGTTACTCTGATCTCGTGACAGGGCATCATGCATGCAGGCTGCAACATGAGTAAGCAAAATAAACCTGGAAAGGGACCAGAACACACGGGGGGGGGGGCAGGGGGCAGTGAACGCCACGGGGGGGGCAGAGGGGTTGGGGGGGGGTGGAAGCCTCTGGGTGTGCACAACTGCAATTTGATAAAGTTAATCAAGTTATTTAACGTGTTGCAGGAGGGGCGTGACGTCGGGGGGGGGGGTCGAGCTGAGGCGACCGCGGCTGCAGGGGACGAGGGGGGTGTGTGTGTGTGTGTGTGTGGGGGGGCAGAAAATGCGCAAAAAAAAAGCGCCAACATCGAAGAAGTTGACGCTTTTTTTAAAATGTATTTTTACCAATTTTTTTTGGGGAAGCTTAAGAGCGAGAACTAGTTAGCCAACACCGGTGGGGGTGTGTGTGTGTGTGTGTGTGTGGGGGGGTAAGAACCCGACGTTTCTACATCACCTCCGGCTTCAAACCCGCGCAGAACCCGCCGGGGGGGTCCGGTTCGGTTCGGTTCGGCGGCCCAAAAGGACGCTGGTGGGGGGGTGGGGGGGGGTTTGTGGGAGCTAAGGCGGCTAATGCTACTGTTTTTGTTGTCGCGAGATGGAGGGCGGAACCCCGGAGAGGAGGCCTCCGCCGGGGGGGGCTCACCGGGTCGCTGGAGCTGCTGAGGGCCCGCCGCGGACGCACGGACGGACGGTCGGTGGTGGTCATAACCCCCGGGGTGGTGGGGTGGGGGGAGAGAAGCCTCGCCGCGTCGCCGCTTCTCAGCTCCGAGCCGTCGACGCCATCGGCCCAGCGCTACGACGTGAAGGGGAGGGGGGGTGACGTCACCGCGCCGGATGTGACGCGGCGAGGCGGGCAGGGCGGGAAAAAAAAAGGGGGGAAGAGGGGGCGTGGCCTGAGCGCCATGCGGCTCCGTGATGTAAACACGGTTTGATGAATATTCATGACGGCCGGTTAAAAGCCGCTGCGGGGGGGTGGGACGAAGGGTCCCGGGGGGGGGCGTAAAGCTGATCGACAGAGGGGGTTTTGACACGTCTTTAATGCGCTTAAGTCAGAGATCTGAGTCGGCGAGGGCCGTGTGGCTGCAGGTTCTGGTCCGACCCAGCAGCAGCAGCACCAGACTGGACTCACTCCATCAACTCACCTGAGCCTTCCAACAGCTGACTGGTCAAACTGGGGTGAGCTGGACTGGTGGGACCAGAACCTGCAGCCCCTCCGTGGAAGAGGTTGGAGACCCCTGGCTTCCGAGGGGCGCTCGGGAGATCAATGAAAACACAACACAGCGGGGTCTTAGAGAATTATGTATTGAATGATGGCTTACATATGCAGATTCAATTCCATGTCGTTTAGCGAACCGTCTGTCCGTCCTTTCGGCCTGACCTTTTTGAGGCGTTAGACAGTAATTTAAGCCAGCCGGGGGCGCTCGTCTTTCGTGGCCCTGTGGCTGGCTTTGAAAAAACAAAGGAAAAACACACTGGAACAAACGAAGCTGTCCCCAGATCAACGACCTCTGAGCTTGATGACCTCTAACCTTAATGACCGAGGACCTCTTTATTTAGTGACGGATGTCAATTATAAACTTAAATCTAGTGTTCAGGCTTCTCGCTCTGAAAAAAAAAAAAGAAGCTTGGCTTTTGTCTGAACTGGGCCACGAAACCTTTACGGCTTTTAAGTCAAACTTAACCGCATCGGCCCCGTGGGGGGGGGGGCACCGCTCAAGGCATACAGTCATAGCACAAAATAATCCGGACGTGGACGTCGCGTTTCTGGGTTTCTGGTTTGACACGATGGGTTTGGCGAGAGTCAATGTCACCAACTGCGCCAGGCGCGGGCTCGGTGGGAAAGGTGGTTTTTTTAAGTGCTGAATCCAGGTTCCTGTGCAAAAAACGACAACACAAAAGCACAGTCTATCCCTCGTCATGTGACTAGAAAGGATTTGCATGCAAAATAATGAGGTGGGCTTCACGTGAAGAGATAATAGTCCGGATAGATATCTTTCTTTCTCAGTCCACAAAAAAGACAAAATTTCCACATAAGAAATGCCATTTGTAATCATACAGTATATTATGCACAAACATGGAGGGAAACACCAGAGACAATTCCTCGTCTGGCTTTAAAAAAAACAAAAAAAAAAACAACAAAAAAAACAAAAAGAACAAAACAAGAGAGCAAAGTCTAAGTGATCTCAAAGATGCAACGAATCAGCTTCCTCTTGGGTGTAATGAATTACAAAACAGCAACGACTCTCCTGCAACAAAAAAAAAAAAGTTGCATATACACCCGCAACTTTCACAGATCCATTTAATCGTTAATGGAATAAGTCTCTACAACCACACAATATCAATAGTGACCACCGACGACGAGAGCAACTGTTTGAGTAAAGCTTTAAAAAGCAAGACTACCCTGAGAGAAGGTCTAGAACGTGGGCAAGCTTGCCAGACGGACTGGCCCAAACGGGTTTGGTTCGTTAAATCTGTACACTCTATTTCAATATAATCAGCACATTTTTGTTCCAATGTTTAGATATCATCTTTTTTTCTTTCGTTATTGTGTAATATATCTCTCTACATACAATCCAAGTTCTCTGAACTATGTAGACATGTGCAAGTGTTTCTCTAATAACTTCAAAGATACAGTAAAGGCAAGAGACTCGTGGACATTAAGATAGGATAATGTTGATATTTTGAAATTTTCTAATCAAGTCCTCACAATTATCAAAATCTAAGTGCTGTAAGTAGTTCATACGCGAGGTATTGGATATCTAGTTAACTGTTTCCGAGTATAAAATAGTGTCAAAATACATAAAGAACATCTTGCAAGCATGACAAAGAAACTTCTGCAGACACAATATACAAGTGGTGGAGGATTATATGAGGGGGCGGCTGTAATCCTTCGTGTCCTTGAACGTACTTACAGATCGGGCGTTTTCAGAGCGACGGGCAGCCAGAGTGCATCGTCAATTCCTGCTGCAAGCTTCCTGAATCAGAACAAGCGACCCTTACTCGGGCCAAAGGGGGCTCCTCTGATAGCGGGTCGACGGTGATCGATGGCGGGGCGGGGGGAAAGAAGAAAGAAACGGTCGTACGGTAGCGCGACGTGCATCAACATAATCTGAGGTAAACCAGGTGTCGGCCTGTTTCAGTCTGACGACCTTGAGGGGGGGTCAGAGAGGTACAGCGAGTCTGAAAGAAACCGTGTAAACCGTGCTCGCCTGGCGACTGCCTCACACACCGCCAGGAGCACAAGGGCCCTAAAGTGTAAACCTCAAGGATTATTGTGAAGAACAAACAGAAAAACAGATCACTAACATACTCTACTCCTTTGATTTCCTCTTTTTTTCCTTTTTTTGCAGGGGTTTCAGCCTATTTTTCCCTTGTTTTCGCTCAAGTATACTCACTAACTACAGAGGGTAGGAGGGTCAGGTTGAGTACCATGCTACATCGGGTTTAGAGAAGGCTATTGCAGACAATTCTACAACATGTACAACCACATTTTTATACGTGTGAGTTACAAAGATTTGAAAACATGTCACCAAGAAACTAATTACATACAAGATGTTGAGTATTTAGAGTCTTAAAGGACTATCCCTCAGTCAGTAATAGGATTTCATGTTACTCGACTTAAACTGTCCAGTCTTACAGACAAATTTTGAAAAACTGCTATTCAAAAAGTAACAAATTTGGTCAATGTCTCTTTTTTTTTTTTCCCAAATAGTTATAGTGCTTTTAATGGCTTAAGACAGGGGTCTTCTTTTAATCTCACCCAGTGGCAATCTACAGAACTTCAGTGTACATTTAATGACACCATAGCTGCAAAAGTCTTCGCGTCAAGTCCAATAGGTAAAACAACAGCCCGCGCTGTCGCGTATATTTAAAAGTAGTATGCATCATCAAAAAAAGCAAATGCACAATTATAAACTTTTCCTCAATTGTTGCGTTCTCTGCAGCCGCGCGTCCCCCCGTGATTTGAGTCTGAGAGGGCCGGGCGTTGGAGGCGGGGCTTCGGGCTTCAGTCAGCGTTGGAGGGGAGGCGGAGGGGAGGAGGGGGGGGATAAGTCGGGGGGGGGTCCTTAAAACTCCCACTCCAGAGTCTCTTCTCGATTCGCCGCCCTCTCTAGCCTGTGGATGATGTTGTTGAGGTTGGCCATTTTTTCGTTGCGTCTCTGAGCGCTCCTGTTGGCTTTGGGGCTCTGGAAGGGGGGCAGCGGGTTGGGGTCCAGGCTGCTGGTGGAGGGGGGGTTGGGCAGGGACGGCGAGATGGGCGCGGAGGAGGAGGGGACGGGGGAGACGGACATCATGAGCCCCGGGGAGGAGGCGGCGGACGGGGAGTTGAGGGAGACCTCCAGGCTGCTGCGGCAGGGCTCCGAGGAGGCCTTGAAGCTGACGGGGTCCACGGGGGACGCCTCGCGCCGGCCCCTCGGGGGGCCGTCCGCGGAGACGCCCGCCTGGGCCCCGGAGTCCTCGCGTTCGCTTTTCAGCGGGGGGAACTGCACGCCGGCGGAGAAGCACCTGGGGGGCTTGGCCGAGGCCTCCCCCCCACCCCCGCCCCCCTCCCTGTCCGCCGCCTCCTGCTTGACTTGAGTCAACGCCGCGTCGGCGTTAAACGGGAAGCGTCCCGAGGAACGCTGCGGCCTCCTCTCCTCCCCGTCAGACTGGGGGCTGCGGGCCGCCGAAGGGGAGTAGCTGCGGTGCTCGGCGTCCGTGTCGTTGTCGGGCAGACCCTCCAGAAGCACCTCCCTGCGCATCCGGGACCTGCACACGAAACGGGGATTTAACCTCCGGAATTCAAGGGGAGACGCGTTGGTAGCTTTTATCTCAGATACGGCGGGACCGCCACGCACGAACGTCTCCACACGCGGGACTTTCAGGTCACGACGCGTCTCGACGGGAAAATATTCCCTCTTGTTACGAAATAAATTTCAGGATACGAAAGGCAAAAACGCGCTACCGCTGCTGCTCGCAGCTCGAGGAGTTTAGCGAACGCAAACACGCTCGTAGCTGCTCTGCCATTGGCTGTCGCCTAGCAACCTCCTGTCATCCCATTGGCTAGGAGGGACGTCATATGTACAGGTGTGTGTGTCCCAGCGTCGTCTTCGTTTAACTTTTATTCGCTATGGACCCCAGGAACGTGATGGAGAGAAGTGAAAGAGAAGAAGAGAAGAAGAAGAAGAGAGCTTTTTGTCCATACAAACGAAGCAAGAAATAATAGAAAAGCCTGAAAAAGGGATGCGTTTGGTTGATCTCTCCAGAGAATACGGCCGTAATACATTCACGATAACACGGTATTAAAACTAAAAGTCCTTCCAAAGGACTCTCTGTCATCTCGAAGAGGAGGTTGGCAGTGAACGAAGAGATGGAAAGGTTGTTGCTCGTGTGGATAAAGGAGGGAGAGATCGCTGATGACGTGCACTTTTAGGATTTATTAAAAAATTATGTCCGAATTTTTGGGTTCTTGGAACGGATTAGGACATTTACGTGGAAAACGCGTCTCTACTTACGTAATTTACAGGTTACGGAACAACTTTGGGAACCGATTAGTTTCGTAAGTAGAGGTCCCGCTGTGTTTGAGAAGCACCCTGAAGGGGAAAGGGCTTCAGGCTGAGCTGGCCACCGGGGGGGGTGGGGAGGACGGGGGGGGACTGGCCTGTAGTTGTGGAACCAGTTGATGACGGTGTTGGTTCTGAGCTTGAGCTGGGAGGCCAGGACCTCGATGGTGTTCTGGGAGGGGTAGGGCTCCAGCAGGTAGGCCTTCCTCAGGGCTTCCTTCTCCTCGGCCCCCAGCACCACCCGGGGCTTCTTGGCCTGGCTGTAGGGGCACAGGTCGAGGGAGGCCAGCGACGGGCTCACGCACTCCGAGCGCGTGCTGGGGGAGTCGCTGTCCGAGCTGGTGCTCAGCAGCCCGTAGCGCCTCTTCAGGTAGGCTGAGGGGAGAGCAGAGGCGGTTGAGACGGGCGCAACAAAGGCGACGGGCGGGGCGGGGCGGGGCGGGGCTCCACCTTTCTTCTCCATCTTCTTCATGGCCCTCAGCTTCTCTACGTTGTGCGGGTCGTTGAGCCACAGCTGCATGCGGACGAAGGGCTCGCGGCCCTTCAGGCTGAGCTTGTGCCACGGCTTGGGCCTGGACAGCAGGTCGGACACCGAGCCCTGCGTCAGCCCCAGGATGGTCTCCCCGAACAGCCGCTGACCTGCGGGGGGGGCGGGACGGGCGGGGTTAGGGCGCCGCCCGGGCTCTCGCGTTCGCGTCCGTCGCCCCCGGCCCCACTCACCCAGGTTGTTGTCCGTCAGCACCTCCTTGACCTTCTTGGTGATGGCGAAGGTGTCCAGCTCCGGGGAGATGGCCACCAGGTCCTGGATGCCCAGCGGGTTGGTCTGCTGGTGCAGCGCCAGGAGGTTGGGGGTGGACTTCCCTCCCTCCGGGTGGGGGGGCAGGCCCAGGCCCAGGCCGTCAGGCTGCTGGTTCTCCTTGCTGCTCTCCAGGGAGAGGCCGACGGGCTCGGCCATGGGGCTCGGGTGGCTCTCCGCCGGGCTGGGGGGCGGCGAGGGCGAGGACTGGGCAGTCGCTGGGCTTTTTTCTGCGTGCGGGAGGGGTCGTTAATAAACCGGCCGCTTGTGCACGGTCTGCGGGAGAGGGGGGGGGGCCACTCACCCTGAGCGTGGCCCTGGCTGGGGTGTTGGCCGAGGCTCTGGCCGAGCTGGTCCAGCAACCACAGCTGCATGCGGATGAAGGGCTCCCGGCCTTTCTGGGTGAGCTTGCTCCAGGGTTTGGGGCGGGATAGCATGTCGCTCACGCTGCCCTGAGAAAGCCCCAGCACCTGCGGAGGACCGGGGGGGGTTAGTGCAACCTGCTGTCTGCAGCAGTGCGAGTTTACGGAAACCGAATTTATTCTTTAACTTAAAAAAGACCTGATATAAATAAGTGAATGAAAGCCGGAGTCACACTTGCGCTCCGCGGCCGCTAGAGGGAGGCAGAGCGCCGTTAACGTGGAAGCAGGGCGTCTCATTGAATTTAGGAAGTGCAGCAGCAGCGTAAGAAGATTAAAACGTCTGCGAAGAATTAGAGGATTCTTTGCTTTCAACAGCCACGGTTTGATTTACGTCACGAGTTAATCCTATATGTGGCCATAGAGGTTCAAATGTGGCAGGAGAGTAGGAAATTCAGAGAGACACTCTGAAAATAATCTGACTTAAATATAAAAATATATAATATATATAGTGTGTAGCACATTTTGGGAAAAGAGAAATAAGAACTTAGAGTGATTTAACGACATGTTTTTAATTTAAATTCTGATTATGATGCGTTTGAAGCAGAGAACCGCTGTCCCTCGTCGACGGCGTGTTCACAGGCCTCACCTTTTCTCCAAAGATCCTCTGGCAGATGCCGTTCTTCGCCAGCTTCTCCTTCACCTGCCTGGTCAGCTCGATGGTGTCCACCTCGCGGTACATGTACATCTCGTACTGCTCCGGGGTCAGCGGGGGGACGGTGGGCTTGAGGGCGCGGGGGATGTAGGCGGGGTAGTAGGGCAGCCTCCCGGGGCCGGGGCCCGGAGACTCCCCGCTGACCGACGTGTCCGACTCCAGCTTCACCTCCACCGGCCGGCCCAGCCCCAGCTCGTCCTCGGCGGCGGACGCCTCCTCGCTGTTGGGCGGGCATTCGCCGTTCTCCAGGCGGGGCCAGGGCCGGGGCGGGGCCGAGGGCCCGGAGGAGGAGGAAGACAGGGACGGGGAGACGGAGCTGAAGGGCCGGGAGCTCAAGCCCCCGCCCAGCAGCACGGAGCCGCGTTCGTGAGACCAGTGCTGGTCGAAGTAGGTGCCCGCCTCCCCGATCTCCGACTTGACTTTGCGGATGATGTTCTGGACGAAGGCGGCGGGGGAGAGGACGCTGAGGGGCGTCTGCGGGCTGCTGATGGCGTTGGCCATGCACACGGTGACGCAGCCCCCCTCCTCCTGCTTGATGGTGACGGGCAGCGGGGGGCCTCTCGAGCGCTCCGGGGGCCCCAGCCGCTCCACCTGAGCCCCCGAGCCGGCGGCGGGGGCCCTCCCGCAGGCCTCCATCTCCATCAGGGCGTGCTGCTGCGCCTCCATCTCCCTCCTGGCCTGCTCCAGGATGCTCTTTATGGTTTCGTCAGAGCTGCTGCCCGGGCCGTTGCTACTCCGCCCCGATAAGCTGCTCAGAGACGACTTGCCGTCTAACAAGTGGAGACCAAAAAAACCCCAAAAAACCCACAGATTTACTCTTCACTTCATAAACTGGGTTCAGAAAGAGCGGGACTTAAACCCAGAATAAAAACAGCGGGCGTCAGTAAACGCCTCAGCCTTGACTAATCACGCTCACCTGCCCTCTGGGACTGGATCTCCTTCTTGGCCTGCTCCAGGATATTCCTAATGGCGTCGTCTGACCCAGTTTCAGGAGTTCGGATGCGTGGAGTGATGCTCCCTGCCACCGAGGGTAACAGAGAGAGAGAGAGAGAGAGAGAGAAAAGAGGGGAAGAGGGGGGTGAGTGGGATGGTTGATCAGAGAGCAGTTCCAAGGCTTTGCTTTTGACTGGTAGATCAATGGCTGCCTTTGAGCGTGTGCTGTCTGAGGTTGCAATATACGGGAAGCTCAACTTTCAAAAGCTGCGAATCTGGGGAGAAAACAAAGTTTAAAAGTAGCACTACAAACATGGCAGAGGAAGTAGTGAGCGAGTCAAGGATGGGGTCCAAGTAGATTAGAAGGTTTAAATGTACACATGTCCAGCCCCTAGAACAAGGGGGTGATTACATCTGAAGCACACCAGCAGCTTCAGCAACTCCGAAGTCCCTTAACCCACCTGGGGGCTGTTTCTGTATGTGTTACGCAACCCTCGCACCCCCAGCCGACCTTATTTCCCCGTCACCTGAGGGTCAGGATGCACTGTATTCGTTACCGCGGCGGACGGGAGTGCTTCCGCTCACCTCTCTGGCGGACCTGGATGGTTCTGAGGGCCAGGATGTTCTGCTCATCCGAGAGGAACTGCTTCATCTTGATGAAGGGCTCTTTGCCCTTCACGGTCAGCTTCCTCCAGGGCTTGGGCCGCGCCAGGATCTCGCTGACCGAGCCCTGGGACAGCCCCAGCACGTAGTGGCCGAACACCCGCTGCCCGATGTTGTGCTTCAGCAGCTGCTCCTTCACCTGGAAGGCGATCTCCGCCGTGTCCACCTGGTCCTCGTCCCCCGCCGTGGAGCTGCCGCTCTCCGACTGGTCGCTGGGCAGGCCGGCGTCCGCGCCGCCCGCCCCCGCCGGGCCGTGCGCGCCCGACATCAGGGCGACTTTGGAGGTGTAGAGGGCGGTGGGGAAGGCCACGAGGGCCTCCTTTTTGAAGTGGGTGGAGAGGAGGTGCTTGTGGAGGACGTGGTCCCCGGACAGCCTGTCCACGGAGCACGGGGACACGGAGAAGGGGCGCGGCAGGTCCTGGCTGGACGAGGAGCCGTCCAGGGTGGGGGGGCCCGGGCTGGGGGAGGCACGGCCATCCAGGTGGGAGGAGGACGAGTGGGAGGCGGGGGGCCTGCCCGCCTCTCTGCCCGCGTCCTCGGGCGGGTCGTCATCTGCGGACACAGGTTGGGGTTCAAATATGCGGAAAGGCTCCGAAAAATATCCCCGACGTCAATTTCACGCTCGAGAGGCGGCGGTCGATAACGAAGTCGGGGCGGGTCCCTCTCGAGGGGGCCGTGAACCCCCCCCCGCCTTCACAGTTCCAAGGACGCACTCTCACATCCCGACCTTCCGGCTCCGGCTATGATGTGAGTTCACGCCGTCGAGGGAGAGCCGGGCGCTTTCCAAACATAAATCAGCTGTGTCAAAGCGGGACCTCAGAGGAGCGCTGGGGGGGGGGGGGGGGTCAGCTAAAACGCCACACATCTGCGCACAGCGGGGCGACCTGCACACCTACACCTGCCCGGGGTTCTCGACTGCCACACCAGCTGCTGGAAATGGGATTCGAATGTCCTGAGCCAGACCGGCGAGACGAACAAATAAAGGGAATTATGGGAAGGAGAGATGTGGAGGAGGAGAAGGAGAGAGAGGAACGGAGGAGGGGGAGGCGTGTCTTTTACCGATGTTGTGCAAAATGCGCGCCTTGTCCATCAGGTACTTGTGAGAGGTGAGAAATGCGTCTTTGTCCAGCAGAAGAGCCTCCGCAGCCTTGACGGAGTCCTGCACACACACACACACACACACGCACACACACACACACACACATATGAACACACACACGCGCGCTGAATTAGTCGCAATTAAACAATCAGAAAAAAAAGGTGAGGAAGGACGAGGGGTACCTGGGACGAGCTGCCGTTTGCTGAAGCCAGCCTCAGGGCCTTTAGGATACTGAACACACACACACACACACACACACACACACACACACACCCAGAGCAAGTCAGTCTTTTTAATTCAGGTTGTTATGAAACCACGCAATCTGTGTGCAGAGAAATGATCACCTGAGTTCCGTTTTAATCTCTTCATAATCCACCTGGGACTGCAGTTTAGCTTCTAATCTCTGCAAAGGAAGGCGTGAGTTAGCGCTTTCCCTCCTGACAGGAGTCTCTCGCTTCCGCGGAGGCGTCACTCACCTCGATCGCTTCCGTCTTATAGGCCAGCTGCCGCTCCAGGTCTAGGATCTGATTGGCCGAGGCCTCCTGGATCTCCTGCAGTGTGAACTGCAGCCGCTGGATGCTCTCGAGGAGGCGGAGGATCTCCCGATCTTTGGCGAGCAGGGCAGCCTCCAGCGAGGACACCGACAGCTCGGCTGTCTCGGCCTTCTCCTGAGAGAGATCCAGAGTGTGAGGGCGGGGTGGGGGTGGGGGGTCGAAAGCGGCGATATTCTCAATAGACGCACGCGGTTATCTGCATATTGCGCGCACAGATTTAACAGAAAGCGCGCAGATTCCCTTCGCCGCGGCGCGGCCGGCGAATGCCAAACGCTGAGAGTTGTGTTTGAGGGAGATAGCGAGTATTTATTCTCACCCTGGCAGCGCCCTCTGCTGGGAGGCAGTCGTCGGTGGCGCTGTGGCCCCCGCCGCCGCCGAGCTGCTCCTTTAACCTCTCCACGTCCCTCTGGGCCACTTCAGCTCTCTGCACGCGCGCACACACACACGCGCGCACACACACACACACCAAACCACAGACTTACAGGTTTGTTACACCAGCCACATCAATGGGCTAATGAGATGATCAGGCTGAAAGCGAGTGCAGGCGGGCTTTGAAACGATAGAGCTGGGCGGGACCCCCCCCACCCCGTCGCCCGGGAAGGCGAGCCACAGTTTGATCTGGAGGGGGGCAGGGAGCCGGCCTGGTTTATTCCCCAAACTGTTTACCTAGTCATTCACACCCACCCTGCTAATTAATGATGCAGTTTGAGGACACTTATCTCGGAGGAAGAAGTGAGGAAAAAGCGGGATGGAGTGGGGGGGGGGTGAGGGGGGGGCGGCAATCAAGACAGGGAGATAGCTCAGAGTCCCGGCGTGCAGCGTCGAGGCTGCGGAGCCGTGCTGTCCACCGACGGGGGCTTGGGTTTACACTCGCTAATCACGTGCGGGGGGTGGGGTGGGGGGGTCGTAGGAAGCGGGAGGTGAGCTCCGGATGGAGGGAGCCTAATTAAAGCCAACGCCTGATTACATGAATGATTACCTTAACGAAGGAGCGCCCCAATCAGATAAGAGGGGGACCGCACTCACCTGGTTTGCCTTCTCGAGATTCACCATGATGGCGTCGACCTCTTCTGCCCTGGAACACGCACAGGAGTTGAAGCCGTTAATTAAAAAAAAAAACGCGATTAAGAAACAGTTACTCTGAACACCTCTGAGGACTTTGAGCGTGTGAAAGAGCTGTGACCCACGGCCTTTCAATGATGGACTTAAAACAAAAGAAACAGGCGAGTTTGAGTCTCTGTTGTGGTTTTTAACTCGAGTTCAAGGAGGTTCGCGAAAGGGTTAACGTCCAAAAACTCCAAACAGCACGCGTGAAGAAGAGCGGGATGCGTCTGCAGCGGGCTGCATCGTTGATAGTCTCTCCTCGTAGAACCTCAGATCTCACGTGCGGTGTCGTCACTTGTAACTTACATCTGACAGCCACTATCAGTGTTTTTAATCTACGATTGCGTCAGCCGTCGGGAAAGCTGCTGAGCTCAGCACCCCCCCACACACACACACACCCCCCCTCCGCTAATAATCGATCAAACTGGACTTGTATGGGACGGTTAGATTAATCTGGGGGGGGGGCTGGTGGGAGCCGTCAGCTGTTGCTGCTACCGTCGCGGGCCCCGCCACAATAAAAGATGAGAGAGTGCTACAGTCGATGCGCTTCGATTGCCCCCCCCCCCCCTCGTGTTAGGTTCATACACCAATATGCAAATACAGACAGATGTTGGCAATAAAGAGGAAATAAAAAGTTTAGCGCTTGCTGTTGGTCATTCGCCGACTCTCCGCCGCGAATCCCCGGAACTCCGACTCACACATCTAAGATTCAGTCTAATTTAAACAGAAGCTCAGCGGGATTATTCATGAGGCCCGTTTGAAGTTTAACAGTTTCATTTTGCACGCATGGGACCTGATTTTCAGGAGGTAGATGGCGATGAATTAACGAGGGCGCCGTGATTGATTTAAATGAGCATATATATTAGCCAAGTTTGGGGGAGAAGAACTTTTCAAAACCCGCATCAAACAACCCAGAGCGGCCCCGAAGAGCCGCGTTCGCGGCCTCGGACCGCGGCGGTTCAGCGTCGCTTTAAGACGTGAGATCGGACGGCGTCGTCAGCGTCCGGGTCTCCTCCCATCGATTGGCGAGGTAGGGACGGGCGCCGCAGAGTAACAGGTGCCCGCTCCACGTTAATGAACTCGTGCAGAACGGAAAATGTTTTGTATCGATTATCCGCTCGGCCGCTCCGGCCCGAGCAGAAAAATCGTCTTTCTTATCGGAACCGAGGAAGGAGCAGGCGAGAGAGGGTCGGGGAGGGGGCACGGGCAGCCCGAGCTCTGAGGTCAGCGGAGGAACGGTGAGCCAGGACCGACACACACACACACGCGCGCGCGCACACACACACACAATGGAGCAGCGAAATGTCTCAGATCCAGCAAAATGGATGGCAGCGGGTCTAGAAACATCAGCTCAATTGTGCAATGGATTAAGCCTGGGAGAAAATCCATTAGCAGCGGCTGACTGTGCTCTGGAGCACAACCCAAACAAAGGAGTGTTTACTTTGAATGTCTATCGACATCCATCATACCAGCTCAGATTCATTTCAAGCGCGCGGTGGATACATTGCGCTCAAAGACCAGGACAAGGTAGAGTGTTTTCTGAAGCAATCTTTAAATGGAACAATTCTTCTTGAGGGCTGTCAGGACCCAGCTGCCAGCCAAGGCGAGCTCAGACCTCTTTCATCGACCTGCATTAGCGGCTGAGTCACTCTCCGCCCCGCACAATGGCATTCCTCCACGCCGCACCTGACACGCAGGTGAGAGTAGGGAGGGCGAGGCGGGGTGGGGAGGAGGAGCCTGGGCCCCCCCCCACCCCCTAGGGTTTTGGAGAGTCCACCCTCTCAGTTTCTGCTTGGATTTTAACCGTCCTGCATCTGAGCGTAAGCAGCAGCACAACTCTCCCCAAAGACCTCTCAAACATTCTTCTGTGAAAGCAATCAGGCTCACAGACAAAGATGATTATCGAGAGCCAACTCAAACTGTTTTTAAACCTGACTGATCTGGAATTTAACAAACTTGTAGTCTTGAGTTGCTTCAGAGGACGCACAAACCCAACAGGACATCGCCCAGCTGTGTCCAGCTGTGTCCAGGGGTTGTTCCAGGGGTGAGCGTGAGCAGAACGAGGGTCAAAGCCAGATGTACGACCAGTGATGGAGTCGATATTTGAACGGATGAGAAACAGAACTGAAGGAAGGTCAGTCATAGAGTGTGTTTAAAGGATTATTTACACCAAACATGATGAGGTGTAGTCTTTAACACATAATACAGATTCATTTATTTTCTTTGAGGCTAAAGGGAGTTCATCGTAGTAAATAGGGTAGGTGACATAAGCCTACGCCTTCTGGGTCCTTTTCCTATTTTTCTCGATGCTCATTGTCTGTAACTCTGTGGATGTAACTCTTTTGTTCGATGTTTAAAGTGAAAAAAACCCCCAAACACGTGGAGAGAGAGGATAAGAGGCCAACCCGGCCTGGGCGCACTCACTTGCTGCTCATGTCCTGGTTGTATTTACACCGCAGGTCCAGCAGCTCCGTCCGCGCGCTCTTCAACGCTGGTGGGCAAGGAAAGAATTTTTCAATTTACAAAAAAAAAAAAAAAACCACGCGTGTTTAATTTGAAGCTTGATTCATTCAGCGGGCCTTGTGTTTACGGCTCTGCCGACAAGCGGCATCGTTCAAGGCAGCGGCACAAAGCCCGGCTTCAGCGGGGGCACCGCACAGCTGCTCCACCAACACGTCTGCACGTTCTGAATAGGATCTAAACGCCACCGTGCTCTTCAAAGCGCTTACATGAATGCAAAACCTTGATCTTCTCCTCGGCCTCTGAAAGTCTCCCGGCTAAAGTACCATCGCCGCTCTCCTCCTCCCCCCTGGAAGAAACGGCAGTTACGTCACGGGCGAAGGCTCCGATCAGCTCCGCTGTAACCGACCCCCCCCCCCCCTCCTCGGTACTCACCCTTCGGCTCGGTCTTGGCGGTTCCGGCGGGGGGAGCCCGCGGCCCCGGGGGCCGGCGTGCTGTTGGGGGTCATGGAGGGGTCTGGGGCCTCGTCCTCGCCCACCCCCCCTCGGGGCTGTGGGACTGTCCTCGGAGGTCTCTGTGGGGGACGAAGCAGGTTTGAGGGTGTAAATAAAGGGGACTGGGGGGGGGGCAGGTAAAACCAGGGGGTTCTGGGGCCGGACCTGTTCCGTGAACGCGCTCCAGCTGCTTCCTCCAGGGCCCACCGATCCCCCCCACCGGGGCCGAGCCGTCCGGGGCCGAGCTCTGGAGCTGCTGCAGCCTCCCCTCCAGGGTGTGCGAGGCCTCCAGCACCGGAGCTGGATCTGCGAGAAGACAAACACGTCAGCGGGGGCAAAAAAAACCCCCAAAAAACAACTAAACAACGAAACAGAACGACCTCATACACTCCTGCCTTCAAAAAAAGAGAGAGAGGGAGGGGGCAAAATAGCTGCTTTGGTGTGTGCGGTGCCTGTTAAGAACAGAAGTTTGCAGCATCACAGTCTCAATACAGGCGTATTCCACTGAGAGTTCTTTCCAAAGAGTGACTTTAAGACTCCTGCCAACCCCCCCCCAACCCCCCCACCCACTCTGATGTCTTTGAAAAATTCACTGGCTGGACCTAATGACACACGACCCATTCCCATGGACAGAAATGTGATCTAATGAGGCTTCTCGCCGGCTGATGAATGGTACAGACGCAGACTAAATACGTGGCAAGCTCCAATCCCGAGCATACACCTTGGCAAAAGTGTAGAAAAGCCCCCCCTCCTCCCCCCACACACACACTGAAAAGGGGGTTAAAAAAGTGGGATTCTTTAGCACAACAGAGGAGCTGTTTTGCAATGCATGCGCGGCAGCACCGGGCCCATGGGGCCAACTAGGAGGCTGTTTCTCAGCTAACAAGTCTCCTCTGTATCATTTGATCATTTAAATTATTATGCCAGGAATCCTCAGGAGGCAGCTCGGCACTCCACATCACAGGGCTGTTTTTAATCTTCCCCTTCCCTTTCTTCCCCTCCCGAAAAGTTCAACAGCTCAGAGAGAGAGAGCTGCTCCTGTTGTGTACCTGTGTGCCGAACACCAAAGGAGGTGACTTCTAGTGCCAAAGCACAGAGAGGGAAGCTCTGGGGAGCTCCTTGACAAGGAGGGAGGCGAGATGTGGAGCCACTCGCACGCCCGCACACACACACACACACGCGTGCGCGCGCGCACACACACACGGATGCACGCAGCTCCTCAAAAATCTGAAAGAGGAGGAAAATCGCTGCTTTGCTGCACAAACTTTTCTCTTGCAGCTTTCATCGGCTCTTCTTAGGCTTCTGTGCGGAACTCGATTGGATCCCATCTTCATTCCAGTGTGGGCACCGACTGAAGTGACTTTTCATAAGAAGTTGGGAGCCACAGACGTTTAAACTTTGGGAGACGCCTCAGACAGAATGCAAACTCCGAGGGCGTGTGTGTGTGTGTGTGTGTGCGCGTGGGTGTTGGAGAAATAAAAATAAACGCTCATCAGAGGGCAGAAAACTTCTGCGATGCGCAACTCCCTGAAACCCCCGGCCGCGTGTTGCAGCTCGCCACATCTGAATTTTCATCAGACAAACATTTTGGGCCATTTAATTGATTGAGCTGTTTTTTTTTTTTTTCCCTTCCCGGGACCGTTTACAGTCAAACGCCGTCTGCGTTCGTTGTTACAGCAACTGCGGGGATGTTGCATCAGTCACGGGGGACATCGCTATTAAGAGCGCCGCTCCTCTAAGACAAACAGGATGACTTAAAGCACCGCTATCCCATCGACCCTCTGTCACAGAAATCACTTTATCAGCCTCTTTCCCATATATCCTTTCAACTTTTAATGATCAAAGGACGGGGATTACGGCGGGGGATCTCTCGCACGCGGACAAGTCGGGATTATCAATCAGGGGCGGCGGAGCGGCGTGGAGTCAGATTTAGAGTGAGGACGGAGCCTACACGCCAAATTAACCCCTGTCAGAGCAGAAAGCAGGGGGCGCTCCCTCCGGGAAACTCCGGAAGAACGGGGGGGCTCGCTGACTGAGGCGGGCGAAACCGGGAAAGGGAGTTGGTCGAGGGCGCGAGCGGGACAGGTGGAAACACCTGGACCGCTCCTCTCCTGACGGGGCTCCGGCGAGCTCCGGCCTCTAAACGCGTCAGAATCCCGGTTGTTATTCCGCTTGGAGCCGATTTAAAGCGCCTTTTGAACACGAGCGTATCCATGGCGACTTTTAAGGCGATCAAGGACTCCGGCTTTAAATAACCTCGATGAAAGCCGCACTTGAGTGCGCTCGGCGGTGGCGGAAAAGGTGCGGCGAGTGTTTTTTTTAACTGCGATTCCAGAGGAGACGTCGACGCGCGCGCCAACGAAGTTTAAACGCCGCCACCTAAAGGGAGCCGAAAGTTCGGGCGGGCGCGGGCGAGGAGCAGGAGCGGCCTCCTCGGCCCGCCCCGGCCGCGTTGACGTCGGGTTTCATCACCTCGGCCGAGCCCTAACGAGGCCCGCGGTCGCCGCGGCGGCCTTATTGCACATCTGAGAGGAGGCGGCGGTGGTGGGGGTGTCGAGGGTGGGGGGGGCGCGCGGTGTGGCTGGACCGGGGACCCTGGGGTGTCTGGGGGGGTGGGGGGCGCACGCGTGCCAAGACAAGCAGGTGTGTTGGGGCGGTCCGTCTTGGCCCTGTCAGCGATACGCCGTCATTAGGCGGCGTGGGCGCAGCAGGGCGCCCCATTACGTCTCCCTGGGCCCTGTGTAATTACGCTCTGACATAATTAACCCAGCAAGCCCATTAGCCGAGCGCTGGCTGGCTGGAGAAGGTGGGGGGGGGGGGGCGCTATAATTATTTGTTGTGTGCATGTTAATGAGGCCAGCTGTGTTCCCATCATACAACACGAACAAATTAATTTACAAGGCTGCGCTCCAAGGTTTTGTTTTTTTTCCCCTTTTCATTCAAAACAGACTTGTTTTTTTTTTTTTTTTTCCTCTCCCTCCCCTCCGAGTGGACTTCAAGGTCCGTAAACACCGCCGCCGCCGCCGCTGCTGCCGCCGCCGCCGCTGCTGCAACAAACAGCAAGACTGCTGTAATGTTGTTGTCAAGAAGCAGAACTGGGTCTGGGAGCGAGCGCTTTTCCTCGTCTCTCACCTTCCGAATCGAGGGCGCAGGGATATCAGGTGTGTGGGGTAAACTGCTGCGCCTTCCCCTCACCTGTCAGGTATCGGGCTCTGAACGTAATGGAACACAAAAGCCCGCGCAAAAAAGATTCACAAACAAGCCTTTCGTGTCTGTGGCGCCTTTAAAAACATTTGATATTTAGACGGCGGAGCGGAGTCTCGCTTTACCTTGATGTAGCGGAGGGAGGGAGGGAGGGGAAAAAAAGGAGCGGAATGAAGAGAAGTTGTGGGAAGCGGCATTTTTTTGTGTGAAAGGAAAACAAAGCTGAAGAGGGAGAGTCAACTTTTTCTTTCTCGCTGCTGCTCTGAGCCTTTGTGCGGCTGACTGAAGGACTGAGAAGAAATGACATCAATACCGACATGTTTTAAAACTGGGAACAAAGAGCAGAGCTGCGGCGAGACGGCGTTTAAATCCGACGCGAGAGGGGTGCCAATCACGATCCGAGCTTTGCGTAAAATGCTACAAAAGACGGAATGACCTTCCGTGGCTTATTTATAAGGCGTGTAGTACAAATCCCCATTGATTAACCTCGTCACATACACCAGCCTGTTGTTTTTTTACATCTCTGAATCCCATGGTAAAGTCCTCAGTCCTCGCAGGCACACACACACACGCTCAACATTCCTCCACACACACACACACACACACACACCGCTGCTGTCTTTTAAAAGCACACTCTGGGGTCTGCTATTCCACGGGGATCAGTTGGATAGACCCGACTCCTTTATGAACATAATGCATTATTAAGCACCTCAAACATCTCCTGGGCCTTTGTTTATTACTGCTCTTATTAATCACTTGTGCATAATCTCTTCCCGCCCAGAGAGCTTTCATTTTCCATCAGCTCCTACACATTTACAGGCCCAGAAATGCACCGTTTCCCCTCTTCGCTCTCTCTTCTTATACACAAGTGCTCCGCCGAGGAGGATAAAGCCCGTTCCCCGTACCTCGAGGCTCCCTCTGGATGGTGCTTGAGCGTTCGAATTGAAGAAGGACAAACACGCTTTGTGCTTTTTAGTGAATGGCTAAGGCCGCTGTCTTTATTCTGATAATCTCACGGCCCAGGGAAACGCGTCGGGCGCTCAGAGGCGCGACTCCTCCTGCGGCCGCTAGTGGGCGCTGCCCGCCGCCTTTTGGACGCGCGCACGTCGCTGGTGCGCGTACGCGTGCACGCCACTTAGAGGGGTGTATTCAAATCCGAGTCTTCACAAACTCTCAGCGAGCTCCCCACTTAGATGAAAGGAGCCGCGTTCTGAGGGGGGCAGGGGGCGGATCCTGGGGGACGAGAGAGCGCGCGTCTGAGGAGGCGAGGAAGAGCAAACACCTGGAGCGTCGGCACCCAGGGCGACGCCCCTGGCCACGCCGCCGCCGCCGCTCACAAAGCACGCCGGCGTTCAAACACCACCTCCCGCGCAAACGAGGAGGGGGGGGGGCGCCTTGGTGGTGGGGGGGACCGATGAACCCGGGTCGGGGGCCCGCTTCCTCGCCATCCGGTGATTGGATCCTCGTCGATGAAAGAAACGGCGAAACGAACTTTGTTGGGGGGAACAGTGTTTGACAGGCCTCTTTCATGCCCCCCCCCTCCTCGAGGACTGGGGGGGGGGGGCGCGGCGTGGCGAGGTGTCACAGGAAGAGTCAAAATATAGAACGTTAATGAAACACTCCAGCGGATTGACGCCTCAGCTTGTGTGTGTGTGTGTGTGTGGGTGGGGGGGCACTTCAGTCACTTTCATCAGGAACTCAGCCCATGCACTGCTGCATTCTCGTCGCATCCGAGGACCCCCCCGTCACCCCCCCGCCCCCGTAACCCCCCCCCCCAACCTATTTGCATTCAGGCGTGAGGCGCGTCAAAGTGGATAAGCGATAGGTGACCAGATGTTAATGGCGGCCAGATACAACAGGTCATATATTGAGCCCCCTGCCCCCCCCCCCCCTTCCACACACACACACACACACACACACACACCAGCTTCCTTGTCCTCCTCTTGCATCCATTAACTCTCCTCCCCAGTCTGCTCTGATTGGACTAAACACGGCATTAGCACACAAATGAGCACACGCATGCACGTACGCTGACAGGGGGGGGTGTGTGTGGGGGGCTTCGGTGTGTGTGTGTGTGTGTGTGGGGGGGGCTGAATGAAGTAATATAAGAGGGTAAAAAAGAGTCCCACAATGAATAGTAATAACTGCATTAAGATTAACGAGCGTGGCGTGTAAAGAATAATTGCGTCTGTCAAAAGATTAAAAATACATGAGCTGTAGCGTTTGTTGGGGGGGGCAGGTGGGGGTGGGGGGGGCGGGGCCACAGCCAAGTGACTGTCCTCATCCATTCCAGCGAGGGGGGGATGGATAGTGACCTTGGACACCTGATGGCGAGATGTACGGCGACAAACGGGCAGGTAGAGTCCGACTCCCTCACACATGGCAGGCCCCGCCCCCCCCCAAAAGGTGCTTACCATCGGGAGGGGGGGGGGGGGCTGTGCGCGGGCGGGCATCAAGCGCCCCCCACTTCAAGGAAACGCGGAGACCTTTAAAAGTCAGCGGCGGGCTTTAATCTGGCGTTCACTAAACTCTGCTCCCTCCACAAGTGTCTCTGATCAAGCTGTCTCCTGCCCCCCCCTGCTCTGATTTACCCCCCCCCAACACACACTTCCCCATTGACCTCATCAGGCCCCGGGTGGAGCCAGGCTCCGGTTGAGGTTTTAATTGGCCCTCCACAATCAACAGCGGAGCTCCTCGAGTGCCCCCCCACCTACCCGCTCAAGCACCAGCGCCCCCCCCTCCCACCCGCTCAAGCACCAGCGCCCCCCCCACCCGCTCAAGCACCAGCGCCGGGCTCTGAAGTGGCCTCACGCAGAGTTCTGGAAACCACTCTGAGAGCGCCGACTCTGAAAGATGGATGAGAGCCACAGGACCCGCGGTTTCACGTGCCGCGCATCCGCTAGAATCGCAATTTCCACCTCGCCCCCCCCCACGCGCGCCCCCCCCCCACGCCGCTTGTAACGCTGGTTCGGGGGTTTGGATCACGGTTTGATGGGGGACTGATCTCCGGGGAGCCATCTTTGAAGGTGAGAGTACGGCAATTCAGCAGGGAGAAAGGGGGGGTTAGTTCATGAAGTAAACCACTGAGTGTGTGTGTGTGTGTGTGTGTGTGTGTGTGTGTGTGTGTGTGTGTGTGTGGGTGGGGGGTAATTCAGGAAGTGTGCTGGTTAAATTGCTGTTGTTTGTGAAGACGCACATCTCTGATCTTGGTGGGAGACTCACCTGGGGCCTCGATGAGCTGTTTGTAGATTCCCAGGAATGCAGACTCGGCCTCCTTACTGCGCTTGTTCAGAGCAACCACCTGGGGGGGGAGAAGACACCGTTAGGTGAGCATCGGCGACTGGTGCGTCTACGTTCGAGCGGGGGGGGGGGTCTCGCGCGCAGGAGGAAAAGCTTCACATCTTAAAGAGCTGACGACGAATCGATGGAAGCCCGAGCGAAGGTCGGGATCGCAGCGCCCAGCCGATAAACGAGGCGAGCGCTTCCTGCCCCCCCCCCCCGCCCACGGCGTGTTCTGCATATTCAGAACGCGCCAGAACGCGCGCCCTCGAACTCGTGCGGCCGGCCTCCTTCCTGTTTACGCGACGGCGGGCGGCGCTCGCCTTCGCTCTGCGGGCGCCGCAAACCAATTAACGATTCATTAGGAGGGACAAAGAAAGCAAATTAGCCGCCACCTGGCCCCCGTGGAGAGGGCACCTGCACAATGGCTATGTGGGTTACACCCCCCCCACACACACACACACACACACACACACACACACACACACACACACACACACACACACACCACCTTGGGCCTGACCTCGGCCTTTCTCCGCTCAAACATCCGTGATCCGGGTCGTCCCAGTCGATTGCAGCCTGGGCCGACCCCCCCCCCCCCCATCCACCCCCACCCTGGTGTCACTGGGTCTTCCAGCAAACTTCCAGGAAGAGTGTGTGTGTGTGTGTGTGTGTGTGGGGGCGTTTAGCGGGGGCTGTAAATAAGGGGTGTGGAAAACCGAGGGGCCCAGAGCCTTTGATTTACTGGAAACGGTTGCCGTGCCCCCCCGGGGAGGCATAAAACCTGCATCGTGTTTTAAGAAATATCATAAAGATAAAGCAAATCCATCTGTCGGTCCTCCAAACCCCCCCCTCCCGACCCCCCCCCCACACACACACACACTCCCGTATCAGCAGCTCGGAGGAGTTCATGGAAAATGGAAAAGGCTGGAGCCCAATCAATACAGATGCAATAGTGGCCGGCTCTCAGCAGGCCCGGTTAAGCCCCCCCCTCCCCCCCCCCACCCCCCCCACCGTCCCCCCCCCCCGGGTTCTTCCGGGACGTTTCACCTGCCGTGATTGTGCACAAACGGCGGAGGTGTCTCCCCCCCCCCCCAAGAGTTACGAGCACTGTAAACATTAATAAGCCAGCCATCAGAAATGCCTCCCACCATTCCACCAGATGGGGGGGGGGGGGGGCTTTAACGGGAAGCGAGGCTCTAAGAGGCACGTATGAAGACACCGGCGTTGCACAAGACACTGCCGGTGGTGGTGGGGGTTGGGGTGGGGGGGTCTTGTGGCCCTCCATCATTCTTTAACAAGGGAACACGGAGATTACCTCCACAATCACACCATTAACCTGCCCACAGACGCTCGGGGGGGCATCAATCACGCGCCCGACGCCCCCTCGGAGCGCGCACGTGCACCCCGAAGGTCCGCGTCCACGTGACGCCCCCCCCCCCTCCTCTTTTTTTTTTGTAATGGCGGGCACGACGGTGATAAAGGAAGCGGATGCAGCGGGAGAGGCCTCGCCCTCGGTTCCGGTTTACAGACCTGAGCAGGGGGGGGCGGGCGGAGGGGGCGGAGCCAGGCCACGAGGACGTGGGCGGTGGCGCGGGTACGACGTGTTACGGGAGAGAGAGAGAGAGAGAGAGAGAGAGAGAGAGAGAGAGACAACGGTCCCCGTAAAGAGCGCAATTAGCAATTACGCAGTCGTCAATTACAATTATCACAACTGGTGATTACGCAATTATCACTCCAAATCATCATTTCCCCTCCTGCTTTACCCCCCCCCCCCCCCCCCCCCACTGTGATTTGGTTGTTTTGAGGAACAGGCGGTGATGATGCAGGTGATTAGAGTGTGTGTGTGTGTGTGTGTGTGTGTCATTAGTGTGTGTGTGAGAGCCGCTATTCCCTCCTGAAGGTGACGCCGGGTCGGCGTTCGGGGACGGCGAGCGTTTCCGGCGTCCCCGAGGCCTCTAAATTACCTGTCATCTCCCCTCGTGATGCAAAGGTCAGCGCGCAGTCGAGGGGCTGGGTGTGTGTGTGTGTGTGTGTGTGTGTGTGTGTAGAGGAGGGGGGGGGGCAGCGCTCGCCGAGATTGCGGGCCCTGGCCCGCGGGCTGACGGGACGTCACAACAATCCCGACCCCGCTCCGCGCTTATTAGAGCAAAACAGCGGGACGCCCCCCCACCGCCGCCGCCGCCACCGCCGCCACCGCCGCCGCCGCCTGTCACAACACTTTCCCGAGGAATCCGCCGGGCTCCTGGCGAGCGTCGGGGAAAAACAAGGCCCGAGCGCGGAACGCGAATCCGCTCTTCCTCGGAAGCGCGAGCGCGTTCCGACCCCGGGACCCGTCTGCTTACGCGCCGCGCGCGCGGGAACGCTCGCCGGTTTGCGGCGAAGCCTGGCAGGCGACGGCGGCGTGCAGGCGTTACGCTCGCAGGCCGGTGTGGAAGTATCGGACGGGATACGGGAAGTCTGGGAATAAGGCCGGGATTCACCTGTGGACCCGGAGTCTGAGATCATGAACGCTCCATGGTTGTTTAAGAAAGAGGGGGGGGGGGCTGTCATGTAGGTTCAGGGGAGACGCGTGGGAAGAGGGATGAGTCGGGGGGGTGAGGAGGGGTGTGTGTGTGTGTGTGTGTGTGTGTGTGTGTGTGTGTGTGTGTGTGTGTGTGTGTGTGTGTGTGTGTGTTGGGTAAACACTGATACAGTCCGGACAGCAGAACGCACTTTCGAGCCTGCGACGCGCGTCGCTTCAGGCGACACGCAGGCTGAGTGTTCGTGGTGGGGGGGGGTGAGGGGGTGAGGGGGGGTGAGGGCGAAGGGGGGGGGGGGGTGACACCCATGGAGGACCAGCGGTAGAGTCGGCGGCAGTGGTTGCCGGCGAGATGAGCATCCGCGGCCCTGACACGCATCTCGCCGCCACGTCAATTCCGATCAGCGGGGCCCGTCACTCAGCACGGGAGGCTGACGCCCCCCGCCGCCGCCGCCCCCGCCCCCGCCTCGGCGAAGCTGCAGCCTCAGCCAAATAAACAGCCTGCGCTGACCGCGGCCCCTCCGGACGTGCGTGTGTGTGTGTGTGTGTGTGTGTGTGTGTGTGTGTGTGTGTGTGTGTGTGTGTGTGTGTGTGTGCTGCTTTTATTTGAGCTGATCTGAACGCTGTCGTACGAAAGCAGGAACATTTATGCAGCTACCTCCCCCAACTCACCCCCCTCCCCCCAACTCACCCCCCCCCCCCCCAAGACCCCCCCCATGAAGGAGGTAGTAGCTATGATTCAGTATTTGTGCTCTAAACACGTTTAAGGGGTGAATCCTTCCTCCTGCTAAAAGCTTTCAGGTCTTCACGTCCTCCCTGGAACTTCCTTTTCTTCTCCGGGAAAGAAAATAAAATAACGTTTTTTTTTTTTCTTTATGAATTCGTAAGACTGCGTTTCGATTGGCACCGCTCTCTCTCGGTTCGCCCTTGAAACTCTTTTAAGGTTCCCGGTCGCGAGCGACGGCGACGCGTCTGTTTCGGCGTCCCAGTTCGGGGATCAAAGGTTCTTTTGTGCGTCTGCGCGTCCCCCCCCGCACCGACGTTCTGGGCGAGGACTTCTTCCGGCCACGGCCCTCGGGGTCACACCCGGCGCGATCGAGATGGACGGGGGCCGCGCGGAGCGGCGGGAGGGACGGGACGTGGCGCGGGAGCGAGGCCCAGATCAAAGGGCCCTCAGCCTCCGCGGGGCGGCGGGCGCCTTCCGCAACCCCCCCCCCCGCCAGCAGCAAGCATCAGAGCCGCATCCGCCCTCTCGGCGAAGCTCAAAAGCGCCGCTCTCTCCGCAAAGTCGCCGCAAAGTCAAAGTCGAGAGCCTCCGAGAGACGGAAAAGAAACAAATCTCTTTTATTTTTTCCGAATAGTCTTTGTAGATCAAAGGCCTCCGCTTGTCATTTGACTTGAGCTGCTGCTTTGATGTTGAATGACCTGAACCTTGAGAACGCGCCCGCTCGAGATCTATCTGCGGCGGCTAGATCGGAGGGGGGGGGGCGAGGTCTCGAGAAGGCGGGCAGACGTCCCCCGAGCGGAGGGGTAACCGCGGCAACGCCAGGCGAGGGCGAGGACTCGGCCCCTCGGACGCGTGTTGCCTCCCGCAGCCCCCCTCCCCACGCCGGTCAAGGTGAGGCGCGCGGGGAGGATGAGGGAGGCCTCCGTGATGGATGGCGCCCGCCGCCAACCCCCCTCGCCCCCCTCGCTGGTGACTTTCCAGCGAGGCAATTATCATTGCGGAATGCATAATGGCCTAATTAATTACAGGTGTCGGCGCGGCCATTGTTCCAGCGTGGAAGAACACGGCGCCAGAGCGCCCGCCGAAAAGAGCGCCGCTGATGAACGACCCTCGCGCGGCGTCCAGGAGGCGAGCGACCGCCGCTGAAAGCGGGCCACGCCACGCCCACCCTCGCCGAAGATGGATCGGAAACGCGCGGCGGAGGAACCGGCTCCGCTACTCGCCCCGATGGATCAGATGCCGCCAATCACGGCGCTCACAGGCGGGAGCGGGGGGGGGCGGGGCTTAACGGCATAACGGCGTCTCCACGGCGATCCCGCCCCCCCCAGGTGGAGGGGGCCTGCCGCGGAGCCTAATCGGAGACGCTGCCGTCACCGCCGCTGCCAGGAGGGGGGGGTAGGGGGGTGGGTGGGGGGGTTTGCATAATTACCGACTGTTGACGCTTCCCAGGTAGTCGCCCGGCGAATCATCGGCGGCAGGAGAGCGAGCGTCGCCGGAACAGACAGCTTACATTAGCGGGGATAAATAAGGCAGTTTTGTACAGTGTCTTCAGACATTACTGTGAGGGAGGGGTGTGTGTGTGTGAGTGTGTGTGTGTGTGTGTGAGTGTGTGTGTGTGTGTGTGTGTGTGTGTGTGTGTGTGTGTGGGGGGGGTGTTCAGGGCCGATGATTTGAGAGGAAACGCTCAGAAAGAGCTTTTCTGCGTCTCGCTGCCTGCGCTTGATCTGACTAAAACTGCTCCCTTCAGTGTTTTTTCGGAATTCCGAACGCCGCCGCCGCCGCCGCCGCCGAGATAACAGCCGACGCGTTCCGGACGGACGGCCGCCCCCGCCCGCCGGCCTAATCTGAACGTCGATCTTGACGCGGGCGGGCCGCGTCTCCGGACCACCGCTGGCGCGGCGGCGGAGGGAAGAGCCTCGGGGCCTGGGGCGCGCCGCCGGGAGGCCGTCCGCGGATACGCCGCGTTAAATTAAACATTTAAACACGACACCGGGGGAAGGCTATTTCTCACTCGCTCTCGGCCCACCGCTCATTATTAATTCGTAATAACCTTTAAGGCTTTTTGATGTCATACATATTTTACGGAGAGATATCACTCGCCCCCCCCCGATGACACATCGCGTCTATAATTAGGAGCAGGTGGATAAACGGGTTTACGGCCCGCGGGAAGAGGCAAAAAAACGACGGTTCTGGGTCCATTTCGGACCGGTAAATCAGCGCAGGCCGCAGACTCGGGGGGGGTGGTGGGGGGGGGACTGGAAGGTTGCCTGAAGTTCGTGTTCGCCCGGGCTGTAACACGTTGGCGAGCGCCAGGCGATATTTCAGCCTGAGTGGACGGACACTAATCAGACGGGACCCCTCGACGGGGGGGGGTTGGCAGGTGTTCAGAACACGTGTGTGTGTGTGTGTGTGTTGTGTGTGTGTGTGTGTGTGTGTGTGTGTGTGTGTGAGACAGAGAGACCCCTCACTTCAACGCATGGCGCCGAAGTCTAAAGTCGCGAGGCGGTGAGGGGTTCCGCCGCCCCCCCTCCCATCGCGCCTTTTTCCCAACGTCTGATGGGTCCCTCGTCACCGGTGGAGGGATACGAGACCCGCCTGGACCAGGTGTGGTGCCATCCACCTGAACCTTTCCCCCCAGAGCGCAGGTGTCGGAGTCCGGGCCTCGAGGGCCGGGATCCGTCCGGGTTTTCCGATCCACTGGGTGGAAATCTGCTCCTTTCCATTTCCACCTGGTGGATCCACCTGGTAGGTTGGAAAACCCGGACGGATCCCGGCCCTGGAGGACCGGACTCTGACACCCCTGTTGAGGAACCCCCCCCCCCAAATTCCCCCCAATTAAAGGCGGACAATCGGGAGCTCTCGCTCAATCGCGCTGAGCTCATAAATACCTCGCCCGAGCTTCGCACGCGCAGGGCCTAAATTCAGCGGCCACCTCGCGGGTGCTGGGCGTTGCGTAACCCTCCGCCTGCTCGGAGAGCGGGACAATTCCAGGCGGGCGATAAATAAAGAAGCCTGACGTAGCTGCTGCGATTTGGGCGCGTTCTCACAGGGGATGTCGCGGCTCTGCGGCGCGAGCCCCGCCGCTATTTCGGGCACTGCCTCATTAGAACATCCGTGAGCGAACCAAAAAAAAAAAAGGGATAACAGATCACATGGATGGAGGAGGGTGTGAGGGTGTGTGTGTGTGTGTGTGTGTGTGTGTGTGGGGGGGGGGGTGGGTCCGAATGTGAGGCTCTGTCGAGCACAGTCAGGTGGGAGAGGGCGCCCGCGGAGCGAAGGGGACGGGCGATTATGTCCTGCACGCTGGGGCTGAGGAGGAGGAGGAGGAGGGGGGGGGCAACACAACACGTTATTGCGTGACTACCCGCGCCCATGGAGGCCCCCACAACCCCCCCAACCCCCCCCCCAACGCCGCCGAGCCGGGATAATTTAGTTAGGGAACGGCCGGCCGTCCTTCAGGTGAGCGCATGGCGATTGGTCTCAATATGAAACGTAATAAAACAAGCCCCCCTCACCCCCCCCCCCCCCCCTCACCCCTCACCCCCCCTCGCCTGTCCTTCACGTGTCTCGCAGCGGAGGGAGACGCACTCTAGCACGCACATACAAATGACCCAGGGGGGCGACTTAGACGTGTTATTTTGGAAGAAAGTGCACAGATAAAATAAAACCACGAGACAAATATTGCTTCTAAATTACCTTCCATCTATTATTTATCAACGCTGGCACTGATGCAATATTCATATTCTACACAATTTACATCTCAGCTGTCTGGAAACCAGAAAAAAAAAACAATTCCAGTCCTGCACAAGCGCTCAGAACCTTTTAACGTGTATTTAATGCGCTAAAAAAAACCCCAAAAACCTGCAGTTTTGTTTCACTGCGTAGCAGCAGATGCTGCGCATCCGCTCGTACTCCTGTGGAGAAACATGTGAATGCATCCAATGTGCTCACTGTACAGTGCTGTAATGCGCAATAGTAGATTCCTGTGGAGACTCTGTGTGTGTGTGTGTGTGTGTGTGTGTGTGTGTAGTTTAACTACCACTTCATGCAGTAATAATAATAGTACCTTCTGTGTGCAGCGTTATGTTGTAACAGCTTCTTTACAGCGGGGTGAAGCGCTGCGCAGTCGGGTGTAATTATTACAAACATCAGCAAAATCTACAAAAAAAAAAAAAATTGTTAAATTATTTATAAAATGCTGATTTGTGACTAATTTCGAAGCTCTGCCGGTTTCCAGTGTTTGATTTACAGCCTGGTAGCGACGAGGTGACCCACTCAACAGAGTCAAGATTAATCTGAGATGATTAATGTGGCCCGAATCACACAAAAGAGCTACAGCAGATTATTTTATTAGCCCTCTCATCCCACGCTCCCGTGTATCCCTCCTGCGAAACCATCTGAGAACGGGATGATTAGAACATTTTAACAGAGAACAACAACGCCGATGGACAACGTCCACTTTCTTTCGCGCTTGTTTGATAACCGTGTGCGTGTGTCGGAGTTCTGGGGGAGTTACCCGCCCGAGAAACGCGCGGCCTCTCCTCACGTCCTGACTTTTGGAGGCGCTGCAATCATCTATTTCCTGGTGACCAGCGACTGTTCTGACCCCCCCCACCACCACCACCACGCCGGCTGGGGGTCCCTTCACTCCCACAGATAAGCCGGAGCTCTCCCTCCGAATCCGCAGAGACCCAATTACAGGGACCGGAGGTGGAACCGCCAAGTTACTCCGCTTTAATTGAGAATGTGTTTAGCGCCGCGCTCGCGCCGCCGAGGCCACTTAACGTCGGGGATGAAACAGAGCGCCCCGCGGTGGGACTCTAAAAAAACACACGTCCGCCCGCCACGCAGGCGAGGAGCGCTCTCATCTGCGGCCTGTTTAACGGCGCCGGGTTTTGACTTGTGTAGGGTGGAAAGAATTAAGCAAGCGGATATCTTCAAAGTGCTTAAAAAAAAAAAAAAACACTTTTTGATTCGTGGTCAAGACGCGACGCTCTAATTTGGGGCGCGCTTCTGCCCCGTTCAGAAAGTTACTTCTACCCGCAGCTGCTTGTTTAACGGAGCCACGTGTTAATTAGTATTGTACTTAATCCCACGTTAGAGGGCCCGAGCTGTCAGGTCACATTAAAGACAATCGGTCCTAATGTTCGTGCGTGTGACATGCGGAGCTGCTATCTCTCCTAGCAAAAATGTTCCCTTGGTACTAATTGGCCTACTTTACGCCGTCTTTCTTTGAATTGCGACTTTCTTTATCATCGGGGATATTAGCTCTGACAAGCATCATCCCGTTTACCGTAAGCTTACAACACCGAGAGCAAAGCCCACCCCCTCCCACCGCCCCCCGCCCCCCGCCCCCCCCACTCCCTCTGTGTTTCTGCAGGGGAGCAGCAAAAAAGTGGGAATTATTCACACCAGCGTGCAATAATGTGAGGTCCACCTTCATGGGATATTAATACAATTTGAAAGAAAAATAAAAGTTCAAACACTTAGCCAGCAGCGGCGTAACTTTTCCCCGCTTGCATTATTTAAGATAGGCTCCATCATTTTATCAATCTATCGATCTCTCGGCAGAAAGATGAAAATGGAAAAATAATGAGGCCGATGAATGCAGTGTAAAGAACATCAATGTGCAAAATTTAATTATCTGGAAAGAGAATGAAAATGTGTCGACTGTTTTCTAAAACAAAAAAAAAAGGGAAGCGGAGAAAAAAAAAAGGAGCGGTTAATATTTTTCCTTCTCTGCATATTTTAATTACCAGATCAATCACGGCTGCGTACGGCGGCGCTGCGGAGGGGAGAAAATTGCGAGTCTAAATGAAAAACAATAGGTTTGCTTTAAAGTCTTTGCTCCTTTGAAGTCTAAATTAAAATTTCAGGTGCCTTTACAAGAACCTTCTTCAGAAAGTTATGATATTTAATTAGCGTGTTTAGAGGTTTTTTTTTTTTTTTTTTTTGCTGAAATTAAACTTCACAGCCGAGAAGCAGGCGAGGCGAGGGCTGGTGTTCGTGGAGGGGGGCCGGGGGGGGGGCTGACGCTGCAGACATGCATGGGGGGGGGGGGGGCACGTGGGCCTTGTACCCTCTGACAGAAGCCCGTGTTCGTCCGAGGAGACGCCTGCTTCTCTGTCTGTCACCGCTCCGATACAGAGAATAGCAGCGTGTGTGTGTGTGTTGGGGGGGGGGCTGGCTGCACGCCCCCCTCCACGCGCGAGCCTTTCCGGCTGATGTTTATTCCTCTTGGCGTGTCCTCGCCGCCGATTTCACACGTTCTTATTGGCTAATTCGACTGTGCTCTTGCCAGCAGCTGAGGGTGAGCCGCCGCTGCTCTTTGGCTCCGGGGGGAGCAGAGGCGAGGTGGGGGGGGCGAGGGAGGGGGGGCGCTCACCTGTCTCATAACAAGCAGTTGACCATGTTCGACTCGGGCAGGCGAGGTCTTAGGAGGCGCCTCTGAGGTTCGTTACTGTGTGCTGTTGGCGAGCGTGCGTGTTTGGCGAAGGGTCGGGGCGCGCGCGTGTGAGCGTGCGTGCGTGTGTGTGTGTGTGTGTGATTGCCTGTCTCTTAAGGTGACAGGGAATCAGAGGAGGGCCCGCGCGACCAGTCAGATGCCCGATATCGGCGGCCCGTGCGTGCGCCCCCGTCCTCAAACACGGCTAACATTTGCACAGCGGCGGCGCTCAGGCGTGACGTCTCCGGGCTATGAGGTTTGTGCTGTCAGGACGGCAGAAATTAAACCTGGCATAGCGGAGCAGAATGTGCTGAAACTCATCAATTCCACATGGCTAGAGAACCAAGCGCCTATTTATAACATCGCCCCCCTCACCTCACCCCCCTCACCCCCCCCCTCCTCCTCACCGCCTCCTCTTCTTTACCTGGTGTGCATCCCCGGCTCTAAACACGCATCCATAATGATGAATACACCCAACTGGGACGCTCCGACAGGGCATCAGTCAGGACAGGAAAACAAACACACACACACACACACACACACACACACACACACAGCGTCAGATGGAGGCAGAGGAGGGATAAGACTGACACGGGAAGGGCTGATGGAAGGGCTGGAGCGCCTCGGCGTTAAAAAACACCCGCAACCATCCGTCAAGGCGGCGGAAACAAACAAGGGCAGTCAGATATATTAAAGTTCTCCACCAGGCCCGATCCGGAGCTGGGGAAGTGATGTACCGCCGGCGGAGCGCCGCCACCCAACCGGCGGCTCCTCGGAATTAACGATATTTCATCTTAACCGTAGGAACTTTCGAGAAACGCGCTCGGAGGGAGGCTCCTCGCGTGAGCCGCGCGCCCGCGCGGAGGAGGGGGCGGAGCGTTCTCCCGAGGCTCCTCGACCTCCTCGACCCCTTTGACCACGAGGGTCGGGGAGCGCGGCGGGAATTCCGAACGGGTTTCCCTCCGACCCCGGAAGCGCGAGCGGCTTTCTACCCCGCAGAGCGAATGAATTCTTTTGTTTTGGTACGCGGAGATGATTGTGCTGCTTTGGAAAACACAGTTAGGGAGTCGCACCAGAGTTAAATCTTTAATAATAAACAAACAGAGGAGCAAAACAAAGGGCTCTCAGTGATGACAGGACAGGTGAGGGCCCCCCCCTCGCTCCTCTCCCCCCCCACCTCCCTCCCTCCCTCCATCAGGAGGAGGACAAGAGCAATAAAGCAGCAGCAGAGAGGAGCTGGTTCACAGGGCCCTGGAGCCCATTATGTTCCCTACAACGGGCTGCAGGCCCGCACGTGCCGCGAATGCGCGATGGCGCCGAGGTCCTGGGCCCGGCCCGCTGCTCGACGAGCCCGGGGGCGGCGAGCGCGGTGAGACGGTATCGGGGACACCTTGTCGGGCCAGAACGGAGATGTGGGGGGGGGGGGTCCTTACAGCAGCCGGGCCAGGGATAATAACGCAGACGGAATATTCAGAGGTAACTCGGAGGCAGCTTCGGCTTTATTGGTTCGCAGATATTGGCTTATTACACACAACACACACACACACACACACACACACACACACACGGGAATCAGAAATAACTTGATTTTAAAAGCGCGCGTACCCCCCCCCCCCCCCGAAGCTACCGCGGCTCACTTTCCCCTGACCCCACCTTCCCAAGTTAGCCATCCACTCCAGCGATCCGCGGCTAATAACTGCGAGTTTAGCCCCCGACGAAGATCCGTCTTCATCGAGCCGGAGCGTCGCAGAGCGGTTTTTTTTTTTTTTTTTCCCCCCTCCTAACGGCGCAGTCCCTCATCTATGAAAGTGCCATAGAACCCCTCAGACAATTAAGCAGGGAAAAGCTTTATGACCGTTAGACTCACTCGGCGAGCGGCGCTCCCACCGCCGGCGCTGCCAGGAGCGCTGGCTCGTGCAGAAAGGTAATTACGGAGCCTCTCGTAATGACACGGAGGAAGCTTGCGTCATAACACCCACAGCCTTTTATCACGGCGCTGTAATTAATTATCATCCTATACGCTTTGATTCATTCCGGCGTTCATAACGTATTCATACATTCAAGAGAAATTATCATTTCCTTCAGGAATTATTCAGGAAAGGGGGCAGGACCGGTCGCCCCTCCGCCAGCGATCAAAGGCCCACCTTCGCTCCCCGCCGGTTCGCTACGGCCGTCCCGCCTCAAGCCCCGCCTCTCCGCGACCGGCGTCCCTCCAGACTCGCTGCGCGGCGCTCGAAAGTGCGGAAACTTCGCCGGGATCTGTTAAATAATGACGAAAACACCTGCCGGTGTTAATGGAATACGCCGCTCAACTGGGTGTGTGGGGGGGGCTCAATGGGCCCCCGTTCCTGCGTCCCTTCACTCGGAAGAGGCTGCCGCATAATCACGAACCCCTCCCCTCCTCTCCTCTCGCACAAAACAACAACAACAACAACAACAACAACAACCGGAGCGCGTAACAACATTGTCTTCCCCCACATCATCACTTCTCGACCTCGGGGGAAGCGGTGGCACAGTTAGACTCCTAAACAGGTGTCCGCCAGCCCCCGCTTTGTGGCGCTTTAATAGCTCTTTGATGCTTTTGATGTCTAGTCAGCTCAATAGTACCTTGCTGCTTCCTTCATAATGAGGGCCAATAATGATTCCTGAGCTTGAGGGGTTAATGGCATGTAACCGGCAGGGCTGCTAATTACACGTTACAAACTATTTATCAGAATCTCCATCTGCACAAGCAGCACAACTCTCATTGTGCACGCTAAATTACTCCACGGATTATCATTGTAAAGCGAGTTTCAGTAATTAGGGGCCCATACTGCTGTTTTCTTTTTCCGCAAGTGCCAAACGACATCAAGAGTGGAGGAGGAAGAATGAGAGGAACTTGTTCGTTTTTTCCAGATTGGCACGGGCCGGATGGGAGGGGAAGGGAGCGAGCGGGGGGGGCTAAAGGCAAGGGGAGAGATCCGCCGCGGTTCTTCTGCTCCCGTCGCCTCGGCGGGGGCGTATCCTTGGGGGGAGTTCACACCCTCCGCTGACGGAAGGGTGTAAATTGCGTGGAGGGGGCGCCGCGCCATCCTGGTGAGACTCGGTAAACGGCGCCTTGCGCGAGAGCGGGCGCGCTTCCGTGAGGAATCTGTGAAGTCCGACAGCCCCCCCCCCCGCCCCTCCAGCGACTGGTTATTTGAGAAATAACCGTCACCTCCCTCAGCCCCAAAGGTGTACCTCAGACCGCGGAGACGTGTACCACCTCTTTCCTGCTTCCTCGCCGTAAATTTTTATTAAAATTACCTTCATTATAAGACAGTGTTCATTATAAACCAAAAAACGCTGGTCTCCCAGGGCTCTGTGGATTAATAAGGACAGCGGTGTATTTTAAGCCGTAAACTCAGCTCCTCACTGTCCTTAATCTCCTTCCTACTTCACAAGGCCAAATTAACACCTCTCCTCAGCTCTGACGGGACCTCATTAGCAAACTTCCAGGGAAAGAACGAGAAGAAGGAGAACGAAAAAGAGGAGAAGAAGGAGGGAAGCGACCAATGACAGCCACCAGCTCTGGGATTAACCCTTTCTCCTCCTCCTCCAGCTCCTTCGGAAAAAAAAAAAGAGAAGCGAAACTAGGTCGGCAACGTGTTTCTAATCAGTCGCCTGGTTAGCGATAATTAGGAGGCGAGATTGGACGGGAGAAGAGAGGGAAAGTGGGTGGGGAACGCAGAAATGAAAAAGAAAAGAAAGAGAACCTGTCATGTCGCAAACACTTCAAAGCAGCCGAGTTCTCTTTTAGAAGTGGCATAAAGAGGGTCCAAATACCATGAGGCACTCCTCTGGGCCTCCAAACTGGGAGGAGGAGGGGGGCGGGGCGGGGGGGTGTATTCTCTCACACACACACACACACGCACACACACACACAGGTTTCTACCATTTACCACCTGTGCTGAGGAACTTACTTTCATAATTACGCGGGATGTGACGACGCGTGTGCGACACACACAACCTGTTGTAGCCACAAATCGAGGCGTGCTGGTCACCCGCACTGAAAACTTCACACACACACACACACACACACGCACACACACACACACACACACACACACACACACACACACACACACGGAAGGGGGACGGGAACGGGCCCATCCGACAGGAGAATCGCGGCCCGTTCCAGGGACCCCCCCAGACGGATGAGGAACGGGGACGCGGGCACAGCTGGAGCAGGTGGCCGGGGCGGAGTCGGCACCGCTCCCCGGGCGACCCGTTCCGGTTTAGTTTGGGGGGGCGCATGGGGGGGGGTGATGGCAGTCACCAAGATGAAACAGGTAGAAGAAAAGACAAATGTGACTACTCAGAAAGGGAGTGAGTCGCGTCCTTTGTCCCCCCGTGTGATGGAGGAACGGACCCCCGCCCGCCACGGAGCGGGTCGCGGCCCCCCAGCCGACGCCGGGGGTCGCCGAGACCACCGCTGGGTAAAGTTCAGGCGCCTCCGCGAGCCGTTTGACATTACCAGTAAGGTCAAAGTGCATCAGAAAGCCTCCGGAGGACCCACAGCACCGCCGCGCTTCGGCTTCCTCGCCGTGTCTGGGGGGACCGAAAAACACAAACACACACACACACACACACACCCGCGAGCCTTGCTTATCAACGTGCAGAACGTGAAGCGGGGAAAGTTACACAAGAGAGCCCAGGAGGTGCCCGGAGAGGCCCGATGAGGGGGGGGTAAAAAAAACCCCACATCGCTCATTATCAACCATCTATTTTATCTACTGTGAAACATCTCCAGACTCCCAGTTGTCAGACATCAATGGTGCTTAAATTAATCCTGTGGGTTCCTGTTTGCAGAATAAAGACATGGAAGGGTGCGTCTGATATTTGTGCGACTTTACAGTAGCGTAATTGAATTAGCGCACAAATCAAGCGCTGAAGTGGAGCGCCGAAGGATGCGATAGCCCCCGCCAGAGAACACGCTTGCTCGGGCACAGTCGATTAAAAAGCATTAAAAAAGAATCTGCCAATAATCACTTCCGAGGGAAACGAACAATCCATGCCGGGGGTTCTCGTGTGTACCGATGACGGGGGCCTTTCAGGTTGGTTTTGGAGGGGGGGGGGCGTATATGCGGTATCGTTTCCATAAGGCCCAGCCCCACGGTCCGTAGCTGAGCGCACAAATGTGATTTATGACCTTGGTTTAATGGCCGGAGCAGAGTCTTGGTGGGTATCAGATGACTTTTTCAATATGGCCACGTCAGAGCCGGGCACGTGCGCGCGCCATCACAACAGGAAATGAGGGCTTGTCTCGGCCAAGAAAATATGAGAAACCAGATATCTTATCATCTAATGGCAGACGGTTGCTATTTCACTTTGACAGAAAGGCATCAGTCAATAAACGCAAAGATGAGTGGCAAGATGGTAAAGCGAGCCGCGGGCTCCTCGCCACGTCTGTCGGGTCATCCATCCAGGCACCGTTGTCTGGCGCTGGTCAATATACAGGCTGTGAGAGGGGCCGTCCCGCACGCACCCGGAGACTGGCCTGGACCTGGATCCTCCCTGCTGCTGAAGGGAATACGCTCTAACTTCACGCATACAGGCCCAGAGATGGTTCTGATATGTCCAACCCCCCTCTGCTCCTCACCTGCTGTTGCGCAACACCTCACTCCCCGGGTATTGTTCATTTATGGAGAATCGGAGGAAGCTCCAAGCACCCCACATCTGGGCCCCGGGGGCTCCAAGCACCCCAGACCTGGGCCCCAAGGGCTCCAAGCACCCCAAACCTGGGCCCCGGGGGCTCCAAGCACCCCACACCTGGGCCCCGGGGCTCCAAGCACCCCACACCTGGGCCCCGGGGGCTCCAAGGACCCCACACCTCGGTCTTTGCGGGCTCCAAGAGCCCCATACCTGGGCCCCGAGGGCTCCTAGCACCCCACACCTGGGCCCCGAGGGCTCCTAGAACCCCACACCTGGGCCCCGAGGGCTCCTAGAACCCCACACCTTGGCCCCGAGGGCTCCTAAAACCCCACACCTCGGCCCCGAGGGCTCCTAAAACCCCACACCTGGGCCCCGAGGGCTCCTAAAACCCCACACCTGGGCCCCAAGGGCTCCAAGCACCCCAAACCTCGGCCTTCGCGTGCAAAAGGCTGACTCACCTGGGCCTGGAAACTCTTGAGGACAGGTGCCACCATCTCCCGGACTTCCTGCAGACACAGAAGAAAGACCGAGCCTCAGCGCTTTTCCGTTTTTGCGAGAAGCTCCACCTGTTTTGGAATCAGAGCGGCCCCGTGGAGGCACAAACAGCTCCATACGTAAGAGGAATGAAAAATCTTTAATGCAAATGGATTTTTTTTTTTCTCCCATAGCCGCTCCTGCGTGGCGTGCGTGCATGCGTGCGTGCGCGCGTGTGTCTGCGAGGTGTGTTGTTATGGGAATGTGGGTATTAGCGGTTAAACCTAAAGGGTTTGAAAAGCGAAGCTTTCTCTTAGCCCGCGTTAGAGCTCAGAGATCCGGACTCGCGCGAGCTCTCAGAGCCTCAGGTAAGGAGATTGTGCTGGCGGTGGTGACAGCCTGATCCCATCTTAAACACTTGTATTAAACTGACAAGATTACGGGGCCCCCGCTACAAAAACCCCGACGCAGACAGGCAGCAGAGCCACAGAAAATAGCCGGGGGGCTCATTTATAAAAGATAAAAATATTCTCTTTGACTTCAGCCAGGATGTCGATGGATGATCATCGGGAAGAAGATGAAAGAAAGATATCCATCATTCATAGATTTAGATTTTTATGTTTTCTGCTCGATACACCTTAAATGGCATAACTCACTCGTACACACACACACACACACATATGCACACACACACGATGACAGGTGTATCTGCGTTTGTCTGACGTTTTGGTTAGGTTAAGGTAAATACGGTGTAAGAGGAGCAACAAACGCAGCGCCGACTGAGGGGCGATGTCATCACTGGGTGGACCTGTTCAGCATTCAGGATCCACACACACACACACAAACACACACAGGTGCACATGTAATCCTGTCCTGGTATCTCTCTCTTAATGCTGGAGTGTTGCAGCGTGTGTGTGTGTGTGTGTGTGTGTGTGTGTGTGTGTGTGTGTGTGTGTGTATGTGTGTGTGTGTGTGTGTGTGTGTGTGTGTGTGTGTGTGTGTGTGTGTGAGAGAGAGATGCATGATGGTGCTGAATTGAGGACAAGGAAAACAGCATTTCCAGTGGGACTCACCTCAGGGACATTTCTCTTGAACTCCCTGCTCAGCTCCACCAGGCGCTTGTGGGAATGCTCGCTCTCCTCCTGCCGACCGGCCAGCTCAGACGCCACGGAGTTCAGCTCCCTCTGCCAACGCACAAGTCAGACGCGGTGAGAGGGGAGCGGGCACAAGAAAGCGGAATGAGACGGCACTTAAGCGGGCCTGCCAGCGCTCATCCAGGAAAGCTTAAGAGTGTACATAAATAAAAATACACTGCTGAATATTAACAATGTAATCCTTCATGATCTCGCAGCAGTAATACTTACAGCCAGCCCCGGCCCATAAATAATTTAGCCAAAATAAATCCAATGGCAACAGAAGCAGAAGGCCTTTTAGATAATCAGTATTTGAAATAATCAATACATTTGCAACGGCTATAGAGCGCCGGGAGGGGGGGGAGGGGGAGCGTAGAGAATGGAGGCGGTCACGTGACCCGATAACCTGACAAACGCCCCTGCAAACACGGCGCCTCTTCCCTCCTCCCTCCTTTGAATCCACGTCTATTCTTTCTTTTTCCAGGGGCTCAAAGGCGCTTCACCCCGCCGCCGCCGCCGCCAGAGGTCAGATCTATTTTCAGCCCCTTCAACCCCCGACCCCCTGCCATCGCCCCCGCCCCCCCGCCCCCCCCGACAATCGTTACATCGACCCGCGCAGATATTCAATACCCGACAGCAGCAGCAGCCGCGGCGGCTTTAACAGAATTACCCTTTACCCGATCACCATTCCATTAGCGTCCGCGCACAGCCTTCACGTGCGTGCGCGGGCGCGCTCCGCCCCGGCAGCACGTCTGATCTGCTATTCAAAGCCGTCTGTGTGGAAGGGACCCTACGACGCAACCTCGCATTCATGCCGGACTCAGCTGCACCGCACGCCGTCCGCAAATCCAATAGTATCGATCGGTCGTCCGATTCTGGGCTCTTTCAGCAAGCAGGGAAAAAAAGAAGAAGAGGAGGAGGAGGAGGAAGAAGAGCGGATTCAAACTCTCCTCTACTGGAACAGCTTCGCCTTCTCTTCATTTTGACTGCAATCCTCAGTAATTGATGAGGATATTCTCTTTGTAACTGCTGGGGTACAATATAAAAAGTGGAGTGGGGGATTGAATTACCACTGTGAATTTATACACGACGCCGGGAAATTAAATAGACTGTGTTTTAATTAATCTGCAGACATACTTAAAGGCAATTTAATAAATCTTAATGCACGGAGAGGGGAGGGGGACGGAAGGGTGAGGCTTCGGTTGCCACCGTCCCGCGAGGTGGGGAGGGGGGTGGGGGGGTTAATTGAAGGGCTGTTGGTTCAAGTCCCTGGGCTGACGGGCAGCCTCAAGTTTGAGGCTCCGATAACGGAACTTTTTTTTCCCGGGGGCTGCTCCGCGGAGAAAAGCGGGACGCCCGGAACAGGTCGGGCTGAAAATATTCCGCTTCGGCGTCTCCGCATTTACAAAACAAACCGCCCTGGCGCGGCGAAACGGGCCGCGGCTCTGCGGGATAAGGCGACAGGACTTTATAAATTCCAGTTAGTCCATCTAGGATGAGCCTTCCTGCAGATTAGAAGGGGGGCTTCAGAGGCTAGCCAACCTCTACTAGATTCAAATGGCCCCAGACTGGCTAATCTTGCCAAGAGAAAATTCCTCTAGAAGTGACTTTGAGTGGATTTTATAAAGTACTTAAGCTATAACTGTGGTGAATCTAAGTCCTCCGGTGCTTCAGCGGCCTCGGCAAAAAGCTGAGTTCACTTTTTATTGCAGCTTAGTGGATGACAATTGTGAATGCGCGTGCCGTACGCGGGCTGAACGGTGCTAACATAATGGCATGGTTATTTTGAAAGCACCCCCACAGCTTCTAGACCATTACAGGGGAGGGGGGGGGTGGGGGAGGGCACGGGCAACGGCCCATCAAATGAAACATACTGCCTGCCTCTCTGGGAAGAAGTGAAGCAGAACAGCCCGTTTGCTACTTTTGGTTGTCTTTCTCAGATTGATGACGGGAAGAACTACACAATGTAGTGTTTTCCCGATGCTCTCCCCGGAGACAAAAGGCGGATGCCGAGGAAGATTTTTTCCTCTGCCTCCTAATCAGACACGATCCAATTCAACCTACAACCGGGGCACCTTCCAGATCGCAGATAAAAGTCACTTATCTGCCTCCGTGGTGTCGAGCTCCATCACTCCTCGGGCCATTTGCATGCGCGGGCAAATGTTTACGGTCGCGGAGTCGCCTCCGCCACGCGCGCGGGAGGGGGGGTGATCGCTTGACGGGTTTTAAAACGGGCGATTGGGACCGAATTTTCAGCGTGTGGCAGCCGGGTCAATACGGAGCTCCTGTCATTAAGCCTCTGCCGGTCAAACATCCAGCCAGAATTGATGAGTTTCCTCCGGGGAGGGCAGAGCTGTCACCGGAGCCCCAGGCCCGAGAAGGAGGCATCTTAAGCACCGCGCCTCAGCCGCGTCCCGAACCCGCGGACCGGCGACGGGCACCGCCAATGCGCTCTCGCGGGCCCCGCCCCGCCCCCCCCCCTCCTCCTCCTCCCTCGGCTCGGGAAGGTGGCGTTCCTTTAGAGGAATCACAACAAAGGAGAGTTTGAGAGGACAACGGGGGGGGGGGGTTTAGTTAATTGACACAAGTACGCCGGCTCCCATTTAAATGACAGCAGGTGAGTCGGACCTATTGTCAGCTTAATGATCAAATCCAGACAATGCTCTCCACAAAAAATCAGAGCGGGGGGCTCAACAATGCAATAATCTGTGCATGTAAATGTTTTAGGCGTAAAGGCAGCACTCTCTAATGTATTGTGCTGAAGCAGGCGTGACATTGATTCATTAAACCTGGCTTGTCTTGATTACATCTGTAGCAGTAAGCTATTTTCTGGCCTTTTACAAAGACAACACATAGTGGGAAATGTTGACAACTGGGGGAGCGGGGAGTATGGGGGGGCGGTACTGGAACGAGGTAGACTGAGTCAAAATCGCTATTGTGTGCAGCAGGCTTGGACAGCACAAATTAAAGAGGAAAAAATAGGGGAGGAGAAGAGAGGGGAAAATGCAGATGGGGTATTATTTTTCTTTTTGTATCCCATCTAATTGCAATCATAGGCAGATGTCTGAAAGTGTGACAGCATCAGCAGAATTGCTGCTGAGAGCACAGAATCTTTGTCTAAAAATAATCAGACATTCTGTGTGCTGCTGTTTGTTATAATGGTAATCGATGCTGGAGGCTTTGAATTCCATCAATTTATAGATCCACTCTGTTCTGCCTGGTGACTGTACTGCCTCGCAACCCCCCACCCGCATACGGAAAACACACACACACACGCGCGCGTGCACGCACGCACACACTCGCGCGCAAGGCCAGCACGCGAGGTCTGGCACGAGACGTGGACGGAGGTGTGTGTGTTCACGCCGGGGCTGCAGCAAGACGGAGCGCGTTTGAGGAAGGTAAGTGCGGTTTGTCTTTTCCCTCCTCGGCGAGGAGCGAGGGCGTCCGCCTCGGATCGGCCCGGCATCTCAGACGCCACATTCGAGATGCGGAAAGGGGGGGGACCGATCAATAAATCGAAACGCCACAATCAATGGCCTCAATCACTGCAGTCTGGTCTGGCCTCAACATTATTACTGGCAATCCCCCCCGAGCACTGGGGGAGGGGGGGTGGAAACAGCGCGCACTGGCGTCTGTCCATATGAAAGATCCAACATGAACCCTTATCTGGCCTCCTTGTGATGACTATCAATGTGTGTGTGTGTGTGTGTGTGTGTGTGTGTGAGAGCCAGACACAGCCAGGTGGGCGGAGCCTCTGACCTCTCTGACCCGCTGATATGAGTGTGAGCCCAGCACACGACCACTGATTGGAGGGGAGGGGGGTTGCTGCAGGGGGCTTCTCCGTCGCCTCTCCAGCCCTGACCCCCCCCCCCACACACACACACCCCCCACCCCCACAAGACTCCATTCTCCTGTATTTACAAAGGAGCCTGACGCCATAGAAAAGGCCCATAAACAAGGAAGTGATGTCACAAAACCACCAAAAACAGGAAACGGGGAGCTGCGATAAATCGCTTACAGCCGACTTCCGTCCACAATATCGCCTCTTTACACGTTTTCGCGTTCAAGGCGATCTGCACCCCACACACGGGCTGCGCTTGCGTCTCGTCCTGCGTGTAATTTGATCTCAGACCTGCTTATTTTGTCCTTAACGCGTTAAGCGGTGCATAAAATTGTGATGTGTCAGACCCGGTACACCTGAGGCGCTCGGTTGCAATCGCTCTGTTTGATCACCAATAGTTTGGACCCCCCCCCAACCCACCCACTTTTCCCAACCGCTCTACAATAACGGGACCTTTTGTTGACGCGGCGTCCGGATGTTTATCTTAAATGAAAGCGGGCGTGCAGAACTGTCCCTCCGGTGCCCGACCAGGCCGAAGCAAGGCGCTCTCTCGGAGCGTTTTGGCTTTCCCGACCCCGTCCCCGTCCGGATGCGCGGACCCGGACTCGGACTGGGGGGTGGAAGAGTCGCGAGCGCTGCGGCGAGACCGCGGCGGCGAAAAGCGTGGTTAATTTTGACGCCTCCCTGGACCGGAAAGTCATCCAAAATAATTAATCCCTAGTCGGTAAAGCTTCCTTCAAAAGACGTGCTAAATCTTATAAAAAGAAAGAGAGAGAGAGGGGCGTGCGAGCATTACAATCATCTGCGGAAGGTGTGACTCCTGTTGTCAGCCATTATTCGTCATACCCTGCTTCAGTCGGAGAGTTTCTGGTGCCTGATGCACCAGAGCACAGCCTACTTGTCAACACTTCTCTCGCTTTAATTCCACACTTGGACACACACACGTCTTCTTATTCCTCCACTGAAGGCGGCGCGTCATACGGTACAATCGCGGGGGGGGCCCTAATTCCATTTATTGTCAGGATTTATTCAAAGCGATATCACGGAAACATCTTATTAAGGCTCTTTCAGAGGTGTTGGCGTCCGCTCGCCATCCCATGAATAACTTTAAATGCCCTCCAATTACAAACTTCAAATTACAATCTATGACTGAATGCTCCAAACGAAGACCAATTACAACACCTTATTTATCATCATTAAGGCCGACCATTGTTCTGCTTCGTTCAGGCGCCGTGGTTACAATCAGGGTGTCTATTGTTGTTGTGTGGTACACGCGGAGTGACTAATTACACAGTCCTATGATTCATTAGCAGTCTAGTGGGTTGAAACCAGAGAGGAGACATGATAACCTCCATCGGCCAAATGATCGCCTCAAAATGGAGACGTGACCGGAGGGGAAGAAGAGCGGGGAAGATGAAAAAGAGACGATGCTTTAACGCTTTAAATAATTATTAGAGGAGCGGCTGTCGGGCCTGAACTGTGCCGGGGACGAGGTTTTGTTTTCCGCTTTCTTCGGGGAGGGTGTGGGCGGGAGAGGGGGGGGGCGCTTCTGCCGGGCGCCACCATCGAGGTCAGCGGCGTGGCCCAGATTCCGCCTGAAACAATGCGGCGCGGCTCACCTGCGATTGTTTATTCCCTCTCAAGAAATGTCAATCTGTTCGCTCTCAGGTGTGCTGCTCCCCCCCTTGTTTTTGTTGTTTTCTACCACCACCACCCCCCTCGCCTCCCCCCCTCGCCCCCCCTCGCCCCGCGCTCTCTCCGTTTTCTTTCCCTTGTCGATTGCAGCGAGATCAAAGCGGCGCCGCTGGAAGAATCTGAATATTTCAGGTGGGGAGCGGCGGCTGCGCTTCACACCACCTGTGTGGTGCCGAGAGACGGGTCCCTCCTCTCGTTCAGACTCGGTTAGCGGGGCCCCTGGGGCCCGGTGACACAAACCAGGGCCACCTGTCTGAGAGCGAGAACCCTCCTCCTCCTCCTCCTCACACTTTCTTTTCGCAGCATTTGAACCAAAAATAAAGCGAACCTAAATAGAGCGGTGAGGGCGGGGATAAAAGCGGCGCCGACAACAAGCGGCGGGGCTCTTTGAGCGCAGGCACAAAGGTTCCGAGATCCGGCTGATGAGGCCCGCCGCCTCCGAACGGGGGCGCCGGCTTGGAAGGGCTCGAATCGTTTTACAATTCCACCCCCCCCCACCTCGCTCTCTCTCGAATAGCGCGAATGACGGGTCAGGAGGACGACTGGGACCGCCACTCGGACACATCACACAGCCCCTGATTGGGGCTCCACCTGTCCAGCACCAACTCCCGACCCCCCCCCACCAGAATCCGTTCACCCGTGGACCGTGACATCATAGAACTGGTCCAGAAACAAGGGAGTGACAGCGAGAGTGTAAACAGGAACATGGCGCCCCCCACCACCACCACCACCACCACCACCACCACCACCACCGCTGCCCGAGTAGCGAATGATGAGCTGGGTCGGGACCGCCGCTCATCGGATCGCCCGAGCCGAGGCGAATAAAACGCATCCCTGAAGCCTGCGCCAGCTCTAACGGGTGTCCTTGGAGGGCCGTGGGCCTTGACATGTGTGCATGTGTAAGCATTTGTGTGTGTATGTGTGTGTGTGTATGTGTGTGTGTGCGCAGGCATGCATTAAGGGAGTGAGGGGGAGGCGTGCAGCAGCCCCCCCCGCCGTGTCTCTCAAAAGGGCCGTAAAGTCTTTACAGCAAATTCCTTACATTCATCTGTGTCGGAGCTCTGTGCAGCCATTAGGCGTTTACACGGGAGGAAACACAATCTATTTGATGCTACGCTGCCCACACGTCCAGATCCCTCCTCCTCACGCGGGAGGGGGGGCCCGGTGTTTAACTTCCATTTCATATTCCAAACAGGACAGCCGACAAAGACGGGCAGGCGAGTGCAGGGGAACGGACTCCATCTTGCTGTAAATCACCGTTTAAAGGCCCGGATAAATGTAATCTGGGAAGAGTCAACAAGACGCCCTCGCGCTACGCCACTCAACATATTTGTTTTTATTTATTCCGGAATGCGCGATTGATTTTTTTTTTGTTGTCGTTGTTGTTCTCCTCTAACGATGTAAATGCGAACGTCGGACCGGAAAAAGTCACACTTCATTTTTTTTTTTTTTTTTTTTTTTTCCAGCGCGGCGGCGGCGCGGCGGCGGCGGCGGCGGCGGCGGCTCCCCGTCTTTTAATATCAGCGGTGCTTATGAGAACAAGTGGAGGTTAATCTAAGGAGTGGGTCGCAGCCAGTCAGCTCTTTGTAAATGTCAGCTGGGAGATCCGGGCCTCTCTTATTACCGCACTAAACCAACAAGGCTGACGGCTCCAAGACGGATGTCTGAGTGGAGGTGAGCGCCCCCCCCCCCCCCACACCCCCACCCCGCACGCACGGGTTTCACCAGCATCCCGGACCAGCCCCTGCGCGGGAAACCTTATTAATCAATCGATTTATTGCCATAAATCAGGGCAGCTTTGACTGTATCCGCCAGTCACGCGATCAATCAATTAGTCGGGGGGCCAAACAGCCCGATTTGCCTAAAGAAAGATGAATGCTCCCGCTCGTCCTTTCGGCCATCAAACACGGCCAACGCTGACTCCCAAACGCAGGATGTAAGAGACCCCCGGTGGATTAGGAAGTCTGACAATTCCGAAATACAGCGGGACCTCTACTGATGAAATTAATCGGTTCCCAAAGTTAAAAAATTACGTAAGTAGAGACGCGTTTTCCACGTAAATGTCCTAATCCGTTCCAAGAACCCAAAAATTCGGACATAATTTTTTAATAAATCCTAAAAATGCATCAAAACATGTAACAAATACATGTTAGATTAGCGCATAATAAATGTATGAATTCAGTTCAAGGCTTCTCCAGGAACAACATGAACTTTATTACAGGCTAATCTTACAATAGCGTCATTACTAGCAACCAACGTTGTTTTAATACCGTGTTATCGTCGATGTATTACGGCCGTATTCTCTGGAGAGATCAACCAAACGCATCCCTTTTTCACGCTTTTCTATTATTTCTTGTTTCGTTTGTACGGACAAAAAAGCTCTCAGCAGCGGTAGCGTGTTTTTGCCTTTCGTATCCTGAAATTTCTTTCATAACAAGAGGAAATATTTTCCCGTCGAGACGCGTCGTGACTTGAAAATCCCGCGTGTGGAGACGTTCGTGCGTGGCGGTCCCGCCATATTCTGTTCTTTAGACAGATCCACGAAATCCGAACAATTAAACCTCCTCGCCCTCCCGAGTAAACGGAAACAGCTGGATGAGCAAACCGGCGAAAGACCGTGATGGCGCTCGTTTCGTATTTTATCCCGACTGCGGATTCCAGCCCACGTTGTGACACCCGCCGCCTCGGTCCAGCGGCTCCCATCTGCAGCGTGGTGTCAGGGAGTCTCACGAGAACGGCCTCGGAAACTTTGGGGATGACGGGAAAAGAAAAAAAAAAAACGCGAGACAAGCGCAAATAGAGCAAAGCAGAGTAGGCTGGCAAGCCTCGTCACACCCCCCTACACTACACCCCCCCCCAGCGGTGGGCTGGAACGAGGCGGAGGGGAAGGAACGGCGCGGAGATTCCCCAGGGAGAACGTCTGTGGTGGGATTAGAACCCCATCAGACCCGGTTCTGCTTCACACCACCAAACCCTGCTGCGTTACAGTCATGATGAGGAGGTGGGGGGGGGGCAGGGGGGGACGGGGGGGGGGGGGGGAGGCGCAAGGAGCTATCTGCTGGGGCTTCATGGTCCTGCCCACCCTCCCCGAGCCTCGTCGTTTAATTAGAGATAAAGACAGAGGGCTCCGTCACTCAACCTCAATTCTCCCGGTTTTCACACAACGCTGCCCACCCGTGCGCCCCCCCCCCAGAGGAGCTCTACTGGTCCGTGGACTGAACACGTGTTACCCACACCACCAATCGCAGCCTCACGTTCTGCATATTTGCATGAGCCTTAATGCTGCACATAAAAAAACACTCAAAGGTAAACAATAACCACAGTAAATAAGTAATTTTTCTTCATATCTCCTCCCTCAACTTGCAGCCAAGACAGAGGGAAATTTTAGAGGAAAAGCCAGAGGAGGAACTATATTCAAGAAACACAAAATTATACTATGGAGGGATCCATTATTCATCTCAGATACATTTTTCATTTAAAGAGTGGGCTGGATATGAGCAGTGATGAATGCATCGCCCAGGATGCAATTTGTATGTAAAATAACAGAAGATTACGGAATATGTTTTAAGTGCAAATGCAGTTTGTTGCCATTTAAGTAGAAAATACGTTCCTGCACAAAAGGAATAAGACCTGAGACCTATGACGCCACCTCATAAAATCACTTAGCCTGAAGCTAGGACCCCCCCAAGCCCTTATGGGGGGGTCACGGGGAGAGGTCGGAGTGATGAATGGGCCGAGGAGGCTCGGTTTTCACTCGCCCGACAGGCCCCATTCGGAACTGCGGGCCGAGCAGGCCGGGTAAGCGGGGCCAATTCAACCCGCAGCCCCCACGCTTCCCCGCGCTTCCCCGCGCTTCCCCGGGACGCCAACGCGGAGGGTTGCGCGGCGTCAGACGCACGTCTGCGCACGGGCGCGCGCGGAGGCGCCGCTGCCTGTCAGACGTACACATGTTCCTCTCAAGGCCCGCTCCTTCCTCATCAGCTCCACTCGGTGCGCACCGTTTCAATTCGCTGCGTCTCAAAGACACACAAAGAGGCCCCCCCCTGCCCCCCGCCCCCCCCACACACTCCATTCACGGAGCAGAGATTGAATACAGCCTCGTAACACGAGACATGCCCACCACAGAGCATGTAATACAGCTCATTACTGGGCGGGCAGGGTGCAGAGGGCTGTGATGGGGGAGACGAGCAGGACGCTGGTGGTTGTGGGGGGGGGAGGGGGGGGGGGCACCAACATCTCCATCTCTCCTCTGAGCCAACACGGCTCCAAAACCAGCCTTAACTAAAGCGGCACCATTGATTTTTTGCAGCATCTCTGAAATTCTTCCAACAATAGTGACGTGGGGGGGGGTTGAAAGGAGGGGGGGGGGCAGAAGTACTTTTTAAGGCGAGCGCCACAAAAGCCAGCATGCCCACAGACATCACGCAAGCACTCAGGAGGTTTATTCAGGCCGAGCGCCCCCCCCCGCCCGCCGCCTTCAGAGCTGCGAAAGGCCCCGAAAGCGAGCTGCGTCCAAACACAAAGAGGCAGGAAGACGGTTTATCTGGGTCAGGCGGATTGATCCCCCCCACACACACACACACACACACACACACACACACACACACACACACACACACCCTCGCCGCATGGCTCTGGGGCCACGACACGGGGCACGCGGAGGTTGGGAAGCACGCGGAGGGAGCGAATCGGCTAATCCACAGCAGCACGCCGCGCGCCCCCCCCCCAACGCCCCCACTTAACCCCTGGGCGATCACGTGATGCGGTGCGAAGCATCACAGGGACGCGCGGCGGGATCCGAGCGAGGCCACAGGTGTCGGACGCAACCGAGGCCCGGGGCGGGAGCGGGAGGCCAGAGCGCTTCCGGAGGCGGTTCGGAAAGTGCAGAGGGAGCGAGGGAGGAGGTGGGGGGGGGGGGCGGGATGCGAGGAGTCTGTCAACGTCTCCCACGTCTGCCTCGCCGTTCTTTCCGCGTCAGGCTGAGGGGAGCAAATGGGCCTAATTCGCCCGGGCTGTGAGCGAGTATCTCTGCTGTCGAGCAGCGTGAGAGGGAATTAGATCTATGGTTTGTAGCCTTCATCCCTTCCCAGACAGACTTGTTCCGGCTCACAGGCGCTGCCTAATCCGCACCTCTCTCCTGCTTGCACTCCTGGAAAATGACTTCACGCAGCTGCCTTAAACGCCCCCCCCACCCAGACACACACACACACACACACACTTGAAATAACTACAAAAAAAAAAAAGCAACAGACCTCCCATAGCTCATTCAACACACCAATTCCTCCCCAAAGCCCACCCTGGCTTTTCCAGAGAGAAACAACAACAAGGAAAAACAACTGGAACCGCGCTCGATCATTTAAGGGCCCTCGCCTCTAAAGAGTTGTCAAAAGCTGGAGAACAGGAAAAAGCACAATGTTGACCCCCCCCCCCCCCTCCACCCTCAGCTCCTCTCGTCCATCCTGCAATTATCAATCAGATTCCCATTTAAAAAAAGAGAATCTTTTAACAAAGGCGCTATAACCGATACTCTCTTCTTAAAAAAGAGGAAAACGTATCTGATAACATTGTCCGAGGTCCTTTATCAGTTTGTTTGGGGGGGCACAATCTGACAGATAGTGATCAGGACAGAAGTGTGAACTCAGTCAACATGTAATGAACAGTCCCGGTCTTGTAAATGCAAACATTGCGTCAGGGCTTCCAGGAAGTTGTCCTCGTATCACCGCGAGTTCACTCCAAACGTAACTTTCACCAGCAATTCAAAACAAGAGTCAGGGACAGAAAACCTCAGAAAACCGCCACCAAACCCTCATTTTTGTCCACGAAAATAAAAGGCTGGGCTCTGGCATTCATCCCCGGATGGTCAGGTGGTTCCTCCGGGGGGGGGCGCTGGGGCTTATTTGGGTCATCCGTGGTAACTCCAGATAATGACAGGACCACTCAGACAAACACTCCAGCCTGGAGGACAGGAAACCGGGAGAGGTCCCTACTTATAACCAAGTCTAATGGATTTCATGTGTTCATGCATAACTGACGCCGCACCGGGAAGTTTGCGGATTCTCCCAGCCTGCTCCGCTGATTTATGCATCCTCAAGCGCCATTTTAAGTCTCCGGGGAGGGCGGAATTAAGCGTTAACGGTGTTTTAAAGGTGGGAAATGTTTAAAAAAAGAGAGGGAGAGAAGAGACGGAGAGATGCCCGTGATGTTCAAAACATTTCTAAGCGGGTCTGAGCAGTCAGGAGCTGCAGTGTAGTCCTCCAAAACTCCCGAGGCAGGAGCGAGAAACAAGTGATATTACAAGAAAAGCAGAATGATTAAAGACTAATATGGCATAGTCGAGAGGGGAGAGAGAGGTGATTTATCCCTTCACGGCCTTTTGACACTAAATTAAACTGTTGAGTCCATTCCCCCGTGCCAGCTAGTTATCTTTCCGGGCTAATTTAACACTATAATTTACATTCCACATAAAATACATCCTGATGCGGCGCTGTCAGGGCTGTACATCATTTACAGAGAGTGCTCCAGTTTCAGTGAAAAGGACAGAATTAGATCATATTCATGATGCAATTAAACACTTCAGTGGGAATCGATGTAAAACCGATGAGCCCTGAAAACAATGCATATGGCTGAGAACATTAGAACACATTACCTTCCCTCGAATCCCTCGCTCCACAGACGCAATTTAAAATCCTCCACCACTCCACTCCACGTCTCTCCAGATTCATAACGCACGGCGATAATAAATGAATTTTTCACAAAATTATTCAACTACTAAATTGCCCACGGTAACCGAGTATCAGATGAAAGTGATGTGAATTATTAAGTAGGGAAAGTGTTTGTTCTCACCACGGGTGTAATAAGCAGCCAAACAAGGGGGGGGGGGCAGAAGGTTAGGGCGAGGAGGACGCTCACAACGAATATCGGCGTTGATGTAAGAAGGGGAAAGCTGTCTGCTCCCCGGGCCTCCAGCTGGGCTGATGGTATCGACCACTTTCCCCCTGGGTGGCGGTGTGGGTTTTCTTATGGACGGGGAGGGGAGGACGTTACCCCCCCCCCCTCGTGTGAGGCTGGCAACGGGCCCTCTGGAGCTGGCGGGCCGCCGCCACCGCCGCCGCTACGCCGCCTCGCCGCCGTTTACATAATCGGGCAGACAGCGCGGCCAACCGCACGCCCGCCCGCCCGCCCCGGATCGCATCAACTACCTGTCACAGCCGTCTCTTGGGGGGGGGGGGGGTTTCTCCCCCCCCGATCCAGGATCACCGTTTTTCTGTTTCGATTCCCGGCTGAGAAAAGCAGACGGATGTAATGAAATTCAGAATTTAAGAGCCATAACTGAGGGGGGGTCGCGTGGGGGGGGGCAGCAATTTGTAACCATTTCTGACAGGATGAGTTTGGCCTCTCCAGCTGAAACAGTAATTATGTTTAATGGTCCTTTAATCTGTCCATCAGGCGTGGGGGGGGGCGAGCCGGGTCAGCCTAAAGTGCTCCAGGGGTGTCTCACGGCGTGTACTGGGGGGGGGTAGTGGGGGGTAGTGGGGGGGGTCTGTGATGGGTGCCAGACAGCAGACCTGACGGGTGATCAGCTGATCAGACGGACCCACCGGTGGTGAGGCCAATAAAGGCACCCCCAGAGGTCAAAGGTGAAGGTCACGGGGGGGGTGGGGGTTGGGGGTGGGGGGGGTACAAGAACGTACTCGCACGCCCACGAGTCTGGCGTACGCTGAAAACAGTTTAAAAGGAGGCTTTGCGTGGGGTTTGAAGTCAAGTTTGGATAACCAGATAACCACCTTTGGGGGGGGGCTTCGGAAACGCTTCTCAGAGGCATCAGAACCGGAGGCGAAAGTCGCCCGTTCGCCGCAGACGAAGTGGAGCTCGACGCCTGCGACGCGAGGTGGGACGATTTCCAGGCAGCTCCCCCCCCCCCCGTCCGTCTCCTACGTACCTCCGCCGCGGCGCGAGTCCGAGGGCCGCGCAGTGGCGTTCCGGGCCGGGGCGGCGGGAGGATCCCGAGCGGAGCGGCGGCATTCCGTGAGCGCGGGGGCCCGGACGCGGCCCCCATACCAACAGAGCTGAACAAACAGCACCTTTGTACCCAGGGCGATCTGCACCCGGCTCAGGTAGGGCCACGCATCCGCGCTCGCTCCGTGTTTGTTATCCCGGACAAGCATTCCGCCTTGCCAAACCGGGGGGGGTGGGGGTGGGTGGGGGGGGATCACTCCTAGACCTGCTCTTGTTGTTCCCTGGGCTGTCAACACTCCTCACAGCCTTCACCCCCGCCTGGGCGCGTCGATACGGAGAAGTGACTGCCGTTTGCTTTATGATTGCCTTGTTTTATTCTCCAGACCGGGCTCTTCCCCCCTCTGCCCCCTCCCCTCTGCCCCCCCCCCAGCCTGCCTTTGCAGTCCTAATCAGACCGCCTTTGCCAGGACAACAAAGCCATTGTCTCTTTAAGTGAAAGAGGCGGTGGATCAGTGAATCCCTTTCCATTTTCCTGCTTTATTAGCCCGGCAGCGCGGCACTGTTTATACTAGTGGGCATTCCGCGTTCGCCGGGAACAATTACAGTGTGACAAATGATCCATCAACGCCATCTATCAGGCCGGGGCCGACAGGAATCCTATAGACGGAGCAGCCATTCGTCCCCCTCCTCGCCATCTCTGGGGTCCCATGCTTTAGTATCCATGACAACGCGCAAGCCACTTGCCACGCTTGCCACTTCACCGTGAGAGATGAGCGCCCGTGAGTGGCTTTGGAAATTAGCCTTTGACACCCCTCCCAGTCTCCTTTGGGGTGGTGGTGGTGGTGGTGGTGGTGGTGGTGGGGGGGACTGGTGTTGGGGGCGTCCGGACCCCCGTTTCCCTTCCACAGAAACACAAAGGCAGACGCAGCTACTATAAAGGGGCCCGGCGGTGTCGGTTTTATCGTGCGGGGGGCCATACGATCCCCAACATTAACCTCACAGCTACATCGAGAGCGGAGACGCTCCACCAGCCCCCCTCGCGCCCCCCACCACCACCACACCATAAACGAGGGCGAAAATAAAGCAGGTGAAATAAAAAACCCCGAGAAGTGCCTGAACGCACGAGCTGCCAACACATTATCAGGCGACTGTCAGCGCCCCCCCCCCCCTCACACTCCATGAATGACTTTTTATGTGCTGGAGACTATTTCTCCTTTTTTTTCCCTCTTTTTTAAAGTTTACTTCGGCTCAACTTTTGGCTCAACATTAAAGGAGAAAGGGCGGATTTATAAACCTGAGACCAGAAATACGATCGGCGGCGGAGGCAGGTCGGCGACCAGGGCCCACGAGGGGCTGCCCCCCCCTCCTCCTTCCCCCCAACGGCGTAAACCGCGACGTGGCAGCTCGGGATCACGTTAGGAGCCGTGACGGAAACAAACAAAGCCGCGCGGAACGTGCGGCGCCGTCAGAGGCGACGGTTCTTACGGCTTACGATGAATCATATTTGGAGACACATTAAAGGGAGCGGCTCCGGCACCAGGAGGTAAGGGTGTCAACTGATATAACCCGCCGCTGACATCAGGCACAGCCAGCTCGCTCATTGATGTGGCAGCGTCTCATTTTCACCAGTTTGGGAGCAGACAGTTTTGCAGCGCCTCGCGGTTCTTAATTATCTCCCGACTTTGTCTAATTCAATCAACACGAGTCAGATCTGGCTGCGAAACGGCGCTCACATCCCCTCAAGCTCAACGAGTCGGGAAAACCTCCGAACGAGTGGAACAGCCGAGCTGACAAAATGGCAGAGCGGGGCGAGGGAATAAACGTTGGTTCGTCTCGCCCGGGCCGAAGGGGGGAGGGCCGAGGCGGGAGACGAGACGTCGGCGCAGGGTCGCCCCTTTTGATAAGGATCAGCCCCCCCACACACACACACACACACACACACACACACTCGCGCCATGGCATTTACCAGCGCCCGTCGCGAAACGTGCATTTTAATTAAACAGCGCGTCAGTAATTGTGCGGTCACGTGCGCGGAGAATCTAAAGGTCACCGGGGATTAAACGGGCACCGAGTCACCATCTGAAAAGGGGCTGGCGCGGTGGGACGGGGGTGGGAACGACCTGGGTCCACCCTGCGACAACGTGTGTGTGGGAACGACCCGGGTCCACCCTGCGACAACGTGTGTGTGGGAACGACCCGGGTCCACCCTACAATAACGTATGTGTGGGAACGACCCGGGTCCACCCTACGACAACGTGTGTGTGGGAACGACCCGGGTCCACCCTACGACAACGTGTGTGTGGGAACGACCCGGGTCCACCCTGCGACAACGTGTGTGTGGGAACAACCCGGGTCCACCCTGCGACAACGTGTGTGTGGGAACGACCCGGGTCCACCCTACGACAACGTGTGTGTGGGAACGACCCGGGTCCACCCTGCGACAACGTGTGTATGGGAACGACCCGGGTCCACCCTACCACAACGTGTGTGTGGGAACGACCCGGGTCCACCCTACGACAACGTGTGAGAACGACCCGGGTCCACCCTACGACAACGTGTGTGTGGGAACGACCCGGGTCCACCCTGCGACAACGTGTGTGTGGGAACGACCCGGGTCCACCCTATGACAACGTGTGAGAACGACCCGGGTCCACCCTACGACAACGTGTGTGTGGGAACAACCCGGGTCCACCCTACGACAATGTATGTGTGGGAACGACCCGGGTCCATCCTACAATAACGTGTGTGTGAGAACGACCCGGGTCCACCCTGCGACAACGTGTGTGTGGGAACAACCCGGGTCCACCCTACGACAACGTGTGTGTGAGAACGACCCGGGTCCACCCTACGACAACGTGTGTGTGGGAACAACCCGGGTCCACCCTGCGACAACGTGTGTGTGGGAACGACCCGGGTCCACCCTACAATAACGTATGTGTGGGAACGACCCGGGTCCACCCTACGACAATGTGTGTGTGGGAACGACCCGGGTCCACCCTACAATAACGTATGTGTGGGAACGACCCGGGTCCATCCTGCGACAACGTATGTGTGGGAACGACCCGGGTCCAACCTACAAAAACGGTAGGTGTGTGGGAACGACCCGGGTCCACCCTACGACAACGGTAGGTGTGTGTGGGAACGACCCAGGTCCACCCTACGACAACGGTAGGTGTGTGTGGGAACGACCCGGGTCAATCTTAAGAGAACAGTAGGACAGGGCTGGGTCGACCCTGGTCCATCCCACGTAAACCCGTTCCCCACCGAAGCCATTCCCACCCAATTCACCTCCCCTCCGATTCCACGGGCCGCGGCATTATTAGATTTTTGACATTATTAGCCCGAAAAGCAGAGGGGCCCCAGCTGTCATTATAAAGCCTTTACTTTTGCACCGACTGCCAAATCTGCTCTGCGCGAGCTGCAGACTGCCAAAGCCCAACAATGGCAGATTAGTGAAGCCCTTCTCTTGTTGCAGCAGAGGTTAATATAAAGTGACAGGGCTAAGTCCGCTCTGATTAGAATGCTGGGAGATATTACCGCAGTTTGTTACATCAGATCTTTATTGGATTAAACAGCGCGCGCAACAATGAAAGTTTAATTTTAATTTTCGGACGGGAAAAAAAAAACAGAAAAAAAAAAAAAAAAAAGGGGCCCCGGCGAGCGCTCCCCCTCAGAACAAAGCGAAACCCGCTTGCTTTCGCTCCCTCTCTCCGGCGGGGCGCGACTGACACCAACGACAAGAAAACAAAAACAATCGGTCGTTATCCAACATCCACGCACATCTTCACTTCCTGCCCCCCCCAACCCCCCCACGAGGGAACCCACCCAGAAGTTAACTGTTAACTCCTCAGTCCAAGAAGAGCGCTCTAATCATTACTTGTGAAGACCAACAGAGCTCCGTGACACTGAACCTGGGTCGCCCCCCACGCCCCTGTCGCCCCCCCGGTGTGGTTTATTAGCATGGTCACCCTCCGTGGCGTTGACAGTTCTGCGCGAGGTCGTCGCACCCGACCAATAAGCTGTTATTAATCCACACGGAGTCGTCCATTAGCCTGTCCCACTTTACGACCCGCTCCTTTATTAGAAGAACCGTCCGCGACCCCCCCCCCCACACACACACACACACACACACACTCATCAGGCGCTCCCATCAGGTGCTGCCGGGTCAGGCGGGCTGGACCTCGGAAGAGGGAGCAGGTTGGGAAAGCTGAATCTGCCACTTTCCTGGGCAGTGTGGGGGGGGAGCGGAGGGGGGGGGGGTATTCCCCACCGTCCCGTTACGGCCGATAAATCTTCGTGGTTTACGATTAGGTGCATAAAATGAGTCATAGATCTGGACGGTAAATAAGAGCTTGTCAGCGCGGGCTGACGGCGGGCCCCGACTTAGGCTCCGCCCCCCTGCCCCCCTGCCCCCCCTCCCCCCCCCCCCCGTACCCGGGACGCCAGACTGCTGCTATTGAGCCGAGGCTAAAAAGCCTCCAATAAACAAGGCTGATATTTCCCCCGGGAAGGCTCCGGTGCCACCCGGAAGCGCGGACGGAGCGGACAAACACATCCAGCATCGGGACCCGGGCTGTCTGGATCCCAACAAACCCCCCCCCCCCCTCCTTTTTTTGAGTCTACGCCTCTTTATTGCTTCCTTCAGACGGACCAGGAAGTCGATGGATCAATCTATTTCAAGTATATTCAAACTATAAGCTGGAACGCGCTGATGTCTTTTAATGGACCTCCGATCCATACTCGCAATTAGCCATGCAAAAACCTCCCGTTAAGTAACTCCACTTTACAGTGTATTTACTCTGGCGCTGTTTGGGTGTGTTTCAGAGAGGGGCGACCTGAGGGAGGGGGGGGCACCGGCCCCCAGATGGACTAAGACAATAATGGACGCTTCCTCTGCAGCAGCAGCAGCTAATCACCGCTGCCGATTCGTTTACACTGGCCCGAAACGACTCCCCGAATGACCGCCGTTGCATATTAAACAGGAAAACAGACAATGGGGACAAGCTTTTGGAGGACGTGAGAGCAAGGGGGGGGTTTGGGGTAGGGGGGCTGATATTAAAGAGGACCGAGGCTGCTTGCGATACACCTGCAAGACAACGCGCATCAGCACCGAATCAGCATCTCGGCGTGAAGTGCAGCGCGCCTCGTTGTAAAGAGGAATAAAGGAGGGCGGGGGTGGGGGGGGGGATGGCTACGGGCGCGCAATCAGCTACGGATTCAGAGTCTCACCGTGGTTCTGCGCTGTAATCAGGGGGGGGCGAAGGGAAACAATGCCAGTGGCGCGGCGGCGAAGACGATTCAAAACATTTTCATTAGCGAGCGAAAAATATAAAAAAATAAAAAGAAGAAGAAGAAAATAAAGCCCTCCGAAGTGAGAGCAGCGCTTCGTTTTGCACGTCGGACACTTAAGAGGGGAGATTAAATGGAGGACTGGGGGGGTTAATGGGGAGCTCTGCGGAGACCTGTTTTAACTACCCGAATCGCACCGTTTCAGCAGGAACGTCAAAGATCAAAGCGAGAAAAACAACCCCGGTTTAACCAGTCGAGCCATTCAGGCGCGTCAGCGCTCCGCCAGCGGTGGAGAATCAACGTTATCCGCGTTTTTACGCTTCCATTGTGCGGCTTTCACATTAACACGCTCCATTTCAAAACTAGTGAAGACTAAACCAGCGCCCCCCCACCCCCTAAAAAGTTGCTAATGCTTTAAATAAATAATCACTCATCAGCCTTTTGGGATACGAGCGGCGCTTCCTCATCTTATTTATCCATTCGTTTATCGCCACCAGGATGGCGCGCTATTGATTTTCACCTCGCTCCGTCGTCCGACCTCGGTTACAGAAACATTTCATCGCATTAAAAAGGACGACGTGCGCGCACGCGCGCGCTTTCGCCCGCCCGCCGAGAGAGGCCCGTCTCCTCCGCGTCACCGTCCGGCGCTTTCACGTGTTCACGGAGGGGGAGGTCCTCGAGGGCGGACGCGTCCCGCGGCCTGGCGTTTAAAAACCGGTGTAAACAAGCAGCCGATCCCGATGCGATCCCGATGCGATGCGATGCGCTATATCGTGCGTTTCGGGAAGTCTGCCCTGGACTCCCAGCGCTATCACCTCCTCGTAACTCTGCCTACGTTATCGACTTATCACCAGACGCTGTCAGCAGCTGCGGGGAGCGTCGAGTTTACGGCCTCCTCGTTATTTAACGCGTTTGGGCCCGGTGGCGGCGTCGGAGCCTCCTCGCCCCCCTTCGACTTACAGCGGGGGGAGGTATCAGACTGATCTACCGCCCTGCTTCCACGTGGGGGGACGCCGGAGGGGGGCGTGCACGGTGTGGACGGGCCAGGGGCCGCAGTGGTGCAGTCGGAGCCCACCACGACCCCCCCCGACCCCCCCCACATCTGCATACAGTAAAAAACAAACATTCCTGTAAATAAAGACGGCCGTCCAGTAACTGTCTTCCCAGCGACGATGCTATTGACCGTCGTCAGATGCTCCGCTGATTAAAAATTGATCCGTTTTGAAAAATGTAATCAACTGAATAGGGTTCTTGCATACGCGGGGTGGGGTTGGCTCTGCTGGGGGGGGGGCGGGGTCGGGGGCAGCAGCTGCTGACACAGAGGCAGACCTGTTATTAACCCCTTCACCTCCGCGTGCAGCCCCCTGCTCCCCAGTTCGCGTCCCGGACCAGACACGGCCCAGACGCTCTGAATTATTCAGCAGTCTGAGAGAGGCTCCGGCCACTCGGCCCATTAATGTCTGCCCATGGAGGTGGGGTCGGGGGTGGGGGGGTTCTAATGGCCGCTGTGGAGGAGCCCCCCCAGGCTCCCGGCGGACGGGAGGAGGGCTACCAACGCCGCGCGGCGAGAGCGAATTCATCAGGGGCTGAGGTCAGAGCAGGTTAATGATGCTGCGCGTCTAGACGGATGCTGGACTCACGCCCTGCCCAGAAGGCAGTGTGGGGGGGGGGGTCTGATCAGATAGGACCCCAACAGCACTGAGACCCGCCGCTGACCCGGGGAGGCGGCGGAGAGGAAGTCCAGGAAGTGACATCACGCATAGCTGAGCGGCATTCATAACAGAGGGATTAAAGACTGTCTACACAACTCAAGTCTGATTACTCACAACCCCTTATCACCTCTGCACAAACAATCCCAGCAGCTGGAGAGGGCCCTTGACTCCCGCACAAGCTCGCTCCGTAATCAGGACATCACCCCCAGAGACGGGTCTGAGGTATCTGAGGAAGTAAACATAATAGTGAGGCCGGGGCGGGCTGGAGGGGAGGGGGGGAGGGGGGAGGAGGAGGAGGAGGGTGGGGGGGGGGGTCGGTGCCCTCCCCAAGGGTGCTGCAGAGGTGAGCCAGTCAGTTTCCTGACTGACAAATAAATGATTTTGCGCCAAAACACTCATCATTCAGCGAGAGGACAAACGCATTATCAAGCGCGAGCAGGGGAAGGTATTCTTATCATCATCTACTGAGATTTATGCACTTGAAGGTTGACTTCCTTGAGTGAGCGAGCTCAATAAGTCTCATGAAGTGGAATGAGCTTAGCCTTCAGTGGGTAATATCAGTTGCTGGACTGCAATGCCACCCCCCCGCCCCCCACCACCTATCTGAGATCTAATGCCAAGCACATTTCCCGCTGAGGTCAGAACCGCTGCCATGATTGAAGCGGACCAAGGGCGTTCCAAGGAAGGCGGACACACCCACGCCAATTTACACAAATGTCATTTCCGCGAGCCGGGCTTAGTCAAGGTGACCAAGCGCATCACTCAGGGGCCCCCGCGCGCGGAGTCTAACGGCCCCCGGATACCCTGAGCGTATCCAAGGCAAAGTGCGAACCCCGCTGCAGCGCGCCGAAACCGAAAGACCAACGCTGGGAAAGCACGAATAGTCTATAGGATCTTTACCATAAAGCAGCAAACTGTCCGCTTAACGCGAGTTTCCCCGACGCGGAGTCGCCCGGACCGCCTCCTCCGCCTCCTCCTCCTCGTAAATTTCGACTCCCCGCTGCAGCGCGCAGCCGAAGCTCGGAGCAATGTTTAGCTAAACCTGCTGGCCTACGTAGGCAGAGAGAGTCCCCAGAGGGCTGAACAATCAGACAATTTCAAGATCATGAAGCATTAAACCAATCCCGGCAGGGTACACTAATTAAACAGCCGAGCCCCGCACAGCCAACCAATCCCCACAGAGCAATTAAATCCATCCCCTCTAAAACACTGTGGAACCTGTCTGGGGAAAATACCGAGGAGTGAGAGAGCGAGGAGGGAGAGGTGGAGAGGGGAGCGGAGGAAAATATCATCAAATTCATCTGGAAAAAAAAAACAAAAAAAAAACCACAGAGAGGAATGCAGGAAGGAGGCTAACAAGGAAAATTGAAAAGGGAGCAACTCCATACAGTTCTTTGTCCTTTCCTCCTTTTTTTGCGCATTAAAATTCAAAATGTCTGCCTGGTTTTTGAAGCCGGGGGGGGGTGGGGGGGGTGGAGGGGACTCTGTGGCCGTACATAAACGCAAAAAAAACACAAACAGTGACCCTGCTGCAATCAACCTTGCATATTTAATTAAGATTACAAGGTCTACAGGATAGCCTGGAGGCCTATATTACACACCGGCAGAGCTGCTAACACAGTTGCAAACCCGGATCGATAGCCCGATGCCCTCCGCTACAGAAGTAAATGAACAGGTGACGGCGGAGGGATGACATCATAGGGCTCCTCGCAACGCAAGGCGCGCTCGGAGCCCGAGACTGTACACAGCGGCTAATTAAAAAAACCCCTCTGATAAGATGTAATTTCTGCCGTTAACAGCGGCCGACAGATTAAAAAGTCGATGTCTTTCTTAGGCGAATCCTCGTCCTCTTCCCAGGAGGGGGGCGCCGCCAACTGTATCCCTGCGACGCCGCAGAGGAGCTGGGGATGCTGAAAAGGTAAAAGGTAATATTCTCCTGCATGGAGGTGCAGACAGGGAGGTAGACTCGCCCCCCCCCGGCCCCCCCGGCCAAGGCGGTGTATAAATCACAAGAACCCGCTCCACGTCTCCACTTCCTGTTCTTCTCCATTAAAAATGATAAACTGTACCTCTTGAAGCCGCTCGCTCGCTCGCTTCAGGGTCCCCAACCCCGCGCCTCCCCGCTGAAGAAGAGAGAGTGCCCCCCAGCCGCCACATTGTTGGGGAAGAATAAGGGTGTAATTAACTGTGGGGGGGTGGGGGGGTGGGGGCGTTGGCTAAACAAAGACGGGACCGGCACCCTTGATCTATCTGCTTTAACCGTAACGCGCCTTTTTGGATCATTTTGACAAATAAGAGCACTTCTGCTTAGTGTTAATAAACTGTTTTAATGCTCACCAGCACCCCCCCCCAGCTCCGAGAGCCCCCTCTCCTCCCCCCTAAATGAGGACAAATTGGGCCTCAGATATAGGCGGCATGCTCGGGACGACTGGTAAACACGGCACATAATGAGAGAGCGCCTCAGATCCCCGAAGAGAACCTGCAGAAGGTTAGTGAAGCATTGATCTCATGAGTGCAGCGGGCCCAGGAGCACCCTTCACACCGTCCTAACTCCAGCTACATGACAACCAGGATCTCTCACACACACACACACACACACACACAGATGCGCACACACTCACCACACACACACACACAAGAACACATGCGCACACGCAGGTCTGGCGCTCGCACGTCAGGGAAATAAGGCCTGCTTTTATTTCCCTCATTTTTCTGAGTTGTTAAGGATAGAACGGTCAGGAGGAAGGGGGGAGGAGGGGGGAGGAGGGGGGAGGAGAAGCGGGGGGCCAGTATCCTCTGCAACCTCGCTAAAATGAACAAGAAAGGAGAGGTGCTCGACGCGTCCGACGGTGGCAGTCAAAGCGGATAAAGGCTGCCGTGGAGGACGGCCTTGGCGGGTGGGGGGGGGCAGCTTTGATCCCGCGCCGATGAGCCGTTGCCCCCCCCTCCCGATGCCTCCGCCGGCCCTACCGCGAGGAGAGAACGGAGGCCGCGTTCGCCGCCGCGAAGCCGTCCTCCAGCAGACTAATGCGTCCCTGAAGTTTTGTTAAAGCCGGTTATTTACTCCTGCGTAGCAGTCGCTCCAGCCCAGGGGTGTGTGTGGGGGGGGGCGAGAGGGGGGGGCAGCGAGACAGAGCGAGGACGGGATGTCAATTACCAAGAGGGAAGACACACAGAAATCTTCCAAAACAGAACTTAACAGCGGTTAGATTATAAACTTCCCTTCAAAGTACCAACATGAAACATTTCTTCACTGCAACGGTACCTGGATTTACTGTCAACCCCCCCCTTACACACACACACACACACACACACCACCTCCACACCCCCCCCCTTTGTCGGCGGAAACCTTCTCCCATTAAAAGAAGTTCACGGAGAGGTCCGCGGATTGCAGCCTTGATCTGCAATCATCTCACGCATGGCGGAGCCACATCGATATCTCAAACACTGGAAAACTAAATGTTAAAAACTCATCACACACCCCCCCACCACCCCCCCCCCAGAGGAAATATCATCGCCCAGGTGAGAGGTGACCGCGGGAGAAAACAAGCTTCGTCCCAACGAATAAAACAAGAATCTGCGGTTCCTCCGCTTCCCTGATAAAAGCCCCGTTCAAGGCCCTTCCATGTGTGCCTTCGCTTTAAACGTGCGCTTGACGGACGAACAGACGGACCCGACGTGGGGGAAAACGGGAAAACTCGCTTCGCCCGGCCCGCAGCCCGCCACCAGGGGCGGGGGGGGTTGGCGGAGCTCTCGAACGCCCCTCCGAAGTGACATCAGCGCTTTTTACCGAGACACCTCGAGCGGACGCCCAGCAGAGCGGTAATAAACGGACGGGTTTGGAAATCTACTTGAAGTGGGGGGGGAAGGGAGGTCAAAGCGATTAAGCCGACGTTAACGACAGGCCCGGCCTTCCTCGCCGTAGCCGTCTCTAAGCCCATTTGTCATTCCGCTTCCGACGCCGAGGCGTCTGCTTTGATGTCTGCGCCACCAAAGAGGTTAAACAGCTTAACGCTCCAGTCAGCTTCACTCTTCTCACTCCGCAGCGTTCCCAGCGTTCCCGGGCCTCACGTCTCAATTCACCCTGGGTCGTCCTGTAAAGCGCCCCCCCCTCCGCTTCCTTTTCAAAAGGGGGGGGTGGGGGGGGCAAAGGATGCGGGACCGTAACAAGACGCGCCCCACCCCGTTGGACAACGTTTACACGTCCGCCCGCGCGCCGTTAATCCGCCGCAGACCGGACGGGCGCGACAAAAGTCCCGAAAACAAGATAACGAGCCGCATGGTTGGGTGTTCGGAAGGGGGGGGTCAACTTGAAAGGCGTATGGGGTGTAAAAATAAAATCAAAACAGTCGTTATGATAAATAATACGAGATCTGAGGCGCTCTGGCCTCAACAACGAGGCGACGCGGATGCACTCGACGTTAACGATATCAGCAAACAAATATATGAAAGTATGAATGGAGGGGAATTTTCACAGCCAATTTGAGATCACAGCGCGCGCGCGTGCGTGCGTGCGTGCGTGTGTGTGTGTGTGCGTGTGTGTGTGTGTGTGTGTGGCTGGCAAACAGCACACGGAACAGGCTGGCAGGCTGCGAAGCAATTTCGCTGTTTGGCGATAGTGTTGTCTCCGCGTGCGGATTAGAGCCGACACCGGAGCAACTGAGTCATGCTAAACGCAGTACAATCACCAGCTTTTGTTCCTGATCTGAGGGGGGTTATAACGGGGGGGTCTGGCAGCGGGCAGCAGGGATGAAAGTTACAGGGCGACTTGTCAGAAGGCGAAATCAGACGGAAGTCTCCCCCCTCCCCTCCCCTCGCCCGAGCCGCGCTTCCTGTGGAGGCCTTCGCCGACGGGTTGTTTTCAAGGGGGGGACCCTGACCCGTCCTTTTCACACTCGCCCGCAGAAACGCCATCTGGCCGCCGTGAGTGATTACCGAGGCAGCGGCCGGTGCGACCCGCAGCCGGCGGGAACCAAGGTCACCCCACCTCGGCGCCTCGCACCTTCCCTGCCCTCCTTTCATCAGCCTGCAGGTGAATTATTCATCACGGGCGATGATGGCGACGCTGGCGATGATGCGGAGGGCAGGCGTCTACAGCACAGGCAGGAAGGTCGGTGTGTGTGTGCGTGTGCGTGTGTGTGTGTGTGTGTGTGTGGAGGAGGGGGGGGGGGGTCAGTTCACCTGCAACGGGAAATAAACGCAGGGATCCGCAGACCGAACGAGAGACAAGTGAAACCATCGATTTCAGGCTCGTGCTGTGGACGCGTTCGGGCGCCCGCGAGGATATTTACTGCTGATAATAAGGCGGCGGCAGTCTGTCCAAGGGGGGGCAGAGGGGCGCTCCCCACGAGGAGGAGGAGGAGGGGGGGGGGTTACGGAGGTGTTGACCAACACAAAGGCGGGACGTGTTAACCGCATCAGCGTCTAATTCGGAGCCTCGCTCAAAGTCCCGGGCTGAAATCACGTTAACCCCCCCAGAGTAAGGTCAACCAAGGGAACCAGGCGTGAGCTCTTGGTTGCACCTTGCCCCCCCCCACCACCACGTGACGACTACACCGCTGCTGGTCAAACCGTAGGTGAGGTCCAAAGGTGGGTCCGGGGCTATTTACCTGCGTTTGATCACCCCCCCCCCCGGGAGCGTGCGTGATAGACGTGCACGCTCACGGGGGGGCTGAATCTGCAGCAACAATGACCCCCCCCACCACCACCACCACCACCACCACCCTGGATCACAGAGAGGTCCAGCGGCCGAGAGCTGGAATAACACCCGGCCGACCGCGACCGAGAGCGGATCGGATTCCTGCAGCTCGGCAGCCCCCCTTGCACCCTCCTGTCCCCCCCCCACCCCACCACCCCGCTGTCACCTCTCGTGTTGCAGAACATCAGTCAAAACCCGGGGACGCTGCCCTCGCGCCGGCCGAGCCTGATTCACAAACATTAGCGGGGAATACAATTACACCCCCCCCCTCCATCCAACCCCCCCACCCCGGCCGAGCAGCCCTCTGCGGCTCCGGGGGAGAGCCGAGGCGGCGTGCCGGACACCGAAAGACCCATCCAGCGGCGGCAGCGAGGGTGGGGGGGGGGAGAGAAGCTCACCTGCCTCATCCTCCGACATTAAAGGGGGACGTGCGCACGCGGCTCCATCGGCGCCTTTGAAGGCGTTCAAAGGCGGCGGGAAACGGGAGAGAGGAGGGTGTGGGGGGGTGGATATGGGGGGTTGGGGGGAAACTTTCCCACCGAAGCAGGAAAAAGAGGAATAAAAAAACTTGTCTGCATGCAAAAAAAAAAAAAGAAGAGAAAGAGAAAGAAAGAAAAAGAGGGGTGAAGGAAGCGAAGCGGTCCTACTGTCAGAGGCAGCCGACGGAGCTGGAGCCGGGCCGGAAGAGAGAGAGAGGGGGGGGGGGGGAGAAAAAAAAAAAGTTCCAGCCTGGATCCGGAGAGGACCGGTGGGGAGGTGGGGGGGGACCGGGGGAGGGTGAAAAGTTTCCCCGCGTGGAGCGCAGCGGCGGCGGGGGAGAGCCGGAGCGAGAGCCGGCGGGGGGGGAGTGGAGCTGTCCGCGGTGCTGATCCCCCCTCGTTCTCTCCCCGCCTCCACACCGACACCGCCTCCACCGGGGGGGGGACAGCTCCGAGGCGAACAAAGGGGATCGATATCTGATCAGGATCGATGGAGGGTTATTTAAAAAAAAAAAAAAAAAGAAAGAAGGGGGCTTAGGGGGGGAATAAACCACCCCGCCGCCGCAGCCGCGTTCAGACCCCCCGAAACGGGACGAACGTGCACCGCGGGGCGGGTGGGTGAGGTGATGCGGGGTGGGGGGGTGAGGAGAGGGGGTGGGAAAAGGTGAGAAAAAAAAAAAAAAAAGGCACTAACCTGCAGCCGCCGGAGATCAAATTTCTTCCAATATCGAAACATCGATCCTACATCGGCGGCCATCTTGGGGGATATTGAGGAGGGTTTTTTTTCGGCGGCTGCAATAAATATGCGGGCTGGATTCCCCCCTCGTTTAGACAACACCGCCGGGGCCCCTGCAGAGAGCGAAAAAAAAGAAAACACGCAGAAAAAAATATCTTTGACGAGCCTGGCATGCTTTTTTTTTAAATAGGGGAGGAGGGGGGGTGTTGGGGGGGGGCGCAGTAATGAGGCAGAACTGCCGAGTGGACAACTGTACTTGGTTTATTCTTTATTTCGTTCACACCGACGCGAGTATTAGTCGACTTTTATCGAGAAAAAAAAATAAAAACGAGTCGTTCCCGTCGCCTTGATTGAGCTTTTGAGGCACTTTCGTGGGGGGGGGTTAATGATCTTTATTAAACGGCGCGTCGTTGCATTAAACGTGTTATCGGGGGCTAATGCCTGGTTTTCTTGCACGTTTGGATCTTATTTATTTTTATTTCTTTTTGCGGGTCGATTCGTGCGCAGATGGCCGAAGCTCGTGTGACTGCATCGATCACTTTGTTCAATTATGCATTCACTTATCGATATGAGCGTGGAAGTATGCGCGCCGAACGCTGGTTTGTTTTTTGGTTCTTTTGATTGCAGCACAAAGGCGAGCGTCTTTAAACATTAAAAAAAAAAAAAAGCCACAGCAGCCTTATATAAACTGTCACGTCTTAGTTTTGGAAGTTATTGAAAGAAAGATTCCGGATAAAGTGATGTTTCACACCCCCCGGCCCCGATGCAGCGGCGGCAGCGCCCCCTTCAGGCGGAGCCGCGCAGCTGCAGCCGGGTTCTCCATTCACGGCGAGAACGAGGAGAGAAAAATATTTATCCAGAAATTATGATTTCATCTGCGCTCCGTCTTCGCTGTTTCAGGGAGAGAAGCCTCACTGGAGGTATAAAAGGTTATTCTCATGGGGGGGGGGTATTTTGTTGGCACCCGAGGGGTCAAATCTTCTGCCACCCAAAAGACGCTTGGGGGGTGGGGGGGGAGTTAAATGGAGATGATTAAAAGTTTTGCTTATTGAATTTTATTGGTGGCTCAAAGGCAAAACAAGCCAGGTGGATTTTTTTAATGCAATAGAAGAGCTGGATTCACAGGTTATGAGAAATCTTATGGGAAATTTCCATATTTGCATCCTGGAGCCTTGAACGATGATTCCAGTTTGCTGCATGTTGGTAAAAATCACCTTCTTCATTTATTACTATTTCTCTCTATACATAACATATGCATATATAAATAGCGTGGTCCTTTATTAAGATGATTAGGATGTGAAAAAGTGGGTGTTTGTGCTAAGTATTTGTTCCAGTTTGAGGGTTGTTAATGATGGGTTATTGTCGTGATTCTAGCTGAAAAAGACGAATGCAGTCTCACAGTCCTTGGTTATCTAAGAATCCCTTCCAAAGATATTAACTCTTGCCCTTTAAAAACAAGCGAGCTGCAAATTCCAAAGGTTCAGCCAAATTAATTTCCACCTTTCTGTCTTTTCCCTCAGAACTTTTTTTCAAGCCACATTTTAATGAGGCAGCAAAAAAAAAAATGCTGTCAGAGTCAGTTTTTCACGAAGTATTTGTAAATGTTTCACCACAGTCACCGTTTTATATATTAATAATTAAAAATGATAACCCTTAGCTAACAAAAATAAAACACAACATACAGAGGAATGCCTAATCGCTTAAAGTTTAAACCGTAATTAGATCATTTAAGGCATTTTAAATGTGAACAACGTGTTATTGTAAGTTCTCTTGGTTAATCCCTTGAAAGCTTAATAAAATACTCATCAGAAGGTGCATGATGTATGACATTATCTCCGTTACGTAACTGTAAATAAGTCATATATGCGAGAGTTGAGGCGTTAAGAGGCGATTATAACAGACCGAGGGAAACCCGCGGGTTACTGGCGCCACCTGCTGGACGACGCCGGGAAAGACACGTCAAAGACGCACACGAGGATTAGACGTTATCTATCGCGCTGAGAGTGCTTCAATCATGTCAGGTAAAACCGCCGAGACCAGGTGGAACCGCTCAGGTGACTCCCCAGCCGAGTCACTACACGAACACAATCACATAAAAGAAACTAAAAGTATAATATGTACACTTGTGTTCCGTATTGTGGTGCGGTGAAATAGCGCTCCTTGTGGACAAACGGGGTATTACAATAATAAACAATAAAAGAGAGATAAAAAATAGATAGATAGATAGATAGACAGACAGATAGACAGACAGATAGATAGATAGCTAGATAGATGTATTAATTCGTTTATGTATCGATTGGTTGATGCATTGAGTGATTGATTAGGTTCGATTGATCAGGGCCGATTGATCGATTGATCAGGGTCGATTGATCAGGGTCGATTGATTAGATTCCCTCTGAAGGTTATGCTTCTAGGTCATCTCACGGTGCTACCAGGCCCCACATATCTGTTGGCCGTGTGAAGCTTGAAAGGGACAGCTGGTCCCCACTGTCCTCCCTGAGCTATGTCCTATTGTTATTCCGAGGCCCCTGTAATGGAACATGTGTGTTTGGCTGTTATCCCTGAATCTGGTGAATCCACCTCTGCTGCTGTTGCCGTCTTTACCTGGGACTGGCCTAAACAGGGCATGAGGTATTTATAGCCGCTCTGGGACGGCCAGTATATGTACCCCTGTTTTGGGTGACCCGGTCACTTAGAAGCGAACCTCCTCATCAGCAGAATCATGGTGAGTAGATGCAGATTTTATCCATCCTGAAGCTGAATTTTACTACTTTTACTTCACATTTGTGTAAAAAAAAAACCTTATTTTCCAGGTCACATTAAGCATCAGAGCTAAATTAGTGTATTTTAACAAAAACCTGAATTATATTGAGCAACAGATAACAAGTAGGAAGGCCCAATATTATTTTTCCAGTGGAAGAAAACTGACAAGATGAAGGAAACTGTGGAAATAAAATTCAGGATTCCAAAAAAATGTCACATCAACCTTGATTCTATTCTGCCGAGGCGTTTACGTTCCAATCACAGACCCAGTGCTGAGTACTAGAGTACCGAGTAATATGAAACACTCCATGAAGTCACGGTTAGAAGTGTTCAGAAAACAAAAGACTTATTATACAGGGCAGAGGACTGTTCTGCCCAGGAGCTACACCAGTTCTGGGGGGGGCGGGGGGGGTTAATCCACAACCAGGGTTAGACAGCAGCTGTCGAGAGACCCTCCAATCCAACCAGCGCGATGTCATCGCACCCCCCTTTACGCCGATTTTCATACTAACGCGGCAGTTGTGTAAATAGCTCCTCGTAATCCCTGCCTCCGAGGGATTTCTGATCAAACAGGCCTCGGTGTAGCATCCTGTCATCACTCAGCCCTATAGAATAATCCCCCATGTGATCCAGCTGGGGGGTTGATTGCCCCCCCTTAAAAAAATAAAATCCCTGGGTTTATATTCTGCACCCCCCCCACCCAAACTAGAGGACTGGGTAAATATTTCCATAACACGCTGACAGTGTTTGTCATCCCCACTAATGAAATACATGCCCCAGTCCTCACCTTGCTGAGGAGTAACTCTCACACACACACACACACACACACACACACACACACACACACACACACACACACATCATTATCAGGATTAGATCCAGAATTTAAAAAAATAGCTGCTGAGAAAAATTGGAAGAAAAAGCCGAAAAGTACAAAAAAACCCCAATAAAATAGACCTTTACACAATTTTTCAAACACATGCTGCAGATCTGAAAACGTGCAGATTTGAGGTTCCTGCAGCAGATGAGCAAAACTGAACTACCGTTACTGCCCCCCCCCAACCCCCCCCACAGTCCCCGAAGAAAGCCAAGAAGCGAGCGGAGGGAGCCGGCTCCAACGTGTTCTCCATGTTCGAGCAGACTCAGATCCAGGAGTTCAAGGAAGTCGGTTTCATTTCGCACCGATTCGCTGCAGAATGTCGAGATTTCTGCGGGACGTGATGGAACTAACGTGTGAACCCCCCCCCACACACACACACACAGGCTTTCACCATCATGGACCAAAACAGGGACGGGTTTATCGACAAGAACGACCTGAGAGACACTTTTGCTGCTTTAGGTAAAAACAAACAAAAGGAAAACAAACGTGTTCTCCAGAACTTTAGAAGCGAGGGTTGGACGAAACGCTGCCGTTGTCCCCAGGTCGCCTGAACGTGAAGCAGGAGGAGCTTGACGAGATGCTGACGGAGGCCCCGGGGCCCGTCAACTTCACAGTGTTTCTGACCATGTTTGGAGAGAAACTAAAGGGTGAGGCGTTTTTGGAGAGAGGGCGTACAGACATGCTCGGATTAAGGCTGAATGCGGACGATGTTCGTCTTCCTCTTCAGGCGCTGATCCAGAAGAGACCATCCTGAACGCCTTCAAGGTCTTTGACCCTGAGGGAAAAGGAACTTTGAAGAAAGATTTGTGAGTAGCCGGGACCTGGAGACCTTCCTGAGACGTCGCCGCCTTAACTGTTTGCTCGCGTTTCATCCTTCCAGCGTGACAGAAATGCTAACGACCCAGGCAGACAGGTTCTCTCCCGAAGAGGTCACGTCTCAGCCCGACGCGCTGCACTCGTACGTTTCATTCAAACGAGCCCTAATTTGTCCTTTATCCGCATAGATGGAGCAGATGTTTGCAGCTTTCCCTCCAGATGTGTCGGGAAACCTGGATTACAAGAACCTGGTGTACGTCATCACACACGGTGAAGAGAAGGACCAAGAATAGTTCTCTGAAAGGCGTCCGCCAAGTGCGTTTGTGCTGACACGAGTGCACGATCTTGTATGCAAATGTCAAGACTCGTGTCTTTTCAAGAACAAAATTTTGTTTCTCTCTAACTAGTGTACGTACTGTGCTATGTAACCCCTTTAAACTTGAAATAAAGCATACAAGCCAACAAGAGGAATCAAAAAGGACACCAATAAAACGGTTAATTCACATCTTACACTTTATGAAAGGTTTTTGAGTTGTTGAGATATTTAAGCGGTGCTCTACAACAGTGGTCCACAACCTGTTTATCATCAGACCGGTCAATGCTTGATGTTACCGTGGACCGGGTACACATAGATTGTTTATATGTCAAATCTAAATCTAAATCCGGGCCTTTTCACCTTCAAAATAAACTTTCCACAACTGTTTTTTTTTACTCATTTTGATCGCTTTTGGCACTCGAGTGACCGAGATGTAACATGGGGACCGCTGCTCTACAACATGGGTGGCAGACACATATAAAGACAATAAAAACGGACGCCAGGTTTAAGCTCGGGCGTGGAGGGGAAGATATGGAATAGGAAAACCCTCAAAACATAAATGTGTTACAGAAGCGACATAAACGGGCAGAGGGGATTGTCCGTGGATGGAACCAGCTGAAAACACCTAAATTATCTTCTTTAAAACACAGTGAATTCTGCTTTTTTTTTTTTTTCCAAACGTTCTTGTGGCCCCTGGCCGTCTGGGCCCCGGAACCCCTAAGTGGGCTAAGGCGCAGTTCCGCGGCCGGGCCGGCAGGGGGCGCCCTCGGGCCGGGAGCGGGCCGGGCGGGAGGCGCGGCAGAGCGGAGAGAGAGAGCGCCGGGTGTCGGGTCCCCTTCCCCAGCGACAGGCCGCGGTTCTCGCCCCCCTCTCTCTCTCTCTCTCTCTCCCCCCCGAGCCCCCACACCTGGACGTGGGACATGCCGGCATAGCCCCGCGGGGGAACACTCGGACCCCGGATCCAGCCGCTGGAGGGAGACCTTAAGACGACCGGACCAGAACCGGCGGCTAACGCCCGGAGCTAGCGGGGCTAGCCTTCGCGAGGAAAAAAAAAAACGCCTAGAGACCCAGATTCGACCTAGACCCCCTTTATTTATATTTTTAAACAAAACCAAGGGTCAGGATGGCGGACGTCGACAAGCTCAACATAGACAGCATCATCCAGCGCCTCCTGGAAGGTAAGGGGGACGCGGAAACCCCGGGTTCGCCCGGGCTTACGTAAGCCGCGCCGGGGCCGGGCTGTGCGTGTTTACCGCTTATTAATCGGACACGGGCGCCTCCAGTGTCCCGTTTTATTGCGTTATTTTGATACACGTCGACTGTGCTGGTCGTTAATATCGACTTTGTGGTCGTCTCCCGGATGGAAGGGGGCGAAATTTGACCCGATTAGCGTCGCCTCCATCGCGTAGAAGCGACGGAAATTCTCATTTTTTTTTTTTGTTCCCTGTCCTCGTTTTTTGTTTTTTTTGTTTTTGTGTCCTCAAGTCAGAGGAGCGAAACCCGGCAAGAACGTGCAGCTCCAGGAGAACGAGATCCGCGGGCTGTGCCTGAAGTCCAGGGAGATCTTCCTCAGCCAGCCCATCCTCCTGGAGCTGGAGGCCCCCCTCAAGATCTGCGGTGAGGCTTTGGGTGCTTTAAACCAGCGGTCCCCAACCCCCGGGCCGCGGGCCGGTACCGGTCCGTGGATCACTTGGTACCGGGCCGCCCAAGAGAAAAAATATTACTTCAGTTGTATTTATTATCTGAGTCTGAACAGTCTTTTATTTTGAAAAATATCATTTTGAAAAGCATCAAAATGAGTAAAAAACATGTGGAAGTTTATTTTGAAGGGGAAAAGGCCCAGATTTAGATTTAGATTTGACATATAAACAATATATGTGAACCCGGTCCACGGTAACATCAAGCATTGACCAGTCTGATGATAAACAGTCAACAACTTACGTGAACCACCACCCCCCCGGTCCACGGTAAAATGGTCAAGCATTGACCCGGTCCAAGGTTGGGGACCGCTGCTTTGAACATCCGTGGCTCCCGCCAGGTGGGCTGACCCGGTCCCACCCTTGCAGGTGACATCCACGGGCAGTACTACGACCTGCTGAGGCTGTTCGAGTACGGAGGCTTCCCCCCGGAGAGCAACTACCTGTTCCTGGGCGACTACGTGGACAGGGGGAAGCAGTCCCTGGAGACCATCTGCCTCCTCCTGGCCTACAAAATAAAATACCCCGAGAACTTCTTCCTGCTGAGGGGGAACCACGAGTGCGCCTCCATCAACAGAATATACGGATTCTACGACGAGTGTGAGCCCCCCTTCCCCCCCCCCCAAGGCTCGCCCCGGAGGCCCACGCGCGTCTCCTGACGGCCTCTGCTCGTGTCCTTCCAGGCAAACGGAGGTACAACATCAAGCTCTGGAAGACCTTCACGGATTGCTTCAACTGCCTCCCCATCGCCGCCATCGTCGACGAGAAGATCTTCTGTTGCCACGGAGGTGGTGGGGGGGTCGCTGAGGGGGGGGCGTCGCGTCTGAAGCGAGGCGTTAACTCGCGGTCTCGGTGTCGTCGTTGTCGTCCTCAGGGCTGTCGCCCGACCTCCAGACCATGGAGCAGATCAGACGCATCATGCGCCCCACCGACGTCCCCGACCAGGGCCTCCTGTGCGACCTGCTCTGGTCCGACCCGGACAAAGACGTCCTGGGCTGGGGGGAGAACGACAGGGGCGTGTCCTTCACCTTCGGCTCCGAGGTGGTGGCCAAGTTCCTGCACAAGCACGACCTGGATCTGATCTGCCGCGCCCATCAGGTAGCCCCCCCCTCCCGCGCCCTCCTCACCCGTGTTCCTTCCCCATCCGTGTTCCCTCCTCACCCGTGTTCCTTCCCCATCCGTGTTCCCTCCTCACCCGTGTTCCATCCTCACCCGTGTTCCATCCTCACCCGTGTTCCATCCCCCTCCGTGTTCCATCCCCATCCGTGTTCCATCTCAACGTTCCATCCTCAGCCATGATCCATCCTCACCCGTGTTCCATCCTCATCCGTGTTCCATCCTCACCCGTGTTCCATCCTCACCCGTGTTCCATCCTCACCCGTGTTCCATCCCCATCCGTGTTCCATCCCCATCCGTGTTCCATCCTCATCCGTGTTCCATCCCCATCCGTGTTCCATCTCAACGTTTCATCCTCATCCGTGTTCCATCCTCATCCGTGTTCCATCCTCACCCGTGTTCCATCCTCACCCGTGTTCCATCCTCATCCGTGTTCCATCCTCACCCGTGTTCCATCCTCATCCGTGTTCCATCCTCATGCGTGTTCCATCCTCATGCGTGTTCCATCCTCATCCGTGTTCCATCCTCACCCGTGTTCCATCCTCATCCATGTTCCATCCTCACCCGTGTTCCGTCTTCACCCTTGTTCCCTCCTCACCCGTGTTCCATCCTCATCCATGATCCATCCTCATCCATGTTCCATCCCAACGTTTCATCCTCATCCGTGATCCATCCTCATCCGTGTTCCATCCTCACCCGTGTTCCATCCTCATCCATGTTCCATCCCAACGTTTCATCCTCATCCATGATCCATCCTCACCCGTGTTCCATCCTCATGCGTGTTCCATCCTCATCCATGATCCATCCTCATCTGTGATCCATCCTCATCCGTGTTCCATCCTCATGCGTGTTCCATCCTCATCCATGATCCATCCTCATCCGTGATCCATCCTCATCCGTGTTCCATCCTCATGCGTGTTCCATCCTCATCCATGTTCCATCCCAACGTTTCATCCTCATCCATGATCCATCCTCATCCGTGATCCATCCTCATCCGTGATCCATCCTCATCTGTGTTCCATCCTCATGCGTGTTCCATCCTCATCCGTGATCCATCCTCATCCGTGTTCCATCCTCATGCGTGTTCCATCCCCGTGTTTCAGGAAGGACCTTCGACACCCCCCCCCCCGTTTGAGGTTCCTTCCTCTTCACCTGAAATCTCCCCCCGCAGGTCGTCGAGGATGGTTACGAGTTTTTCGCGAAGAGGCAGCTGGTGACTCTGTTTTCAGCCCCCAACTACTGCGGGGAGTTTGACAACGCCGGGGCCATGATGAGCGTGGACGAGACCCTCATGTGCTCCTTCCAGGTGAGCGCGAGAGCACGTTTTTTTTAGGTGAAGTTGGGGCCTCCAGCTCGTATCGATCGGCTGATCCAATCACACCCCCCCGCGTTGCTTTGCAGATTTTGAAGCCCGCGGAGAAGAAGAAGCCCAACGGCAGCCGTCCCGTGACTCCCCCTCGTAACATGGTCACCAAGCAAGCTAAGAAATGAGTGAGGCTGTTTGGGGGGGAGGTTTGGGGGGGGGGGGGGCTCAGCGTCACTCCTCTGTTTCTGCTTTCGTCTTCTGCACCGGAAGGATCGGCCGTCCCACGTGCCGCCGTTACTGAAAATATATTCACTCCTACACGATGGAAGCAAACGATTCGGCTGTTTTGTCCACAGGGGTAAGATCGACGACGTCACCGTGAAAACCTCAGGTGTTTTGCACTCATTTTGCAGCTAGTCTTTGCCACACATGACTGTTCAATCAGGAAAATGTAACAATACGGCTACTTATGCACAGGAATGCCTTGTTTTGAAGCTGTGCACACTTTGATTTCCTGTTTCATATCTTTGTTAATTTGTTAAGTTTTGTTTTGTTTTTTTTTCCCCCTCACTGTCGATAATGAATATTGATGACTGTAAAAGCTACGGTGGGAGCACCCGTTTACTTCTGTAAACCTTTTATCAAGCTTAATTGCAGTCAGTGTTGCAGGATATTGACTTTACACTGAGTCACCGCATTTTTAAACAAGTTGTGTGCTAAATTAAACGAATAAGGAGCACTCTTGTAATGTCTAAATCTTTCTAATAAACCATGACTGTATTTTAGGGTGGAAATTTGTATCCGGATGTCATTTGTTGGTTAAAGATGCATTTTATAAAGAGTGACAGTTTTATGGAAAGTTAATTCTTCATTAAAAGATGTTTTGGATAATTTAATGAAAGCAAGTCATCCACATGAACCACTGAATAAGTTTTATCTGGTGTGATCTGTAATTTTCTGACAATTATTAAATGCACAATATTACAAATGTGCGTGGAATGACCTGTATTATTATAATGGGGGGGGGGGCAAAGGGAATATGTCTGGAGAGGAGTGGGAAGAACATAATACTGCCTGGCTTTGAGAGAAGGAGCCTTCCACCAGTCAACAAAATTATAAAAGACGCCAGTAGCTGGTTCTGTAGATATATCAATTAAGGCTGCCTATTTTAACATATCCATGACAACGTGTGCAGCTAGTCACGTGTTCGGTTTGTATAGAACAGCGACGTCCCACCTCTTCCACAAAGGCTGCAGGCTCTGGTTCCGACCAGCCCAGCACACCCAGTTTGACCCAGTCAGCTGTTGGAAGACTCAGACCAGTTGATGAAGCGGGTCCAGCCTGGCGTGCGGTTGAGTTTGGACATCCCTGGTATAGAACAAAAAAATAAAAAATAAAAACATCAGAAAGCGATATGCCCTTATAAGGGAAGGGCTATTGCGTAATGCCGGCTGACGTCAGAGCAGTCACAAGACCGTGGCGCGTAAGCGGGGCGGGGCCAGCGCGCGGGGCCGACGGCCGCGTCGGTGTTATGTAGCCGCTGCAGGCACCATGGACGCGGACGACCGGCTTTCAGGGCTCCGTGCGAGCGCACCGGGCTCCCGTCGCCTGTGATCCGAGCAGGGGAGGTCTCCAGAGCACCGCTACCACCCCCCGACCCCCCCCAACCCACCCCGCGGATCGGCGCTGGGCCCTCGGCCGGTGGGGCGTGCGCGGAGCCGGGGGGCGCAGGGGGGATGTTGTCCGTGCTGTCGTACGGCAGGCTGGTGGCCCGGGCCGTCATCGGCGGGCTCTCGCAGACGGACGGCCGCGACTACAGCCTGGTGACGGCGAGCTGCGGCTTCGGGAAGGACTTTCGGAGGGGCATCCTGAAGAAGGGCATGTGCTACGGGGACGACGCGTGCTTCATCGCCCGGCACAGATCCGCCGACGTCTTGGGTCAGTGTGTGACGTCTGGGGTCAGTGTGATGACGTCTTGGGTCAGTGTGTGACGTCTGGGGTCAGTGTGTGACGTCTGGGGTCGGTGTGTGACGTCTGGGGTCGGTGTGTGACGTCTGGGGTCGGTGTGTGACGTCTGGGGTCAGTGTGTGACGTCTGGGGTCGGTGTGTGACGTCTGGGGTCGGTGTGTGACGTCTGGGGTCGGTGTGTGACGTCTGGGGTGGGTGTGTGACGTCTGGGGTGGGTGTGTGATGTCTTGGGTCGGTGTGTGACGTCTTGGGTCAGTGTGTGACGTCTTGGGTCAGTGTGTGACGTCTGGGGTCAGTGTGTGACGTCTTGGGTGGGTGTGTGACGTCTGGGGTCAGTGTGTGACGTCTGGGGTCAGTGTGTGACGTCTTGGGTCGGTGTGTGACGTTTTGGGTGGGTGTGGCGTCTTGGGTGGGTGCGTGACGTCTGGGGTCGGTGTGTGACGTCTTGGGTCGGTGTGTGACGTCTGGGGTGGGTGTGTGACGTCTTGGGTCGGTGTGTGACGTCTGGGGTCGGTGTGTGACGTCTTGGGTGGGTGTGTGGAGTCTTGGGTCAGTGTGTGACCCCCGAAACGTCAAACGCTGACCCCCGAAACGTCAAACGCTGACCCCCGAAACGTCAGAGTTCGACTTTCTCCTGTTTGCTCGCCGCGCCGTGACGCACTGGCGCGTCTGACGTTGGCTTTGCCTGCGCGCGGGAGGTGAAAGGTCGCACCCCTCCCCTCCTGTTATCTGGAGGCTCTTATCGCCTTTGCGTCGACTCGAGGGCCCTCAGACCGACGCGGTCCCGCACCCCTGCCACGGGCGGGCTCGGACCCGGGTCCCCCGTCTGGTGCGGGGTCGAGCTGGGCGCGCGTTGTTTGCTATGGAACGCACTCCAGACTGTGGACCGAACACGTTGCCCAACAGGCGTGCAGACGCGCCAGCACACACATCCAAACGTCGCTTATCGGTTATTTATTTTTGCGGGGGGTCTGGGGCTGTTTTCGACCCCCCTCCCCCCGATGGGCCATCCTTGTATGGTCAGCCTTGGGGAGCTAACGAGGCTGAAGTTTCCCTTTGGAGGAAAACCCGATAAGCGAGGCACCGAGGGTCCCCGTTAAAGAGTAAAGGTAGTACGCCTGCGCGCGGAGCCAGATTAAATCTCGCAGCGGCGAGTTTTTAACATTTGGAGGATCAGAAGTCGTCCTTTTTTTTTTTTATTTGAGCATTCCTCGAGTGGGAATAAGGACTCAAATTTAGTTCCATCAGTGTGAGGGGCTCCCGGGGATCTGCTTAAACGTGCTGTTCTTTCTCTTTTATCCTCTCATAAGTCGTGCTTGTGCGCGTGTGTCCTCAGGTGTGGCGGACGGCGTGGGCGGCTGGAGGGACTACGGCGTCGACCCCTCGCAGTTCTCGGGCACGCTGATGAAGACGTGCGAGCGGCTGGTGAAGGAGGGGCGCTTCGTCCCCAGCAGCCCCGTGGGGGTCCTCACCACCAGCTACTACGAGCTGCTGCAGAACAAAGTCCCGCTCCTGGGTGAGTGAAGCCGGGGGGGGGTGCGGTACGCTTCCTGTTTGGAGCCCTCGGTCCTTTTCTATTTATATGATGGGCGTTATTGGCCTTTAACGTCTGTTCCACTTGTATCCCGGGTGAACTTTCAGAGGCTTTGCCCCCTTTTCATTCTGGGATTTTTGCACCATGAGTCAAGGAACAGCCAGATCCCGGTCTGAGTCCAGGGAATGTCCCAAGTCCCGGCCTGCCCAGACGCAGCTCACGCGGAGCATCCTCCTTTTTTTTTTTTTTTCTTCCTCTTTTTCCTGCAACGCCTGGAAAAAAAAAAACGAAAACAAGAGCGGGCACGCAGCGCCGGCCTCGCGAGCAGATGCGCGGTGTTTTTCCACCGTGTAATCGCGTGTGCCGCAGGAAACAACAGCGTATTGTGTTCTTCCTTCACGGCAGAGGGGATGGTCATGAACCCGGCCGTGGTACTCCGGCGTTGGAAGGAAAACAGAGGGAAGGGAGTGAGTCAGAGAGCACGAGGGGGGTTTTTTGAAGGTCCCACAGAGCATGTTTTGGTTTTCAGATGAATCACCGGGAGGGTGTGGTACCTCTTTTTTTCCCCCCAAAACTCTTCTGCGTCATTAACGTGCATCTGTTTCCACGTCGAATCGGGTCGGCGAACGCTTCACCCCCCACCCCCACCCCCCGCCGCGGAGAAATGAAAATGTTCCTCGCGCTTCGTTTGCATTCTGACTAAATTTGCACGGCGCCCTTTGAAATGTTTCCTCTTTTTATTAAGGCCTGTCACGGTAGGAAGAGAGGGTGTGATTGACTCGATAAGTGGCTGAACTGCAGCTGAACTGTAGCTTCAGGCTCTTCTCGAGTGCGTCTCTTCTCGTTTTGTTGTTTTCCAGGGCGTGTCCTCTGTTTTCTGCCTTAAATAATTTGCTATTCAAATTACCCCCGGCCCGTCCCAGCTCCTCTGTAACCCTCGATCTCCCCCCCCGCCCGCGTGCAGGTAGCAGCACCGCCTGCATCGTGATTCTGGACCGGCAGAGCCACCGGCTGCACACGGCCAATCTGGGAGACTCGGGGTTCCTGGTGGTCCGGGGAGGGGAGGTGGTCCACCGCTCCGACGAGCAGCAGCACTACTTCAACACGCCCTTCCAGCTGTCCATCGCACCCCCGGGGGCCGAGGGGGCCGTGCTCAGCGACAGGTACGTCGTCGTGGCGGACGGGACGGCGTGGGCGTTCTCTTTTCAGGGATCGCGCAGCCGCAAGAAGGGCGTAAAGAACATTTCGTAATGCTGGTGTAGCGTCTGCTCCGTGTTAAGCCGCCGCATGTCGAGGGGAGGGGGTGTGGGGGTGGCCCACGTGCTGTCGGATCTCGTTGCTGCGGCGTGCCAAGCAGCAGAGCTCGCTAAGCGGGCGGCGGACGGGGCTTTAACTCTCACCCGGGTCAAAGTCTGTGTGAGCTGAGGGGCGAACTGAAGAGCCACCTTTTCGCTCGATCTTCAAACGGGAAGATTACGGTGAGCTGCGTAGGCAGCGAAAACCCCAAAAGAAGGGGGCCCGGGCCACCGGGGTTTGTTCAAGCGATCCGGGTTCGGCCCCGACAACCCTCTTTAATGCCCGCGGGTTGTGCCTCTTTTCAACTTGGAGTCATTCGGTGGCATCCAGTAATCTGGGCGCAGATGGAGACAGAGCTGTCATTACAGCGTCACATCTGAGGATTATTATCTTTATTAGGCCAGCGCTTTTGACCCGGGCGCCGCTGATGAGTGTTGTGCTGCACCGCGGGGGGGGTCGGCTCCTCCCCCCCCCCGCCGGCCCCGTGGGATCATTTCTGTGGCGGTGAAGTCGCAGCGCGGGGCGGGTTAAGCCCTCGTCCTCTGGCTCTGTTTTGGCAGGGGGAGGCGGGGCATTTTCCAAGAAGTGAACTCGACACTGGGCAGCTTTGATTGGCTGAGTTCGTGATCTCCCAGCCACCTTCACGCCGTGAACCTTTGAACCCTCCCTCTCGCGGGTGACACCGACACTCTCTCTCTCTCTCCGTCCTCGCAGTCCTGACGCAGCGGACAGCTCTTCCTTTGACGTCCAGCTGGGCGACATCATTCTCACGGCGACCGACGGCCTGTTTGACAACATGCCAGACTACATGATCCTCCAGGAGCTGAAGAAACTCAAGGTGTGCAAAAGCGCGGCGCAGACGGGCCCGGCGTTCAGCGCTCAAACTCGGCTTGTCGTCTGATCCTTGTGCACTTCTTGTCCTTCCTTCCCAAGAACACAAACTACGAGAGCATCCAGCAGACGGCCCAGAGCATCGCGGAGCAGGCCCACGTCCTGGCCTACGACCCCAACTACATGTCTCCTTTTGCACAGTTTGCATGTGACAATGGGCTGAATGTAAGAGGTGAGAGTCCCCGTCTAGCTGAGCCAAAGACACGTGGGCCCGTGTTGAGTTTCTGCCCGTGAGAATCTCCGATGAGCATTAGGAAATGTGAATTACTCCTCCAATAAGAGACACCCTGACGGGACTCTGCTGCTTCTCTGTCCAGGAGGAAAGCCAGATGACATCACGGTGCTGCTGTCCATAGTGGCGGAGTACACAGACTAGGGTCTGTCTGCCGAGGGACGGGCCTCTCTACAGGCGATGGACTACTTTTGATTCCTGCTGGACGGGAAGATGAACTGATGTCAGATACTTCCTGCTTCGGCGTCGGTTCTTCTCAGAGCCTCGGCTGACCACCAGCCCCGCGCGCTCCTCCAAAACTCTCGCGTCTCCACCTTGCGTCGCGTGCGTCACAGAAGGGCCGTATGCGGGACTCGGAATGTCCTTTTTTGGCTTTGCTGCAGTTTTGGCACGATGATCCACGATGACACGTCCCTGGGGTTCTGGGGTCCTGCTGAAAAGGATATTTCCCAGTGGGTGGTGGTTAAGGGAAGTTTGATGGTGGATCCAGGCCCCGTGCTGGAGTTGAGAGAGTCGGTCCATCAGTAGAGGCAAGAAAGGGAACACCACAGGTGATGGCAGCCTTTGAACCCAGGAAATGGTCACGTACAGGTGGATGTTCTGGTGGAGCCTTGTAGGTTGTTGTAGGGAGATTACCGTTAAAAAGCCAGTACCATTCCTGTGACAGTCTTAAATGTGTCCCAGTTTAAACATCATTTGTCTTAGCTGGTCGATCTAATGAGGTTTCATGAAGAAAAGCAGCAGTTTCTTGTTTAATTTCAGACTTCCGTTTTCCATGTTCGATGCAGATTTTCCACATCAATATTTGGTCAAACTCTCCCTTTAACCTCACAGCTGCTGCTGCTGAAGTCTTGCTCGTGAGATCATGTGACTTGTGTGTGTGAATGAGACCGAGTTTGTGTGTATCGGCGTGTATTTGAAGGCTTCTGGGCTGCTGTGGCAGCAGCCTTAAACGCACAAACCTAACGAAGCATATCTGAAAAAACTCAGTTGTTGGGAGTTCGTCAGGTGACTTTTTGTACTTTTTTTTTTGTCCACTGGAGTTGTTGAATTCACAATGAGAGTGTGTAACCTTAGAAATGCAGCCTCTTTCCTCATGCAAAGCTCTCTGTTCACTGTTCAGATCACCGTAGATCTCGCATCACAAAAGATTATCTATTCCCACCTTTAAAAGAAATTCCTAGGTTTGACTACGAGTACTATGCTCCAACGACGTGCCTTGTGTCATGATGTATTCAACGGATACTGGCAGATAATGGCCGATTATGTGCCAGGGTTTGAGCAGGAAGCCTGTAAACAGCAGCCATAAAGGTCAAAACTGATTTCCCATCAGGCTGTTCTGTCTAAACCTTCTGCAGTATTCACAGTTCATCCTGTTTTAGTTCCTCATCACTAATCTTGTGCTGTGCTCACAGTGGAGCTTTGGAACAGTGATGAAACCATTTTATCCTAAAAATCATTCAGTGTCACAGATGAGCGTAGAGCAGGTTTAGATTGTGACTTAATCACACTGGTGACAATCTTAAGCAGCCTTAACGACAACAGTAAAAGTTGGAGTATAAAGCAGTTCTCCCAGTCAGCTGTTTCAGCTTCTAGTCCTCCCTCTGACTCAACACCGGCCATTGTTTCTCATTTTCATCCTCTCACGGCTTTCATGCAAGTGTGGGCCGATATATATATATATATTTTGGGTGTACAGATAAATGAGGACCTAAACTCTGTAAAATACATTTTCAAATCTGTACAATATTTAAATAAAGAATCTAGTATTTATTATCCTGTTGACTTTGGTGGCTGTAGTGGATTATTACAGGTGTCTGGAGTGTTTACTCCCACATTCTTGTGAAATCAGCGGCCACGCCTGTCTGTTGATGCAGACATTTAGTTACCAACAACAGAGAGGTGGGGCACACCGCATGCTCTTTATCATACATAGAAACTCACAGAATAAATGAAATTATAGTTTAAATCGAAAGATTCTGTAAAGCATCTCTGAACCCTGAACAAGCAGACTGCAACGCTTTAGCTATTAACACGTTTAAACTCAGGTTTCTGAACATTAACTGGAATTACGAGATATCTGGTAGTTACATTAGGGTGGTTCTTTTGTAGTCTTCCTCCATGCTCTCCTCTTCGTCGCTACAACACGCCAACACGGGGACTGTGGCGGTCGGGCTGTCGGTGTCTGAAGACAGAGCTCTGAACAAGAGCGAGCAGACCTGCAAAACACGCAAACATCTTCAGCTTTTTGAAATAAACACGCGTCAATTCATCCTACTTTTCACGTGCGAAGATCCCCGATTTTGCCTGCACGTTAAGAAACTCAACAGGAAACACTCGTTACCGTGGAAGCAGGAGTGCCAGCAGGTTTTCGGGGGTCCGCAGGGTGAGATGGAACCAGTTTAGGTGGGTTGATGACGGGGCTGCCCTGGCTGGACTGCACAATTTCCAGGGGATCGGGAGCAACCCGACTCCTGCCGCTGTCAGGTGAACCTGCGGCAGCCGCACACCTGGAAACCAGAGACAACCTTTCAGTAAAACCCGCCACACGGAGCTGAAACTACTGCGCCTCACTCGGCCGTGAACTGTTGCACGGTGACAGCAGCGTGCGAGCGAGCGCGAGTGGCTCAGCCACATTAACCACAACAGTGGTCACATTCAGGCCAAGCGCGGACCAAACTACGCGCTGCAGCGATGAGAGCGCTCTTACTCACCAGCATTTTGTGGCCCTAATTTGCATGAAGTTCCTCGGTTAAAAATATTTCTCTGTAATTATGGTCACGCGGGTTGAATCTTTCCACGCAGGAGCAGTTTTGTTTTGCACGCAGGTCTGTACAGTATCACAAACTTAAGAAATAAACCACCAAAGATCATTTTCAGATATGTGCACCCTTGATTCATCGCCCTGCCTCTGTCCTTGTTTCATCTGAGACGGAAACGGAGGAGGTCAGAGAAGAGCCAAGGTGCAATGTAATTACATCCAGAGCATGACTGACTGATGTCACTGAAGACAGGGGTGAGGTCATACGCGCGTCAGCTCTGACCGAAGGCGCCAGAGCAGGGGCTGGACCGGACAGCCAGGCAGGTTAGCATCGCGAACATGAGGAGATTACAGACCGTCACTTCCAGACGTGCTGGGTTTAAATCTCTCTTACAAACCCAGGCCTGGCTGCAGTAACACTATGCCCTCTTAAGAAGCTAAAAACAGCCGTGAAGGGCACACTGCCTTGACCGAAGCCCAGGAGAGAAGCTCAAGTTAAACTCTGTGGGAGGATTCAATTATATTCTCCAGCACACCGTCGCAGGAGATCTGCTCTTATTAAGGCTTCAGTTAACAGGTCAAAACAACACATTAGTGCCCGTGTAACCGGGGGTTTTTAACACGGCTGTTAAATGACGTTGGGAGGAGTGTCACCTGGGTTCAGACGTGGTCAGGGTCTCTGTGGGCTGAGAGGGGCTGCAGGTTTCTGAGTCTGTCAGCGTAGCCAGAACCACATTGGCCTCGAGGATCATGTCTTCCACAGAGAAGCACACAGGCCTGTAAACAGTGGAAATCAAGTCTGAAATCCCCATTAGTTTGGACTGAAACCCCTGAAAATGGCAATTAGGCCTGACTACGTTACATACACGTGGAAGAGTCAAAGTACATTCCACATACAGACTGTACGTGGAATGTACTTCGACTCTTCCAGAAAAACAGCAATAACTGGTTACCCGCTGAGAACAAATGGAAAATTTTCGAACCCAACGGCAGCAATAACAGTAAACTATGATGATGAAAGATGAAACTGTTCCTTCATTAACCTAAAATACTGACTTGTTCTTGTAAGTTTGAATGAATTAGAGTTAGTTACTGAGACATAACTGCTGAAACTCAAGTGCTTAAGGACTAGTAAAGGGACAGTGTGCTCAATACTATGAAAGCTTTGAATTGATCATTTTAAGTGTTTTAAAGTGTTTCTGGGTCCAGAGTGATAATGTTGCACCACTAAGTGAAAAGTTACTGCAATCTTATGGAAAGGTTGTTTTGACCTTTATGACCTCTGTGGAGCCCTTCAGAAAAAAACAACCTCCGCATATCATGCATGTGAATGTTCGACCAGGTCTTAAGGGGGGATTGTTTGATACAACGGCAGAATAAAAAAGGATGGCCTGAGGGGAATCACAAAGACAGAGACTTACTTTCCTGCCGTGCTAAAATGCACCGACACCGGGAGGCAATGTGATTCTGCGAAGGCCAGCAAACCCTTGAAAAACAAGATGTCAGGCAGGAAAACATGAGCGTCAGCTGTGCGCATCCGCATCACAAACAGGACAATAAAGTGGCTTCAGAGTGTTTGCGATGCTTTTCTCTTAACCGAGGCTTGACTAAAAGCTCGGCCGCTAATCCATGCAAACCCGATTTTCCAAAACTGACAGGAACAAGAAGACTAGGCAGGCTAACGAGCCGCCTCTCAGCAGGGAGCCTGAGAAACCATCCAAGACATTACAGACTGGAGGCGTTAATGCAGATCATGACTTATTAACCGCTGACACAAAAAGCTGTCCAAACTTCCAAACACACAGCCCTGTTAAAGGGCAGATGGAGGGTGCTTGAAGTGAGAACTGATCGGTTTGTCTAACGAGCTAAAATTCAGTGAATTAAATTAAATGGCCCCAGGTTTGTGCCGGCTTGGCATCAAAATAAGATATTATCTGCTGGAGAAGTGATCCAGTGATCCAGCTGGACCAGAAATATGGCCCCAAACATTTTCCATCATCATATCACATGCGCATATAATAGGCGTAGGCTCACACTTATTCTCACGTGTCAACATAAAACAGGCCTCTAAAAATAAACCTGTTACCCTGAGCTCCTTCAGACAGAAGGTTATGACTGATTCCACTCCGAGCTCAAAGTGGTCAAACTCGTCTGGGTGTACAGACATCTCCGTGTGCATCGTCTTCATGTGATCTGTGACAGAATTTAACACGCAACGTTTAGCGGCGGACACGAAGGTCAGAGCCGCGAAGGGGATTAGCTCGGCTCACTCTTTTCATCTTCGCAGTAGTTTCTCACACTGACTCTCAGGGAGCTCGTGGAGAGTGTGATTTCCTCTTGGGACGTGGGAAAATGCATCACCATATCACCAAGAAGCCTGCAATAAGGGCGGAAAAAAACAAGTACACACTCACGTGGAAGCAGAGGGCCTTGCTGTCACGCGAGACAAAGCTTTTCTTATGTCTATATACTTTAGCAGATTAACATTTACCGTTTTCAAGTTCAAACCAGCTGATTAAAATGGACTTCCTGTGTGTGTGTGTATGTGTGTGTGTGTGTGCAGGTTGTGTTCAATTTGTCTCTTCCAGTAAGTAAACCTCTCTTTCAGCAAGGGGATAATCATACGTTTGTTTGGAACCTGACAACTGTCGCCGCCGCTGACCTGGCTGGACACTTCAGCGCGTTGGGGGAGAGGTGAGTGGCAAACACTGCCTGCAGGGCCTCGCTTTCCTGGAAACGCAGGTTGTGGGTTTTAGTGATGCCTGACGAAACCCAAGACGGGACAGTTGAGAAACGGCGCCACCGGGCGTTCGGTCGTGTGCAATGCAGGGAGGGGGGGGTCAACGTCTGAGGAAGGCTACCGTGTCTGCAGAAGAACTTGATGGTCACTCGGTCTGCGAGGGTGCTGCTGACTGATATCTGACACTGCTCCACGTTGCGCTCAATGGAGGTCAAACAACGGAAAAGAGGCAACACAGACTGCAAACAGGCACGTTTCAGACCCCGTTAATACAACGTTCATGTCATCTGGGGCAACTGCGCACAAACGGGAGGAAGAAAACCTTCATGGAGAGTTTGCATCTGACTGCCTCGCCGCTCTGCTCGGATCCCAGTCTGTAGCGCTGGAAGAACAGCGGCGAGAAGAGGAAGCTGGAGTACGCCGAGTGGGAGGAATTCACCGTCCTCAGCGCCAACTTTCACAACAAAAGGGAGAGACAGAGTCAGCCCGACGCAAGGCAGGGAAAGTAGAGAGGAAACGCACCGATCCCTGGGGAACGCACATTGACCTTGAGGTCAGAATGGTGGGGAACAATAAAGCAGGTTAAAAAAAAAAACCCAACAAAACAGCCACTGGAGACAAACCTGGAATTGAAAAAAGACAACATTTATCAGTTGTACTCGGTCTAAGCTGTGAAGTAAAGTGTAAATAGTTTATTTGGTGATGCCGTCACTGTAGGGGTCAAAGAGGTCAAGGGCTCCCAAGACTCCAATGGTGTTGTGAAAGAAACCCTTATTACAATGAAAATGCTTAATAATTAGTTGTACACGCCACATTTATAATTAATACACAGCAAACACCACAAGTCGTCATTTTTAAAGGTAAATACTTTATTTAATACTGCTCACCCCTTTCAATGTGGGATCCAACCAAAACTCATCTCCTATCCGCGACAGGGCTTGAATTGCCTTTCCAAAAGCTGAAACGAGTTTTTTTTTTAAATAAATCACACAAATGTTTCAAATCTAGGCGTATTTACGCCACAATTGTTTTCGACCCGAGAGACATTCGATAGTTAGCCGCAGGCTAGGCTACGGCTAACGTAAAAGTCAAATTCTTTCACGACCCCGACGTGAGCTGTTTGTTTAAAAAACAATAAAATTTATAAAATAACGTTCTAGTTTCGTCAAATAATACCTTTAACACCGCTTCCCTCTAGAACACAGTTCATATTTGTGGCGGCGGATTAGCTAGGTCGCTATGGTAACCGGGCGCGTGCACACCGCTAACTAGCTTAGCATAGACAAAAAAATGTGTTTTCCTGCGTCAACACTCAGATGTTTAAATTATACTATTATATCGACGTAAAAGACATTTATTCGTGTTCTAATGTGATAAAGGTAATGCTACTATGCAGCGCAAGGAAATAAAAGCTAAAATTAAATCCCAGAAAGATGTTTTCTGTATAATTAAATAAGAACACGATAGGAAAAAACTGAGTTTGACTCTATATAAGAACTTTACATTTACACTATTATAGAAGATATTCAAGTGTGTGTATATATGCATGACGTAACATAACTGACTTTTTAGGGGAGAAACAGGTTACATATGGTGTATTTATTATAAGTGTCATAATAAAGAATCGTTTTCCATCAACCCTGTCATCTGTTGACTATTTTTGGAAGCTTGACCTCAAATTTATCCGCACTGCTTCCGTCTTTCTTCTGCCCTTGCGGCTTTGACCTCGCCGCGTCCGCCCCTGCATCCTTCGCGTCCCTGCAGTGTCGAGGCCCGCACCTCCGCCTGCACGGGCGCGCAGGTCTCTGACCTGGCGGGGCGACAGCGCAGCATGAAAACCACACCTCGGGCGTTCGAACACGTGGCCCGAGGGCCCCCCCACCCCCGGGGACACGCACCCTGCTGAAGGCACGCGTGCAGCAGGCCAAGGTAGCGCCCCTTCATCTGCTGCCTCATGTGCTCGGTGCTGTACACGCTGGCGATGCTGCACAGGTAGCGTTTCTGTCCCACCGTGAGGCCCGGGTGCTGAGGGAAGGAAGCGCGCCGCTCTACTTTCACCGGTTTGAGCCGGTGACGCGTTGGATTCTGCGCTCTGCGCGTTACCTCCAGGAACGGTGCAGCCGCGGAGGGCCTCGGAACGTGAACCGTCCGCAGGTACTGGCTGCCCGCGCACGCGGTCCTGTTCGCCGCCCTGCGCGTCTCTCCCAGTCGCTGAGGAGCGAACTCGCAGCCTGTGCAGAAAAACGTTAAAAAAAAAAAAAAACAAACACCCCCAACACTCCGAGTTGATTCAAAAGCATAGTTGGAACGTAACACTTCTCAGAAATCCAGCCCGAGTGATCATAAATTCAGTCACAGGAACAAAGTTAACCATTTAAACTAAATTACTGATGTTAAAAACTGACTTTTACGTGGTTTTCCGAGGTTAAAAAAGTGAAGTAATTTGGTCTCGACATAAATATTTCACTCACCATCCGCCCGCCTTCGATTCGATGCTGGAGACCTTGACAGAAGCAGTTTAAGCGCATCAGAATTCACCCGCTAAAGGGGCGCTCCACGCCGCCTTACCTCAGCGCCGCGCGACCCTCTTCCTCCACCTTTCCCTCGCTCAGCTGCTCCACAAACGTCACCCGCTTCCTCATGGGTCTCGCGAGCCTCGTCGGCAGCTGCGGACGCACCTGAGCGGCCTTTTGCCAGCCTCCGGAAACCTGAACCTACGGCGGGGGTTTCCGGTTACGGGCCAGGCTCGCGCGCTTGAACCCCGGGGTCGTCCTCATCCGAAATGCAAAACGCAGACGCGGCTTAAAAGCTACTGTTTACACACTTTATTGAGCATCATGTATAATATACATTGCATTGACACGAAATGAAAAAAAAAAAAAAAGAAATCAATCTAAAACAAAACGATGGCATTAGGGTGGATTACCTGGACACACCACTCTCAGGGCGTATTGCTTAATGACGTCTCAAACGCACCGAGTCTGTGCAAATACAGTGAACACCGGTCAGAGGAGGTCGTGGAAGGTTAGAAAACTGACTTCAAAAAGTAATGACAGCAGCTCTGCGGGCGTCGCCTCCGCGCCTCACGTTCGCCCGGGAGCGCGCCAGCTGAACGGGGGGCCCCCTGCTCGACCGCGCTCCCTCGAAAAACCTGATTGCATGCGCCAAAGGAGACGGAGAGGAAGTCGAGGGTCTCCACCCGAACGGAACGAAATGTAAGGCTGGACGCCGGACCGCGTTCGCCCCCCCCCTAGGGTCGAGACTCCGACCCCGATTCAGCGAAGACGGGCGGGAGAGGCGTCCAGAGTTTCAGGACACGAGGGAAATCGAGGGGGTTTTCCCCCAGCGTACCGCCGGACGCCCGTTTACGCCGCAGACGGTACGAGGGCGGCGCCCTCTGCTGGCTGGCTGCGGACAAGAGGAGCGCCGCCAACGTTAATTCACTGAAAACAAAATGTTTCGCCCTTTGTTACGTTCAAATCATCGTTTTCCAGACTTGCATCCTGCCTCTCCATCCATCTTCATTTTATTTTTCCTCACCAAAACCAGGAGCGAATTTAAATTTAACTGAGAGCCAAAGAAGTCGGAACGGGTAATTCGACTAGGAACCCCCCGGAATCGCCCTCGGGATCCGGCCTACTGTTCGGAGCTTCGATGTTTACCCCGCTGATTGACACACGGGATCCAGGCGAGTCGGTACTGGCCTGCTCCATGTTAGCGGAACGACGAGTCGGACATCGGGGAGGTGGGGGTTCTACACCTCCGAGGAGTACTCGAGAAAAGAAAGAAAGAAACAAGTGCCATTGCGAAGCCGTAACTGACCAACATCGGTGAAGCCAACGAAAGGCAATTGTGATTCAAAAACAGCGTCGGGGGGTTTGGGGGGGGATTAACAGACGAACAGAAAACACCTATTGTTGAGATTTGCTGGGCTGACGTTAATCTGGTGGTGAATTAATCCAGCGGGGAGGACGGGTGACAACCTGACGGAAATGGGATTTTTTTTTTTTTGTCGTTTCACACAATCTTGACCACTAAATTGCATAAGAAACCTGGTATAAAGTAGAAACTGTTCAGCAGCAGATAAAAAAGCAAGTTAATTTACAGTAGTGACATATCTTACATCATTAATTTTTTTTTTTTCTTCAAAATAAATAACATTAAATATACAATTCCAGGTAGGAAACAGGTTAATGTCGCTGGTTGGGTTCTCAAATTGGCTCATCTTGCGGAAAACAACAACCGTTCACAGAAAGGTGGTTGAGGCCAACCAATTTCCTTTGACTGGCAAAACAAGGGGTGCAAAAGCCTTTCGCTGAAGTTTTGTTTTTTTTTGTTTTTTTACCTCTGAAGGCATTTCCTTTAACTGGGGGGGAGAAAAAAAACCTCAATTACCAACATGCCCGCCACCGCACCTCGATCGGATGAAACCGTCGGCTTTTCTCACCCTGGAATTTACATCCGCCTCCTAATCAAACGCCATTTCTTGACTTTTTCGTACACAGCGGGCCACCTTCCTCTTGAATTCACCGTTGGGGTCCTCCCGCCACTCTTTCTGTGAACGCAACATCGGGCCGTTTCGGTTAAACGTCGTCGGACGCCCGGGCGGAAAAAAAAGCGTGAAAACCAGAACGGGGAGGGGGGGGGCGGGGCGTGAACTCACCGCAGCGTCCACGTTGGCTGGCGAGTCGCTGTTGGGGTCCGCCAGCATGGAGATAACGCTAATCATGATTGTCTCTACTGTGTGGATGGGAAGCCAACGCTCCTCCGGCTTTTCATAACCAAACTTGTCCTCTCCGGGCTCGTGCAGAATTGAGATGCAAACGTCCCCCGTTCTTCGCGACTGCGGCGAGCAAGAGCCCAAATTATACTCAACCTAAACCCAATTCTACTTCATTTATAAAGAAAACAAAACGCCTCAAAATACTTAATCCCAACTAAATTAGGGATGCACGATGGCAACCCTTAAAGCAGGGGTCTCCAGGTCCTCCCGTGAGGGGCCATGAGGCTGCAGGTTCTGGTTCCACCAGTCCAGCTCACCCAGTTTGACCAGTCAGCTTTTGAAGACTCAGATGAGTTGAAGTAGTGAGTCCAGTCTGGTGCTGCTGCTGCTGGGTTGAACCAGAACCTGCAGCCTCACGGACCTCTGGGGGAGGAGCTTGGAGACCCCTGCCTTAAAGGGTTATTTCTCTCATCTGGAGGAGGTAGGGACGAGTCGTTCATCTTTATTAGCTGCAGGGTGATGGTAAAGGAGGACTCACGTACCATTTGGGTGCCAGATTTCAGTGATGAACTTCATCTTCGGAGGCCTTAGCGGATAGTCGTAGGGAAAGGTCAGGTATGCCTTGAAAAAGCCGCCTTCGCTGTGATTTCAGAGGACGCGACGGGGTCAGTCGTGCGGTCGTCGACCGCGCGTTTCATTAGAAACACCGTCTTTACGGATCTTTACTTACAACAGGGTGTCCTGAGGGCCGATGATCACCACTTCCCATTTATAAATGTCGTCGTCGTCTATGAGGCCAGCGGAAAAGCCCTCCACGGGGTTCTTGTTGAGCTCTGCAATAGAAGCACGGCTGTCTTCACCAAACAGAACCGAGTCCGCAAAACACCGCAGAGGTCTTCCTGACGCATCCGCGCGCTCGTCCCCGTCCGGAGAACCCGCACGTGCGCCACACGTGTGGAGGCTGTGCCCCACGCTGGCTCCAGAAGGCCAACAGATCCACCTAATCCGGGCCTTACGCCGACAAATCCCCTGTTTGACCACATATTTGCAAACACGGAAAGGCGCTTTGCTGCGGCCGCGCTGCACCTTTGAACTGGAGAAGCAACCGGCCTCACCTTCAACCACGTCCCCCCAGCGAGGCCCCGGACAAACCCTAAATCTTACGGTCCTGCCTCAGTCGTCACTGATTGACAGGGTTTAAAAATAGCAGCGCTGCTACTGCAGCTCAAGCCCGCGTCCTTTAGCAGACCGGTTTGCACTGCTGCTTCTGGACACGAGAAGCTCGCTGCCCAGTAGCTGCTGGACGTGTAATTACAGCAAAAAAAAAAAAAAAAAAGAAGGTTTTAATTTACATTTCGGGACCGACCAACTCGTCCGCCGATCGATAATTTTGTGGAATGTTCGGTGGTTCGAATCGTGATTTCCAAAAAGAAGAATGTTTGTGGATCTGAATCACCAGTTTTAAGGGGGTGGGTGACTCAGGGCCCCCGCACAGACAAACACGTTAATACGAGCGGCGTGGAATGTCGAGGCTGACCGAGTTCAAACTTTAGCTTTATTGACTTACGCTGGTGTCACTCTGACACCAAAATGCCCTCGATCAGAGACAGACCCACAACCAGTGGAGCTCAGTACACCCCATAATCTACTGGTACACCCGATAATCTACTGGTACACCCCATAATCTACTGGTACACCCCATAATCTACTGGTACACCTGGTAATGTACTGGTACACCCCATAATCTACTGGTACACCTGGTAATGTACTGGTACACCCCATAATCTACTGGTACACCTGGTAATGTACTGGTACACCCCATAATCTACTGGTACACCCCATAATCTACTGGTACACCCCATAATCTACTGGTACACCCCATAATCTACTGGTACACCCCATAATCTACTGGTACACCTGGTAATGTACTGGTACACCCCATAATCTACTGGTACACCTGGTAATGTACTGGTACACCCCATAATCTACTGGTACACCTGGTAATCTACTGGTACACCCCATAATCTACTGGTACACCCCATAATCTACTGGTACACCTGGTAATGTACTGGTACACCCCATAATCTACTGGTACACCCCATAATCTACTGGTACACCCCATAATCTACTGGTACACCTGGTAATGTACTGGTACACCCCATAATCTACTGGTACACCTGGTAATGTACTGGTACACCCCATAATCTACTGGTACATAAAATGATCTATTGGTACACCCCATAATCTACTGGTACACCAGATAATCTACTGGTACACCATATAATATACTGGTAAACCCCATAATCTACTGGTACATACAATGATCTACTGGTACACCCCATAATCTACTGGTACATAAAATGATCCACTGGTCCATAAAATGACCTACTGGTACACCCCATAATCTACTGGTACATAAAATGATCTACTGGTACACCCCATAATCTCCTGGTACATAAAATGATCTACTGGTACACCAGATAATCTACTGGTACACCTGGTAATGTACTGGTACATAAAATGATCTACTGGTACACCAGATAATCTACTGGTACACCAGATAATCTACTGGTACACCACATAATCTACTGGTACACCTGGTAATGTACTGGTACACCCCATAATCTACTGGTACATCAGATAATCTACTGGTACACCTGGTAATGTACTGGTACACCCCATAATCTACTGGTACACCTAGTAATGTACTGGTACACCTGGTAATGTACTGGTACATACAATGATCTACTGGTACATCAGATAATCTACTGGTACACCTGGTAATGTACTGGTACACCCCATAATCTACTGGTACACCTAGTAATGTACTGGTACACCTGGTAATGTACTGGTACATAAATCTACTGGTACAGCAGATAATCTACTGGTACACCTGGTAATGTACTGGTACACCCCATAATCTACTGGTACACCTAGTAATGTACTGGTACACCTGGTAATGTACTGGTACATACAATGATCTACTGGTACAGCAGATAATCTACTGGTACACCTGGTAATGTACTGGTACACCCCATAATCTACTGGTACACCCCATAATCTACTGGTACACCTGGTAATGTACTGGTACACATGGTAATGTACTGGTACACCCCATAATCTACTGGTACACCTGGTAATGTACTGGTACACCTCATAATCTACTGGTACACCTGGTAATGTACTGGTACACCCCATAATCTACTGGTACACCTGGTAATGTACTGGTACACCCCATAATCTACTGGTACACCTGGTAATGTACTGGTACACCCCATAATCTACTGGTACACCTGGTAATGTACTGGTACACCACACGATGTAGCGATCCACTTGATAATCTACACATATCTGATAAGAGGCCAGACAGATGTGCCAGATCAGCGGTGCAGATGTGCAGGTGGTGAATCGGCTGTCACTGCGGTCCGGTCGGCCGTTTGGTACCGTGATCCCTCCCTGGTCCGAACCGGGAGGTTCGGTTCGGAGGGTTCGAACAAAGATTCTCAGGGAAAAGGACGCCGTTAGCATTAGCACGAGCCGGACCAGAAACCTCGGATATTTCGACCCCCCCCCCTTCACCTCCGGGGTTCGTAACTTAAACCGACCCCCCCCCAGAGCCCCCCCCAGTCCAAACAGACCCGGGGGGGGCCGGGGGGGGGGCAGACGTGAGCCCGGGTTCGGTGCTTCCTTTGTTTCCGTCCGCCAGCTAACGGACGAACCCCCGCTCCCGCACCGGCCCGCAAACACCGCACTCTCCGACCCCCCCCCACCCACCTAAACAAGCGACCCGGCCGACCCCCCCCCTCCCTGGGCCCACGGCCTCGGCCGGGGTCATAAATCGTCTTTGTTGTCCCCCCCAGGTCCGCGGCGTAAACACGGCTAGGCTAGGCTAGGCTAAGCGTAGCTTCGACTTCGCCCTCCCCCCTCCACCTCACGAAAACGACGACCGTCTGTCCGATGGGGGGGGGGGGGGCTGGGTTACCTGCCAGCTGTTTTCGGAGCAGCAGCGCGGATTGTTCGGTCATGGTACGCGGGCTGAGTGCGGCGGTGAGCAGGAATCGGGGACGGACGCGGCTAACGCTGTTTTGATGGAAGCCCCCCTCCGCTCGGTGGTCGCGACTGCGCATGCGCGGCTTCCTGCGATCTTATTTTAAGGAGGAGGAGGAGGGGGGGGGGGCGTTTATGATAACTCCGCAATAATAACCACGACCCCCCCTCACCCACACACACACACACACACACACACACACCGGTGTGACCCGTTAGGACGTTATCTAACCGGATCCCCGGGACAAAAGACGCGAAACCGTGAAATTAAAACCTCAGTTCGCTCTGTTGTGTTCAGCGTCGCGGTCGCCCCTCGACAAAGTTCGTGTTTTCTCACTCCGGGGGGGGTTAATAAACGTCAGCTGCCCCATCTTTCCCAGATGGGATCCCATCTTTCTGGGTCTGGATTGTGTCTAATGGGGGGAGGCGTAAAGGTGGGCTTTTTCTCAGGTTCTTAAAGAGCAAAAAAAAAAAAAAAAAAACAACTGCGCGTTTTGGAATTCCGACCCCCCCGGCGGGTCCGTGAAGGCGTCTTAAGGCGGAAGGAAGGCCGCCCGGCGCCATATTCGACCCCCCCCCCTACCGGAGGCTAGTTAGCATTAGCCGCTTGAGCCCCGAACTTTTCCTTTTTTTTTTTTTTACCCGGACGAACCCGACCGGACCGAACCCCCACACCCGGGCGCGATGAACGTGATCGACCACGTGCGGGACATGGCCGCGGCCGGCCTCCACTCCAACGTGCGCATCCTGAGCAGTTTGCTGCTGACGATGAGCAACAACAACCCGTGAGTGCCGCCGCCGGGCTCCGTCTATTTCCTGCGCGCGTCGCCAACAACAACAACAAAAACAATGAGCCACGACCGCACGTCAGTGAGGGACGAATGCAAAGGCTTGTTGTCTTAACCCGGCGTTCGTCTGAGTCTTTTGTGTTTTGGGAAAAAGGTGTTTTGTGCAAGAGAAGGCGCAGCGCGCCCAAGAAGTAGCCGGGTGCAAGTCGCTTCTCTTTAGCCCGGGCGTTTATCACCCTTAAAATGTAACCACATCCTAATGACAACTCTTTATATGCAGAGTTTTGAACATTAAGTGCAGGACAACAGTGGGGATGCAACGATGTTTGAACGTTGTGCATCAACGTTGGGACAGGACAGGGAGCCGTGGTGGTGGTTGTTGTTGTTGTTTACCTCCCTGTTTACCTCCCTGCCGTCTCCTCCAGAGAGCTGTTCTCTCCAGCCCAGAAGTACCAGCTCCTGGTCTACCACGCCGACGCCATCTTCCACGACAAAGAATACCGCAACGCTGCGTGCAAGTACAGCCAGGCCCTGCAGCAGAAGAAGGTCCTCAGCAAGACGTCCAAGGTTCGGACATCCACCAGTGGAGCTGCAGCCAACCTCCAGGCACAGGTCAGACTGCACATAGAAACCGCAATAAACATACAGAAGGCAATAGGTGGTTTTACTCCCCGTGTCATTTCTGCAGACTGAGGTGTTTTTGCATGCAAAAGTTAAGATCTAAAGTGTCGCAGCTTGGTTTGTTGCTGTGAATATGAGAGGAGGAAACCAGGTTACATGTTGTCTTTCAGAGTCTTCCGTCTGAAATCGAGGTCAAGTACAAGATAGCGGAATGCTACACCATTTTAAAGCTGGACAAAGACGCCATCACAGTCCTCGAAGGCATTCCGTCGAGACAGAGGACTCCGAAGGTAAAGCCCCGCTCCTGCTGCCTACTAAAACGTGTCGTCCGGGGGTTCTGCCGAGGTGAGTCATTCCTGTTCTCTGCGGCTTCAGATCAACATGATGCTCGCCAATCTGTACAAGAAAGCTGGTCAGGAGCGTTCAGCCGTAACGAGCTACAAAGAGGTCCTGAGGCAGTGCCCTCTTGCCCTGGATGCAATCATCGGTAAGTACGTCCCTACAAACGCGATATTGTGCATACGAGCGTCGTCTTCACACCCTGCTTACAGCCGCGCGGTCTTTCCGTTCAGGTCTCCTCTCGCTCTCGGTCAAAGGAGCTGAAGTGGCCTCCATGACCATGGATGTCATCCAGAGCATCCCCAACCTGGACTGGCTCTCGGTCTGGGTCAAAGCGTACGCCTTCATTCACGCGGGAGACAACCAGAGGGCCATCAACACCATTTGGTGAGCAGGGCGGCAGCAGGTGTGTTGTTACAAATGTTACCGCACGGCTTCGTTTTTAATGATTTTTTTTCTCAGCTCGCTTGAAAAGAAGTCTTTGTTACGGGACAACGTGGACCTCCTGGTGAGCCTGGCGGACGTCTACTTCAGGGCGGGTGATACTAAGAATGCTATTCTGAAGTTTGAACAAGCCCAGATGCTGGACCCATACCTTATCAAAGGTGAACCCTTAATCCGCCCTCGTGGCTGGCGTCGATACGAGCCGCAGACGCCAGCAATGAGACGCGCTGAATTCCAGCTGCGATGTTTCCGCCTCAGGAATGGACGTTTACGGATACCTGATGGCTCGTGAAGGACACCTGGAGGACGTGGAAGTGCTGGGAGGACGGTTGTTCAACATATCGGACCAGCACGCGGAGCCCTGGGTCATCTCCGGGTGAGCCTGCACGAACGCGAGCGCCTCCCCTGGAGACCGCCGACCCCCCTCGCTCGTTTCCAACTCCCGCCCGCGCCCGCGTCTGTTGTCCAGGTGCCACAGCTTCTACAGCAAGCGGTACTCCAGGGCCTTGTACCTGGGGGCCAAGGCCATCCAGCTGAACAGCAACAGCGTGCAGGCCTTGCTCCTGAAGGGGGCGGCGCTGAGGAACATGGGCCGTGTGCAAGAAGCCATCATCCACTTCAGGGAGGCCATGCGCCTGGCGCCCTGTCGGCTCGACTGCTACGAAGGTACGCCCGCCCCCCCTTCGCCCCCAGATCCCCGAGCGGACTCCCGAACTCGACCCCCCCGCCCCGCAGGTCTGATCGACTGTTACCTGGCGTCCAACGGGATCAGGGAGGCCATGGGGATGGCCAACAACATCTACAAGACCCTGGGGGCCAACGCGCAGACGCTGACCATCCTCGCCACGGTGTGCCTGGAGGACCCGGTGACGCAGGAGAAGGCCAAGACGCTGCTGGACAAGGCCCTGGCCCAGAGGCCCGACTACACCAAAGCCGTGGTCAAGATGGCCGAGCTGCTCAGTACGCCCCCCCCCCCCCGTCTGCGCTCCCCCCGCCGACCTCGCCGCCGCTACAGCCGTTCTGTTTTTCTCTCTCTCTCTCTCTCGTGAAGGTCGGGAGCAGAAGTACGAGGAGGGGATCACGCTGCTGCGGAGCGCCCTGGCCGACCAGAGCGACTGCGTCCTCCACAGGATGCTGGGGGACTTCCTGGTGGCGATCAACGACTACCAGGAGGCCATGGACCAGTACAGCATCGCCCTGAGGTGAGGACACGCCCCGCAGACAGACGGGTAGAGAGGGAGACGGGTAGAGAGACAGGCAGACAGGTAGAGAGACAAGCAGACAGGTAGAGAGAGAGATAGACAGACAGGTAGAGAGACAAGCAGATAGGTAGAGAGACAAGCAGACAGGTAGAGAGAGAGATAGACAGACAGGTAGAGAGAGAGACAAGGAGACAGGTAGAGAGAGAGACAAGCAGACAGGTAGAAAGAGAGACAAGCAAACAGGTAGAGAGAGAGACAAGGAGACAGGTAGAGAGAGAGACAAGGAGACAGGTAGAGAGAGAGACAAGCAGACAGGTAGAGAGAGAGACAAGCAGACAGGTAGAAAGAGACAAGCAGACAGGTAGAGAGAGACAAGGAGACAGGTAGAGAGAGACAAGCAGACAGGTAGAGAGAGAGACAAGGAGACAGGTAGACAGACAGGTAGAGAGAGAGACAAGGAGACAGGTAGAGAGAGACAAGGAGACAGGTAGAGAGAGAGAGACAGACAGGTAGAGAGACAAGCAGACAGGTAGAGAGACAAGCAGACAGGTAGAGAGAGGGATAGACCGACAGGTAGAGAGACAAGCAGACAGGTAGAAACAACCAGGTAGAGAACAAGCAACAGGTAGAGAGAGGGATAGACCGACAGGTAGAGAGACAAGCAAACAGGTAGAGAGACAAGCAGACAGGTAGAGAGAGAGACAGACAGGCAGAGAGACAAGCAGACAGGTAGAGAGAGAGATAGACAGACAGGTAGAGAGAGAGATAGACAGGTAGAGAGACAAGCAGACAGGTAGAGAGAGAGACAAGGAGACAGGTAGACAGACAGGTAGAGAGAGACAAGGAGACAGGTATATATATATATATATAGAGAGAGAGAGAGACAAGGAGACAGGTAGAGAGAGAGACAAGGAGACAGATAGACAGACGGGTAGAGAGAGACAGACAGGTATAATAAACCGATGTAAAAGTACGTTTTTATGAAGTCGAGCCTGTCCCCCCCCTCCGCCCCCCGTCTCCCCTGTCTCCCCCCCGTCCCCCCCCGTGTCCCCCCTGTCTCCCCCTGTCCCCCTGTCTCCCCCCCGTCCCCCCTGTCTCCCCCGTCCCCCCCGTCTCCCCCCCCAAAGCCTGGACCCCAACGACCAGAAGTCGCTGGAGGGGATGCAGAAGATGGAGAAGGAGGAGAGTCCGACGGACGCCACGGTGGAGCTGGACGGGGACGACATGGAGGGCAGCGGCGAGGACGGCGACCTGGAGGGCAGCGACAGCGAGGCGGCGCAGTGGGCCGACCAGGAGCAGTGGTTCGGTATCCCCAGCCACTGACCACGCCCCGGACTATCCGCGTCGGGCGATTTTTTTTCCGTTTTTTTTTTTTTGTTTGTTTGTTTTAAAACCGACGTTCTGTCAAACTCGCCCGCGCCGCCCTTCGGCGTCCGTGGACGGCCCCGAAGGACGCGGCGACGCCGTTTCGGAAAGTGCCAAGTTTAAAAAAACGGGGGGGGGAAAAAACAAAACTATTTACGATTTTTGTGATAAAACGAGCGTCGTGCTTAAACGTTCCTCTGGGTCGCTTGAGTTCATTTACGGGGTCGTTCGCCCGAAAGACAACGACGCGCAAACGGTGAAAAACGACCTGTCTGCTGCTCTATAAGTGTTAATTTTAATAAGAATGTGTCCTGTAATATACGTGTATCTTATCGAGTTCGCCTTTTTTTTTTCTTTTTTTTTTTAAATCAATTATAACCTCGACTTGCTTGCTTACTTTGTACATATTTTAAAGCTAATAAAGTGGACAGACGCTCTCGAAAGCTGCGCGAATCCGAAGACACCCTCATAAAAACACAACTTCTGGTGGGTTATAACGATAAAAGCGATTAAAAAAAGAGTTTTAAAGCTTAAAATGTCGATTAAAAGGTCGCAGTTAAGGGAACGGGGAGGGGCGCCATCTGGTGGTGGTGAGGGGTATAACAACTACGGCGGCTGGTGGGGGACAAAATTGATTTTACAACCGCGGTCCCCCGTGTAGCGCCACCCAGCGGTCGATAATGGCACCACACCTTAAATGTAACGCTCCAAACGTCGCTTTTTCTGCCCTTACTTTGCCAATTTAACACAATTTTAAACCAAAAGCGAGACCCTTAAGACGAAATTATCAATTTTTAAAGATAAGCACACACCACCGAGCGCCTCCAGCCGCGATATTCGCGATAACTCTTCAGAGACGACTCGCCCGCAGGAGATCAATCTTTTCACATATGACAGTTTTATTTACCTGAAACCAAAGTCCATGTGATACATCGTACAATCGCCTCTGAAAATACAGTAAAGCATCTCGACAAAGTGTCCCAGAGGAACTGCCCGCTCGTCTCATGTCCGTCATCGCTGCACGTTTGCCTTTTTTTTTGTTGTTGACAAAAACCCGCTCCAAACATGCTGCACATTAGTGCAAAAAAAAAAAAATAAAGAAAAAAAAAAAGCTGTTTGGTTTAAATATCCCATAAAATAATTTCCTTAGGAAAGAAACTGTATTTTAAGCTTATTTAACATGTGTAATATTTATCAATACTATACACCGTCTTTTACACAATTCTAGTAGAACGGGAGTTGGCCTCGGCAGACATGCACCATAAGAATTTACAATTTACTGTACATGGTACTAAGATGTTCTAAAGATGGCTTGAGCTGAATCTTGGCCTCAGGCTCTTCATGCAGGATGGAACAACTGATGAGGTGCGATTATCTAGGTTGTCAGATGCTTTATTTATAGCCGTTCTTGGGAGGGGAGGGATGGTGGTGGTGATGATGGTAATCAATAATAATAATAATAATAACAATAACATGAACTTTAAGAGCGTCTTTCTCCGTTTTACTTAACATGCAGCTGTTGTAGGATGTGCTGCCCCAAAAACACGCATGCACAACACAAAACAAAACCAAAGTTTTCTGCACCGGTTTTTAAGAGCAGAGCTGGGCTTACTTGGCCTTTGCTGGAAAGAAAACAAGAGAGGAAGAATCAAATCAGTGGACGTCTGAGCAGCAAAATAATTTAAAAAAAATCATCAGTACTTGTATTTTTTTCCTTCTATTTTTTTGTTTTTGCACAAACACACACACATTAAGGCCATGCTATGAGCAAGCAGATGATTTTTTTTTTTTGTTTGTTTGTTGTTTTGTTTTTTTTAGCCGAGACGTTACATAGGTTTCTGGAAAAAAAAAAAAAAAAAAAAAAGGAAAGCAATAACACCATGTCACTTAACAGCATGGGACATTTAAAAAATAAAAAAAAAAGGCCTGCTGGTTACACAAACATGCTGCTATTCTACAGTCAAATCAACCAGCACCAGTGACGCTGTACCACGTTAAAATTAAAAAATTAACAAAAAAAAAAAAACAACTAAATCTCCTATTTCTGATTATGTACTGCGGCACTTGGTGACACTTGAGGCATCCCCCCCCCCCCGGAAGAAACGAATCCTTAAAACTTTTTAGTTTTTGTACCATTTAAATCAGAAAAGGTAACGTTTTCTATGAAGCTCGCGGGGTCCCTCCGTTATAAAGAACGGGGGGACTCCGTCGCCCCCTGGCGGCCGACTGCGGTAAAACACCCACCCGGCGATTTAAAAACAAACAAAATCTCGCCAAACCTGCAGGTCGCTCTCGTCTAAGCGACACGAACCATCAGCTCAGCCTCGATTATCCGATTAAACTAGACACGGGCCACCGGCGAACCCCAGGAATTTCAACCGCCCCTGACCCGCGACGAACACGTCGGTGCGCGCTCGAGTCCAAGGTCGCGGTCGCACCGGGCGAAGCCTGGCGCGGATAATTCTAGCGTAGTAGTGTGTGCAGCCGGCACGTGTTAACGTCGGGTGTAGGGTCAAACACTTGTAGTGTCAAGTATGTGATTGAATTGAAGCATCAAGGTGTTTTTTTTTACGTCTTCTCCGCCTCGAAAGCAGGACGCGTTGGTCCCACGTTAGCGGATAATCACGATATAAATAATCCCGCCTGGTGGACAAACGATGCTCGAGCAGCGGCGTTCGGGGAACGGGCTTCACGGAGAGCGTTGGCGAAAAAAAAAAAACTGCTAGTCCTATCAAAAAGCGTCGCCTTCGTGCGGGTGAGTCGACGTGTACTCGAACAGGTGAGGAGGAGGTGGAGGTGGAGGTGGGGGGTGAGGGAGTGGGGAGAAACCGTAAAACTTTAAATTAAAAGAAGCGAACTGGCCTGGGTAAGCAGAGCAGGCATGCAGTAAGAGGTCCAAACCCACGACAAACTAGACTAAAGGTATGGAGAGGAGAAGAAAGAGAACCTATAGAGCTTCTACTTGGTGTGCTATGTACAGATATACAAACTCTTCCACAGATCAGCGTTTATCTTGTGCTCAGTTGATAAGACTAACAGCTTCTTGGTGCCTTTTCTTTTACACGTTCAAGTACAGTATGTGCACATTATACATACATCAGAAAGTAGAATGGAAATTAAGACTCGGAGAGGAATAAAAGTTTAAAAAAAAAAAGATGAATGTGTTTTCTTCAAGTAACAAATTTAACAAACTTTGTTAAAAAAAAAAAAAAAAAAAAAAAGGAAAAATCAACTGGGACCGTGGTCGCCCTCTCTGGAAACACGATTAAGGGAAAAATAAAAAAAAACGGAAGTGTGTACGAGCTTTGACTCTGCGGCTCAAAGCGCTGCCAACCTCAAGAACTGAACCGGCGAAGTGAAATGTCGAAGACGGGACGTGTGGTTTTCGGTCGTGCCAACAGCGTTGAGGTAGCTGTGCTCTGCCGACTGCAGAAAACAAACAGAATGGAGCTCCAACACACACACGCACGCACGCGCGCACACACACACACACACACAGACGGGCACGGTTCTTTTTAGACTTCACCCATTATTGGTAGTTTTACTCTGACGTCTCTGATGACCAGCATTCCGCCCCCCTCCCACAACGCCCCCCCTCCCCCCCAAAAAAAACAAAACAAAAACAAAAACAACCCCTACAAAATATCAATCATTATAAAATAGTGTAAATTCTCTGTACAGCTCACACAGCTACGGCGCCTCAAACTGCTCAAAACAGGGAATCTGAAGGGGGGGGGAAAGCATGATAATGTAATAAAACAAAGTTGATGTCAGTCAAAGTCATTAAAATATGACTAAAACACCCTGCCCCTCCCCCCCCCCCCCCACACACACACACGCCCGAATATATTTACCCTAAATACAAAAAACATCCGACGGCGCACCCCCGGGGGAGCGGGTGCGAGTGTTGTCTGCTAACTGGTCCGAGATAAAGTAACTGTGTTAGATGTGTTAATGTCCACTTCACACTGGTGCATGGCGGGGGGGAGGAGGGGGGAGGAGGGGGGTGCGCGCTGGAGTCAGTCAGGGCCACAGCATGGCGGACACGTTAGTGTCGGTGCTGTAGATCCACAGCACCAGGGGCAGGGAGACGGCCACGAAGGGCCAGGAGATGCCCTTGGAGCATGCGGGCAGACAGCAGCCCTTGGGCGACTTCTCCAGCTGTTTACCGAAGTCCATGTAGTGGCGGGCGAAGTACTTTAGCAGCTCGTCCAGCAGGATGACGGGCAGGGAGATCTTCAGCACCATCATCCACTGGGTGGTGTCCAGGGGGGTGATCTGGAAGATGACCTGGGGAGAGCAGCACAGCCTTCACACACACGGTTACAGAACACCCCCGCAGCGCCCTCCTGGGGGAGCTGAGCCCCATTAAGAAACCAGTAATCAAACTGGGATTAATGATCAGGCGCAGTTACACCGAGTGTCCACTAGGGGGCTCAAATAGATGCAGTTACACCACTCGACCAATAGGGGGCTCAAATAGATGCAGTTACACTACTCGACCACTAGGGGCTCTAATAGATGCAGTTACGCCGAGTGTCCACTAGGGGCATAAAACAGCTGCAGTTACATCACTCGACCACCAGGGGGCGGTATTATAAACGCCGCTCGTCCGCGCGGCTCTCAAGAGGCTCATTTCTGCGTTCGTCTTTGATGTGCCTTTGATGTGGGCGGCCGTCGTACTCACAGGGAGAGGCTCCACGTAGAGGATGAGGAAATGGAGGGACATGGAGAGGCAGATGGCCCCCAGCAGCCAGACGTTTTCCCAGGGGGGCATCCGCAGCAGCGACTGGTTTTCCGACAGGCTGAAAGGGAAGAGGGGAGGGGTGAGGCGAGGGGGGGCGAGACGGGGGGGGGCGTCGTCGGCGTCTGCGCGATCACCTGTTCAGAGCGTTGCACATCTCGATGGTGACGAGCACGGACAGCGCCATGGTCATCGGGTAGGGCGACTCGAACACGTGGCAGTCCAGGCCCTCGAACTCGGGGTTGTCCGGGGCGCACTGGAGGAAGTGGCTCTGCGGGGGGGAGGAGGGGGGAGTGAGGGGGGGAGGCAGGAAGTGAGGGGGGAGGACTCGGTGGGGGGTGGGACTCACCAGCTGGTACAGAGTGACCTGGGGGCCGTCTTCAGAGAGGGTGAACCACCAGGCCGCAGCTCCCACCGTGGCTGCACCCACGTAACCTGAACAAGGGGGGGGGGGGGGGCGAGGGGGGTTAGACCATCGTACTGAACCGTCTCCAGGACGTCGCGGCCGTCAACCGACCTCCGATGGCCAGGTATCTGAAGAAGAGCCAGCCGGAGATGAGGGGCTCCTTGGCGTTGCGGGGGGGCTTCTCCATGATGTCGAGGTCGGGGGGGTTGAAGCCCAGCGCGGTGGCGGGGAGGCCGTCCGTCACCAGGTTGACCCACAGCAGCTGCACCGGGATCAGGGCCTCGGGGAAGCCCAGCGCCGCCGTCAGGAAGATGCTGGAGGGGGAGACGGCGAGCCCCGTCAGGAGGAGGTGGAACGCCTGGCGAAACCCCGCCCCCTCTCCCCGTTGCCCCGCCCCCTCCCCATTGCCCCGCCCCCTCCCCATTGCCCCGCCCCCTCCCCACTCACCAGACGACCTCCCCCACGTTGGAGGAGATGAGGTACCGGATGAACTGCTTCATGTTGTTGTAGATCGCCCGGCCTTCCTCCACGGCCGCCACGATGGACGAGAAGTTGTCGTCGGCGAGGACCATCTCGGACGCCGACTTGGCCACGGCGGTGCCCGAGCCCATGGCGATGCCGATCTCCGCCTTCTTCAGGGCGGGGGCGTCGTTCACGCCGTCGCCCGTCTTGCGGGGGGAGAGAGAGAGAGAGAGAGAGAGAGAGAGAGAGAGAGAGGTCGTCAGCGTGAGGTTCTGCGAGAGACGCGAACGGCGGCGGCGGGGGACGGCGGCGGCGGCGGCGTACCATGGCGGTGATTTCGTTGAAGCCCTGCAGGTACTCCACGATCTTGGACTTGTGCGACGGCTCGACGCGGGCGAAGCAGCGGGCGTGCGTGACGGCGTCCCGCTGCGCCTGCGGCGACAGCTCGTCGAACTCCCGGCCGGTGAACGCCATCGACTCCACGTCGTCGTCCTCGGTCAGGATGCCGATGCGGCGGCAGATGGCCACCGCCGTGCCCTTGTTGTCGCCGGTGATCATGATGACCCGGATGCCCGCCTGGCGGCAGAGCATGATGGACGCCGCCACTTCCTGTCGGGGGGGGTCCAGCATGCCCACGCAGCCCACGAAGGTGAGGCCGGACTGGAGGGAGAGGGGCGCGCGGTGAGGTGGTGGGGGGGGGCGAGGGGCGGCGGCGGCGGGTTTACCTCGTACTCGGCGAACCTCTCGGTGTCAGACAGGATCATGTCCTCGATCTTGGGCGGGTTGTCCCTGGTGGCGAGCGCCAGGCAGCGCAGGGTGTCGTGGCCCGTCCCGTACTCGCGGATCACCGACATGATCTTCTCCCTCACGCCCGCCGTGAGGGGCACCTTGTCGTTACCCACCCTCACGTGGGAGCACCTCTCCATCACCCCCTCTGGGGCGCCCTGTGGGGGGGGAGGGGGGACACGTTTAGGGGGGGGGGGGGGGCAGAAGACCCGGCGGGCTGGCCTCGGCGCACCTTGACGAACATCTTGCCCATGGAGCGGTTCTTGGGGGTGCAGTAGACCGACATGGACTTCCTGTCCCTGGAGAACTCCAGGGTGAAGTCCTTCTTCATCAGCTGCTTGATGACCTGATGGGGGGAGGGGGGGTGAGGAAATCCTGCCCTAGTCGGGGTGGCGGGGGGGGGGCTGCGGGCTCACCGAGTTGCAGGCGTTGGCCCGGTCGATCTTGGACAGGCTGCCGACGTCGGTGTCGAAGACGTTCATCTTCTCCACCAGGCAGGTGAGCGCCGTCTCGGTGGCCTCGCCCACCTTCTCGTACACGCCCTTCACCTGGAACACACACACACACCTATCAGACCCCCCCCTCCATGCTCCAGAGCTCAAGACTCTCAAACGCGACCCCGTCAAATCCCGACCGCCCCGCTCCTCGCTCGCACTCCCGCGACAGAAATAAACGAAGACTTCTCCTTCAAAGCGAGCAGATTTCGTTGTTGGAGGTGATTCGCCTTACTTGGGGTTTCCCCAGGCAACGGCTCGATTCGCTGCCTGATGCACGGCGGAGCTGCAACTCCAAATAAGGCCAATTTAGGGACGTGGTCTGAGACGTGCCTATTCCACTAAAACATCAAAGGAAACCCGACCCGGCCCGACTTCAAAGCGGCCATTTTTATAAACTCTAAAGGGGGGGGTGCTCAGACCTCGTTGAAGTCCAGAGAGGAGTCGTTGCAGAGGGCGCAGATGGTCGCCAGCTCCACCAGGGCGTCGTTCTGGGTGCACTTCACGCGCTTGCCGTCCTGGTACCTGGAAATGGGGGGGGGCACGTTAACCTTGCGGCCCCCCCAGTCCAGGGCGAAAACCGCGGCGCCTCGGCGGAGCGCTTACACTTCTCCTTCGGGGGCGTAGGTGGAGCCGGTGATGGTGAACTCGGACAGAGAGCAGCTGTCGCGCTCGGCCTTGTTGACGACAAACATCTGGAACACAAAGGAGAGGGAAAACCGAGCGTGAGGCACGGAGCCGACGAGAGATGGCTTTTTTTTTTTAGATTATTACGCTGCAGAGATAAAACGCGCATCTCCGAGAGTCTGGTTTGAGAAGAGGAGCCTTATTTCTTTGAGAATATGAGACTCCGGGGAGTTAAAAGAAGCCAATGGCAACAGAAGTAGATGCAGAAAGGGCATTTAATCACATCGGGGGGGAATGATATCCATAAACAGAATACCCAAAGACGGAGGGGGGGGTAAATTAAGACAGATCCTGCCATTGTTTGGGGAGAGCGTTGAGATTAATGCGATAACTGCCGCAATTGATGAACAGCTGCTGCCGTCTTGCTTCGGAGACGCTGAAAAGAAGAACTGCGCGTGACGCAAGGTCGGTTACGCAACAGCCTCGGCGGCAGCAGAGTCATCAGCAGCGCACTGTTGATTATAGGAGTGGCACTGTCTTCCTGTTAAATAACCTGGATACACAAGCAGAGGGAAAACTGCGCGCTGTTTGCAGAAGATTTACATTTTAACCGACAAACGCGCCGAAAGTGATGAGACGGGACTTTCAGCGTTCAGAATTCCTCCAGCAGGTAAACACTAGCGACTCCGACCTCCGAATAAGACCTTCCTCTCAACTGCATTCCCATTCCCGAAAGTCGGAAGCGGCGCTCCAGCAAGAAAGTGTTACTGCGTGTTTTAGAAAAACCCCAAAGTTTCACCTGAAGACGGGAAGAGTATCAGTCTGTCAGCTAAACATTTGTTTAGGTTTACGCATCCAAATAACCAGCCCCGCTGCTTTCACAGGACGGCGTCGCTCTCGAATCACCTGACCTGAACAGGTATGGCGTGGGCGAGGAGCTCTGGGCGAGACGCTTTAAGTCGGTCACCCAGAACGAGAACTCAGAGAGAGCGTGTCAAGAGAAGATTCCCCGCGTGTAGGGGGGAGGATAAACCGACGCTCCGTCTCCCGGAGACGCAATTTTCACGACGCGTTTAATTCAATTTCTGCCCGAGAGCTTCCTGGAGGAGGTCGAAGCACCGCCGCAGCACGACCCGGGGACGCGAGCGCGTGCCGTCTTCGACACCTGGGGAAAGTGAACCAAACTTAAACTTCAGGAAGGGACGAACAGAGGACAGCGCGCCAACAGACACGCTCAGCATTACATTAACAGTGTGTGTGTGTGTGTGTGTGTGTGTGTGTGTGTGTGTGTGTGTGAGAGAGACACACTCACTCTGCACACGGACATCTGGTTGGTGGTCAGAGTGCCTGTCTTGTCGGAGCAGATGACAGAGGTGCAGCCCAGGGTCTCGACAGACGGCAGGCTGCGCACGATGGCGTTCTTCTTGGCCATGCGGCGCGTGCCCAGCGCCAGGCAGGTGGTGATGACGGCGGGGAGGCCCTCGGGGATGGCAGCCACCGCCAGCGCCACAGCGATCTTGAAGTAGTAGACGGCGCCGCGGAACCAGGAGCCCCCGTGGACGGGGTCGTTGAAGTGGCCGATGTTGATGATCCACACGGCGATGCAGATGAGCGATATGACCTTGGACAGCTGCTCGCCGAACTCGTCCAGCTTCTGCTGCAGCGGCGTCTTCTCCTGCTCGGTGGCCGCCATCTCGTCGCGGATCTTCCCGATCTCCGTGTTGACGCCCGAGGCCACCACGACGCCCACGGCTTTCCCGGCAGCGATGTTGGTGCCCTGACACAACAGCGGCGTTACGTCACCAGAACAAAACCGCGGGGGAGCGGCGGAGCGAGGCTCGTCGGGCTTACGGAGAACAGCATGTTCTTCTTGTCCTGGTTGACGGCGCGGGGGTCGGGCACGGGGTCGGTGTGTTTGATGACGGACACCGATTCGCCTACGGGGGCGACAGCATCGTTTAAAAGAAGATTTATGACCCGATCTGTGTCAATTTCCCCCCAGCGGAACAATTACTTAATCCAATTCTGATGATAAATTTATTTCTATAAAAGTCAATCTTGGAGGCATCACACAGGAACACGTTTTTTTAATTTTTTTTCCTTCGCTACGATACCGTCGGCCGTCGCGTCTTACCCGTCAGGATGGACTGGTCTACCCTCAGGGTTGTTGATTTGATCGAGCAGATACGGATGTCGGCGGGGACCTTATCTCCAACTGCAACCAAAAAGATCGATAATCACGCAACAATGAAAAAAAAAAACAAAAAAAAACGAGTCTCCGATTACAAAAAAAAAAAAAAAAAAAAACTCGTAAAGTGCGCGTCGCGAACCATTAGCGGTCCGAAACAGCCACAGGCCAGATGCGCGAGTGCGAGAGGTCTGACGCGAAAGGACGTCATTTAGCAACGGCGCGGATTAAAACGGCGGGGCAAGGCACCGATGGCGAGAAAAAGAGAGCAACAGCTGAAGAAAGGCGAGGAAGCGAAGGCTCTGGGAGCCATAAAAGTCTCAGAGGAAAAGGACAATCTGGGTGCACTGACACAATTCAGCTTCCTGGCGCATAAAGGCAATGGGGACTGGGGAAAAGGGCACAGTTTCTGTGGGCGTGGTCCACATGTAGGGCGCCGCTTTGTTAGAAATGCTAATTGTGTCACACCGTTACGAGGGAATCCAGCCAAGAATGCGAACAGACCTGCCGCCCATCACCCAGAGACACTCCGGAAGAGTCTTGAACTCGGGGAGGAGCGATCAAGATCAATTTCAGATTTAAAAAAAAAGGAGGAGGAAAATCAGCATTAGGTCAAAAACCACGCGTTTGTTCTGGTACTGGCTGCTCCGATTCTCCTCGGACATCAAAATGTACATAAAGTCGCCCGAGGAGAAACGGTTCTTGTCCGTCTTGGAGACCGTTGATGTTGGAATTGCTTCTGGGCCGCGTGAAAATCACCCAAATGGACGTCCGGTTACCTCAAATACTCTCAACGTTTAAGTAGAGAAACCGAATTACACCGCGTTCCAACTCAAACGGGAGTCCTCCATTTACCCCGACGTGGAATGTTTCTCAGCGAGCACCCTGGAGGATTGCGTTAGGCGCCCTTCGCCGAGTGATTCATCGGTTCTCGTCACTCAGCTTTCTCCAGAAACACCGACGTCGGAGTTCTGATCCGAGTGACGCATCGGGAGCAGGGAGGGTCCAGATGTGTTCGCATGTGCAGACCCCGCTCCCGTGATGAGGCATGTGTGTGTGTGTGCGCGCGTGTGTGTGTGTGTGCGTGGGCCGCCCCGCTGTGTCAACATCCTCCTTGGTGGCCGTCCAAGCACCTCCACGGACGCGAAGGCCTCCTTACCGCATTCGCTACGTCGTCGTTGTACCGCAGCCCCCCCCCCCCTCCCTTCTCCCCCCTCGCCAAAGTTGGCAGCTTTAACTGGCACCTGCCTCTGCCGTGTGTTTGGACGGCGGTGGTATCGCCCGCCCGCAGGCACCGCCGAAGGCGGGGGGGGGGGTACATGTGCCGATGGCAGGTTAACAAAAGGCCGCCCCCCCCCGTCGGGCGGAGGGAGTCGTCTCGGGGGCCGCAGACAGGTGAAGCGCCCCGCCGCGAGTCCCCGCTCGCTTTAACGAAACCTGGGAAAACGCCAGGGTTCCGCAATATTCCTGACGCGGTCGAAACCCTGCGCCCGGGGCCGCGGCGAGCACGTTCCACCGCTTTGTGACCGAACGCGATGAACAAATAAGAAAGCTTGCTTCCTCTTTTTTCCGGGTAAAGGGTCGAGCAAATATTTAACAACAACAACTGCAGCCGAAGCAGCCCCGTGGCTTGCGGCGGGCGACTGCGACGTCGGGCCGCCTCGTGAAGGCGAGCAGGATCCCGACATCTGACCTCCGTTGCGCAATCGCCCCTGCCAACGCCGCTTTCTCCTACGGGAAGCTCGGCGTCGGCCTCGCTTTGAATCTCAAGCAGCCCCCCCCACCGCCCCCCCCCTCCGAGCCTCCGCATAGCGGAGACCAACTCTTCCTGTTGCCAGGGCAACGGCTCTTGTCCGAAGACAGGAAGCGCCACAGCGCCTGTCAAAATTAACTGTGGGGTTTAGCCGAAGCTACGCGTTATTTAAACAGGAAAAGTATGCGGAATTTAAGTAAACAGTGAAACCGCGCTCCGAGAAAGCTTCTCGAAGCCCCCGCGTGCTCCGCAAACAGAGATAGGGCGAGGACCTTTGAACCTCTGGGCGTCTGACACCGACCGGGATCTTTATATCGTATCCTACACCTCGTTCTTTTTTATGCTTTGGAGGTCAACAACGCCCTGGTTTCAGGCGCGGGCTCAGACTTTAACCCCCCCCCGTTCGGGGTTAAAGTCTCGCCTCCTGCCCTGCGCGGGACGACATCTTGCGTGGCTCCCCGGGAGGCGGGTCCGGCTCGAGCGATAACGAACGCGCAGCCGCGAGCCGCAGGCCCTCGGAACGCAAAAAAACGTTAAACAACGCAGCGCGTCAGACGCGCGCGTTTGCAGAAGCCCCTCGCCTCAGCTGTCGGCGAGACGGGATGTTTTCTCCGCGCCTCGATGACAAGTCCGGAACCTCTGCCAAGCGAAGGTCCCTCGGTGACGGGGGACGCTTGCCAGACCAGCGAATGCCACATACTATCCGTGGTGTCTGGAATCTTAGTGGGGGGGGGGGCTGCAGGAGCAGATGGATCGGGGTCTATTCTTTTAACATGGTAGGGTGGGACGGTTGTTCCGTGGAGCGCTTCCCTATAAGGTCATCTCTCTCGCACAATAGCAGCAGATGAGACCCCCCCCCCCTCACCCCCCCCCACCCAGTCCCAGCACCAGAGTCCACAACCCTCGCAGGCAGCAGAAAACAAACCCCGCCGCCCTTTGAAAATGCCCGCGTCGGGCTCCCGTGAGCCCATAACGCCAACCTGCAACTGGCAACGCGCGCTGCGGCGTGTTCTTTCAAATCTCTGGTATCAACTTCGAGCTGGCGAACTTAACATATTACATTTACATATTTTTTGAGGTTAGTTAAGTGGAGCAAGAGTTTGGCTGTTGGGGGCGGGAGAGGCTAAAAATAGACAAAATCTAGATTTGATCCTCGGATATCAGGATATCGCCGAGGCGAATGTCCGTGAGACAACGTCTGGAATAAGCGTCGCGCACCAGAGTGCACAATGATGAATAACGGTATAAATATACCTCGTCGCTGGTTTAGAGAAAACGCTACGAGCTTTTTGCGCGCAACGATTCGGAGGACGCAGGAGTACAGCGACTGCAGAGGTGTGAGTAGGAGGCAGCAGTCTGCCTGCGCCCTGACGGGGTGCAGCGCTGGATCGGCCGCAGGCTGCTCCTCTCTCTCGAGGCTCAACTCGGAGCCGTCCTCCCCCTCGCCCCCCTCCGTCTGCGTCATCACGCGCCACCTCTGCGCGGCGGAGGTTACTTACTGCAGCTCCGGGCAAATATTCAGAGGATAAAAGGAAGCTTTCTAGGCAGCGGTGTTGAAAGTAAGCCGGCTAAGTACTCCTGCAGGATGGGGGCCCGTCCAGTTTTACCACCTGCTGGGCCGCATCATTATCCAAACTCATACAGATTTAGTCAATACCGCATATTTGAACCCCCGACTCGTTTTTTTTTCCTCCGTTAAACCTGCGAGAAAAGCCTCGCGCAGTCGTGGATGTCAGGTTCCTACGCGCCGCTGCTCAATCTGCCCTTGTCAAGGTTACCAAGGAGCTCCACTGTCAGCCATTGTGCTTTTGAGATGGACAGGAGGGGGGGTACAGAGGGCAGGAGCAGACACCTGTCATTTTCATGGCTGTCACTAACTCTATAAATACAACATTCCATAATCTAAGCAACCGACGACCACTAAAAATAAAATATACGACAACGAACAGGGGGAAAAAAAAGTAGGGATCGCTGCGGCGGGGTCAAAGGAGCACGATAACGCCAGTCTTTCTGGGACGTTCCCCAATGCATCAGCGTCTCCCGATCCTGCGTGCTGCACGAGGACGGGTTACAGCTACCGCAAAGAGAATATATCACTAAAGAATGGGGGGGGCGTGCGTGACGAGGAGACGAGGAGGAAGAACGCGGACGTCAGAATTATGTATGTGAGGGGGGGGGGGGGGGACAAAAGAAAAGACACTTGGGGGCATTAATAGCATTTGCCCTTCAATAGGATGAATTAATAGGAAGGTCTCAAAATACAGCACTTGTTAGGGGTGAGTCACCTCTGCAGTGGTACGAGGTGGGGCTTAGCGCTTCACTTAAGCGGGCTCTCCACGCGATACGATCGCACCAGGGCTCATGCGATCCCCGCACTCTACCTGAGGCACAGCTAAACCCTTTTGATCTAAGATAAAAGCGCCGCGTAAGAGAGACGCACGCTCCCTCCGCCGAGGAACAGAATATGTTAAGAGAGCTCGCAGAGAGCCGGAGAATTGAAATTTTCTGCGAGGTTCATGTGACATCCAGCTCGGGGTCTTCCAGAAACCAAAGACTCAGACACATGCAGGCACCTTCGACGACGACGACGGCGGCGGCGGCAAAGCCTCGGGGTGAAAAGCGAGGACGGCCTACCAGCGACTTCCACGATGTCCCCGGGCACGATGTCGCGGGCCTTGATCCTCTGCACCGTCTTCCTGTCCTGCCGGTACACCTTGCCCATCTCAGGCTCGTACTCCTTGAGCGCCTCGATGGCATCCTCCGCGTTCCTCTCCTGTTCAAAGCGGAATTCGCGGCGGACATTTGTGAGATCTACATCGGGCAGGGCGGCGATTCGCTTTTGAAAACTGCCCGTACGGGACGTCACGGTTAGGTTTCGAAAGCAGAACTCCGGCTCGGCTCCTTACCTGCCACACTCCCACGATGGCGTTGGCTATAAGAATGAGTAAAATTACAAAAGGCTCCACAAAGGCAGTGATAGTTTCTTCTCCCTCCTCAAACCAGGCCAGGACCTAAAAACAGCAACGGAATGGTGTCATAAGACATCACGGATGTTAACAACAAGGAATAGAGGCGGAATCGCATCCGCGGACGCGCCGAAACCCCTCGGTCCCGTGGCGTTCGGCCGCGCCGTTTACAAAGACGCAGCGTGCAAGCGGCGACTTAAGCATCGATTTGCCTCTCCCTGCCAACGCTTATCTGCCTGAGCTGCGTAGGAAGGTTTGACATTTCAGGAGGGATCAGATTGAAATCTAAAAGACCCAGTCAAGACCGACATCTCAGCTTTTTGTGCAGCGTTGTCGCGTGGAGCCGATGGCTCTGACCTGGAGTCTTACTTCGGTTGCTATCCCTGGAAAATTGCCCTAAAATTAGTGCATACATCACAATTAGTTAGGCGCTAGTTAATGTCCTGCAGCTAATTAATTTACGCTCCCCAAGGCGATCGATCAATGTCAGCGGGCGCTTTTTAACCTGGTAATATCGGCAACCCTCAGAGAGGATGGATGTTGGGCGTTCTTACAAAGGGCGTTTGTTACTAAAGAGCGCCCTTCGATGACGGCCGTGACTAATCTCTGGTTTTATTTTACATTTAAGCAACATTTTTCAGCGTCGGGTAACCTGCAGGACGCTCCATCACGAGCTCTCTTCGGCGCAGGCCTTTCAAAAAACGTACGACAACGACGCGTGCGTTAACCCAAACGTGCCTCCCAGGTTCATTCCCGATAGACTGAACTGGATACGCAGCAGGCCGGGGGCCTCGTCTCCTGTGTCGAGATGGGTATGCGCGCTTGTCCAGCCAGAGCCCACCCACCGAGGGGTGCGGGCCCAAATATGGTCTCGAGCCGCGCACCGTTCTTGTGTCAGACAGCAGCCGCTGACACCTCGGTATCACCTGACTGGACCCAGCTCACACGCAGTATAGGTACGTATGGAGGGCCCCGCTTATCAAAATGTCCTGAGGTTCTAGGCTTTAATCTACTGTAAAGTCCAGTCGAAGAATGTGGATTGCGTAATCAAAGCGCGCGTTGCGCAATTTTCTATCTTTTTTTTTCCCCCTCTCTTGCTTCGGACGGCTTCTGTTGCCGTTTAAAAATAAAAAAATAAAGATCTCTTCTAGGCCTTGCACGCGCCAAACCCTTAAGGTCTGCTGCCTGGGTGGGGGGGGGCGCTAAGACGGAGGCATGACATGGCAGCAATGCTTGGCATCTCAAACGTCTTACTTGGCCGGCGACGACCGCGGACGCCGCTGTTATCACCATTCCCGAGATGGGTAACTGGCAGCCTCGGTCGTTAACCTCCTGACGCGCGAGCGTAACCTCAGCCGGGCCGCACCAGCCGAAGAAGTTCGCGCTTTAGCGGCCCGCTCGACGCGCAAGGCGATGCGTAATCCGCCGCCAGAGCCGCCCGGCTCGTTAAGACGCGGAGGCCCCCGGGAACGCGCTTTCGCTGGGAGGGATGTACTTACAAAAGATATACACGCAGCCAGGAGGAGAATCCTAACAAGTAAGTCTTCAAACTGCTCCAGGACCAGCTCCCACAGAGACTTCCCTGCGAAAGAGGAAAGGCGGTCAAAGGCGAAAAAGCTGCGCTGGAACGACGGCGAGGGGGAGACTCGACTGCATTTACCTTCCTCCGCCGGCAACTCTGCGAAGACGTGAATCCAGGAAGCGCACGCACACAAAAAAAGCAAACAAAAAAGAGAGAGAGGGGGACAAGTTTTAGTCATGAATTTCTCAACGACAACGAGGAACGAGAAACCCAACTGACGCGGGTTCCTGGTTCTAAAAGAGGAACCGGTCTCGCGGAACCGTGGGGAGCTCAGCACCACCTGAGACCGAGCAGACCCACGCTCGACTATCCCGCTTGGTTCACCCGGACCTGAAGGAGGATGGCCCCAAAAACCCAGCTCCAATTTGGAACCGAAACGCAAAGACACGCTCACACCAGCTCAGATTTGCCCTGGTGGAGGTGGAGGTGGAGGTGATGGTGGAGGTGGTGGTGGGGGGGGGGGTCCTGCAGATTGACTTCTTTTTGTTGCACGTCAATCGACGTAAAGGTCAAACGAATCTAGAGGGACGGAGCACCCCCCCCCCAGGTGATATTAATATAAAAGCAGCTGCTCCAGCCCGGGATGAGGGAGATTAAGCGGAGGGTAACGTTACTCCGGCGGCCCCGTGGCCTGCGCTCAGCGGCGGATGCCTGCAGGATCCGCGGCCGCACGGGCTGCTGGGTTACGCCGGTCAAGGTTACCGGGTCCGACCCCCCCCCACACACACACACGTGCCCCCCCCCCACTCATCCCACCCCCCCTCTCCCCCAGTATAACCAGTAAACCCATCAACCCCCCCACATCCCATCCATACAACCTTGGCCTCCCCTTCCCAGGTGTTCCCATCCAACCCCCCCCACCCCTAGGTCACAGACCCCAGGCCGGGTGGGCCCGTTCGGACGTCACCTGTGCAGGTAACCGGGAGCGTCGTTTCAATCGGTTCAACCGGCCCACGCTCCGCTAGCATTAGCCTTAGCCAGCGTCGCTTTAAACCCGCCCGCACCGGCGTGTTTAAACGTGTTACACAACCACACGCCACGGGCCTCGAGCTCGCCACATTTCACTCCCAACACCCCCCTTATTGTGTTTTATTACACAAAAAAAACCCCACAATTGTTGCCGCAATCGGTGGGAAACCCTCGAGGTCACCAGTGATGACGTCAGCAGAAAACCAGTAAAGGGGGGGGGGGCCGGCTAAGAACTGGATCCCGCTTCGACTCTCCTTTAACCCCCCCGCTCCCCGCAAGACGGGGGCTCACGCACGCCCCGCACGCACGCCCCCGACCTCTTCCCAGCCCAGGGGGTGTAGGAAGGAGGAGAAGGGGTGATAGAATGTTTAAAAAAAGGGGGGGTAGTTGAGGAAGCCGTCGTACCGTTTAGGCCCCATTTTTCCCGCTGCCGCTTCACCTCGTCCAGAGAAAGTCCGGTGCTCTCGTTGACGCAGAAATAACTGTAAACTTCTTCCACACTCTTCGTGTGAGCGTTCTCCATGGCGACGGGAAGGCTTCCTTCAAACACAAACCTCCCCGGGACCCCTTTAAAAATGTAAAAAAGAAAGAAAAAGCCGACGTTCCTTCCTTTTTTTTTTTAAGAGGAGGGGGTGAAACAAAAGCCTCGCCGGGTGTTGGGCTCCGTCTATGTCCTGGAAACGAAGGGGAGGCGTCCGGTGATGGAGATGGGAGGGGGGGGGCCGCGTTCTGCCGGTCCGGAACGCGTCGCTGCGGGTGTCTTCGCCCGGCCTGGCCGTGTCGCAGCTCGCTGTGGCTCCTGGCGGCTCTGACGGGCTGCTCTTTATCAAAGCGGCCCCTCTTCCCTGCGCTGCATGTGGACCAATATCATTGGACGAGCCGCCGCCGCTTCCTCGACGCGGAAAGAGCCGAAGGCGCGGGGGGAAGGGGGGGGGGAGTCGACGGAAATGCACGAACGCCGGGACGAGGCGGTCGCGTCCCGGATCCTGAGTCCGGGTCTTCCCGCGCGCCCGGGCAACGGCCGCGAACGGTCGGAGGAGCGGGGTTTCGTGGGGCGGGAGGGAAAACCCCGGCCGGATCGCCGTGGGGAACGGAGTCCCGACGCCTCAGACGTAGAGGGATAGCGGGTTGGTTTTTTAAATTAAAAAAAAAAAAAAAAAAGTTATTTCTTCGTATCGACCCCCCTCCCCAACATCGGGTTATTTTAGATCGCAAAAATGCCTCGATTGAGCCAACAAACCATGCAATAAAGCTAAACTGTATTTGTATTTATTGCATAATTAACGCATGACGTTGTTTCCTTTATCATCCGTTTAAAAGAAAGGTCACTTTTTTCTACGTTTAGGTAACCATTCTACACAAAACCTATCATTAGCGCCCCTAATAGGGGGTTGGAAGAGGGATACCACCCTGGAAACGGTACTAAGGCACACGGCATTTGTGTTTACCCTAATTTAAGTGTGATCCAAAATGTTTATCCCATAAAACACTCGTTAAAAGTGTGTTTTCTCTCTTCTATGCCGAGGTCTGCCCACAATCCAACAACAGCCAGCTTTACGAGCAACGAGTGGGTAGCGCTAGAAACAAACCCTGAATGTCCATGTAACCGTTTTGGGGGACTCCAAATGGGCCCGGTGACTCCAGACATCCCGGCCTCAGCCCGTGGGAGTTCAATACCCGAGCCCCGCGTTTTATTGTATTACTCCCCATTTACATTCCATTAGAGGGGCCGCAATAAATTAAGTTCCTGCTGGGAAGAGAACAATAAAACGGAGCACGGCAGAGGCTGGGAGGAGCGCCTGGAAACAAACCTAGACGTCAAGATCACGGCCGGCCTGCTAAATATGATCGATGAGGTCACCCAAGACCTGATTAATAAACAGTTTTCACAGAGAGAGAGAGAGAGACACGGGGGCAACAGCACAATCCTTCAACCCACCCCCCCAACCGAGGTCCATCAGGTGGGGTATCGATGTCGGATGCCTCACGACGCTGGCGTGCATCATCTGTTAACATGCCTTAATAAGGCCTCAAGGAGCACAAGGTGCAACGACAACAACAACAACAACATATCGCTGTCCGCTCCGACACGGCGTGGCTTCGGACAACGCACACTCGATCCTTTTGGCGGGGGGGGTCACCGACGTCAACTGCCAGCGGCAGATTAAGTTCCTGCAGAATCATCCACGGAGATATTGGAAGCACCAGACTTTCAAACCACAGTCCGCGTGTCTTTAAAGGAGGAAACGTCATTTTATAGTTGTGTAGCTGGCTGTCCTATAATCCTTCACTATTCAAATGTATTATTAATCAAATAGAAACAAATTATACCTGAAATAGGGGTGGTTAAATTAGTACACGCTAGTCACCATTAAGTCAAAATACATTTAATACAAAAGTATTAGATACGATATCTAACTAAGGACGATACACGCACCAGCAGTTGTGTATTTTAGGATAAATTAAACACAAGCTGGAGTGAAATGCTCAAAGGAAAAGTTGTGGTGGATTCCAAAGAGTCACCCTGGACAAGGTCAGGGCAGCGACCACCAAAAATAGATGACCGGGGGCCACATCTTAAGAGCGCCACTTTGTAAACGCTGTTATCTTCAGACGTTTTAAACACGTATTTAAGATAGAAAGAACAGCCTCTATCAGCGAGCACGAAGGTTTTGTGGACACCTCAGAAAGGTGGAGCAGGAAAAAAAAAAAGGTCAGGGACCACAATCAAGATGAAAACGCGCGTGGAAAAGGAGCGAAAGGCTTCTGGTGCGTGGGGACTCCTTCCACCTCCGGTCACGCGCGCTAACGGGCCGAGATGGGCCCGTCTCTACAGAACCAGCCTGTCCTCTCCGCCCTCCTGGATGACCTGTCCGATGGACGCCCGGCTCTGGGCCCTGATCAGGCACTGCTTCTTGCACTCCAGCAGCTGCTCCAGGTCGCGCCACATCTTCATCTGCTCCATGTTGGCGCCGTGGTTCTCCCTCACCATCTTCTGCTGCTCGCGCAACTTCTGGGGGGAGACGCGGGGGGGGGGCAGCCGGGTGAGGGAGGTTACCTGAACTCAACCCGCACACCTGACCACCCCCCCCCCGCCTGTTACAGACCACTTCTTGGACACGTTTGTCTCACCTTGCCTAGTAGCTCTTGCTCTGCGATGCTCTTCATGTACACTTCCCTATAAAGAGCACATGAAAGAAGGATCAGACCTGGTGGTTTTAACCATAAGAAAAGACCTCTATCAAACTTGATATATTAGATTATCAAAGTAACAGAAGTTAAACATTAATTAAAGGCAAATATACCCGCACTCCTTCAGTCTTGGTAGTTACAACACACAGTGGAATTAAATATTTATCTTGGTGATTGTGCGGGTTTAAGAATTGTAACAGGAGCCCGCTGAGGTGAGAGCCGATGCTGGAAGCAGCTGGTGAGCTCGGCCGGGCTCGAAGTGCTCACCTGATGGCTTTCTTCCTCTCTTGCGGATCAGAGGAGACGTAGAGCTTCATCTCTTCGGCCGCCCGCTGGATTTGCGTCTCAATGATCTGGGGAGGACAAGGGGGGGGGGGGTGAGCTTATTGTTGTAGGAGGGCGTTGAGGTCAGATTTAAGAGCTCTTTTCCTTTAATATTTCCTTTAACATACGTACAGCTGCCATGCAATTGATGGAGTGATATCTGTTTTCTTCATTTGCGGTCTCTTCCCTCAATGACTTAACTTCCTGTTAGTTAAAATAAGACATAAAAACCAGCATATTACAATATATTGCATAAATAATCATATACTAATATTTGGGGGGAGGGGGTATGATACCTGCTCCAACTTGGAGCTGTTGCTCTCCAAACCGGCGGCGCAACTTTCGTACTGGGCCTTCTTTTCCTCATATTTCTGGCTCACCTCCTGGATCAGAATATAAACACACACACACATTACAGGAAGTGAGAGCGCACAGTTTAACACACTCGTATCAGAATTGGACACAGAGTGTAGATAAATAATGACTCTTGGGTCACACACACGCACACACACACACAGCATCGCTTGGCATTAACGTAACACCACAGGTGTTCATCCCAGCAGTTTCGCTTACAACGAAGCTCCTACAAAGTCTATTTGTGTCTTCTTCAATAGCAGACATTACGCCGGGAGACGGAAGAGTGGTTCTGGGAACAAGCGTAGGAAAATCTAATCCTCAAGTTTAGCTCAATGATGTGGGGGGGGGGCTTTCCCATCGTGCATTTATGCGTATGTGAATTATTCCTCGTGGACCCCGGTCGTGACACCACACAAGCTGAACTGCGGACCGTAAACGCTGCGATATTTGTTTAAACGACAGAATAATATAAATATAAATGCACTTTTGCTCTGGCGACAGATGGTGCGCACGTTCGCAGCATCGACTATTTAAGCGGCTTCAGTCCCTCCTGGAGTCCTCGACGGGGTCGCAGAAGTGATTCGTGCTGATTAGTCATATAGAAATGATCTCTGTGACGTTAAAATGGTGTGTGTGGGTGTGTGTGTGTGTGTGTGCATTCCGCTGACCTGACAGGTCTGCCTCAGTGATCTGAGTTCCTTTATAACTGGTGCTAGCGCCGACTTCTGGTCCACAATTCTGGAGTTCAACTCCTTCACCTGTAATACAAAAGCAATAACACAACACGCTGCACAATGAAGGAAGAAATATATCGAACCTAAGATTTATCCGGCGAGGTTTTGGGTGTTTTCACAGACACGCAGTAAAGCCATTTATAATTGCACTTGGCAGTAACAGACAACAAAACCTAATTTGTATTTTAAGCGAGTCAGAGTCGGACTTGGCTCCACTAAATGTGCTCAGTTGTATTCCATCGCTAAAAAAAAGAAAAGAAAAAAAAAGAGTCACATGACGAAATTTGCCAAGATAATAAATCTGAGCGGTGCTCAGAATCAGACGGGTGCCGTCCCCAGAGTTAAGATTATGTGGCAGTTTCTTTTTTTTTTTTGACAGTTTTTAAAGCGTTCATTAAAAGTTAATGAACTCATCCCGGGGTTGGAGTCATACTCATCATCTTTACGATTAGTCTGCAGTTTGCCAAAGGTGGGAGGTGCCAGAGTGGTTATTGAGCCTCAACAGCTACAGGAAATGACACGCAGGACAACGGGGGGGGTGTAGGGGGGTTCTTTGGGGTTTACATGGTATTTGCTTCCATTACTGATCTGTCTGAAGGCCGTGCTGCTTCTTTTGAGTGTTAACCTCCTCCCGGTGTGTTGCTTAATGGGCAACACACTGGGAGCACGCACACACTTACCATTTCAGACATGTCGCCCAGGGCGCGGCCTTTCCTCTCGTCCAGCTCACTTTTGATGGCCGACACCTTCTCCAGTTCTTCCTGAGTGTTACTATAGCCGGAGATGCCTTTCTCTGCTTCCACTGTTTGCTTTTTTTTTTTGTGAAAACACAAAAGAGACATAATTCCTGCTTGCACACACAACTTTGGGGACAAAATGGCAGCTGTATAAATTAGGCCCCAAAGGCTTTTATTCTGAAATCTGGTGAAGATTTTCATGAATTACCATATGCAAAGGAACACTTGTCTTCTTATTAAAAAAAATAATTGCTAGAATGCAACCATCCAAAGAGGCAGACTGGGAGCAGAAGGAGAGGGAACGCTCTGTGGAGGGTGATGTCCAGACAGAGGAGCGGCAGATGCAGCTATCAGAAATAGCAGCTCAGCACCCGTCAGGACACCCTGTCATCGGGTCAGGTGCTGGAAGGACGCGGGGCGCGTGAAGCCATTTCCAGGAAGCTCCAGCCGCTTTGACGTTAACACGAAATGCGCGAATGAGGAGATCGGGTGAAAGAAGTGTTCTGCGAATCCCCTTCTGCTCCGCCGCCCGAAAGGATTTAAAAAGCGAGCTTAAAAACTGCAGTTCCTCCCCTTCGCTTCCCAATTTGTCTTTATTTAGAACGCCTCGCGCGACGGAGACCCCGGTTACCAGTTTCTCCTGGATGTTCTCGTGCTTGTGCTTCAGAATCTCCTCTGTCTGCTGCAGGACGGCGTACTCTGCTTTGAGTTCGGTCATTTCCTGTCGCTTCTTCTTGTACGCCGTCCCCTTGCTGCGCAATTTCCCCACCAAGCGCTTCAGCTGTGAGAGACAAGCGCAGCAAAGAAGAAGGGGAAAGCAGTCATTTTTGTGTCAAACCTCTATTCGTAACCCTATCAGCTAATGTGGGAAGACTTCTCTCCACTGCTGCGGTGCACACGGGTTTCTCCTACGCCTACTGGGTGATGGCAGTAGGAGGAGGAGGCGGCAGTAACTCGGTCTGTAGGCGACTGGGATCCGTCCCAGTTGCAGACCAATAAGTGGAAACTGGTCTGGATATTTCAGGAGCAGGGTTGAGGTCCCCTCGAGCAAGGCACCAAACCCCCCTTCTGTGTGTGGAGGGAGCTTACCCACTCTGACAACCCAGTATACATGTAAGGATGATGTTGATGGTGTATTGGACAATATAAAGGAGTTTTAATTGAGACTTAACAGGCCCCACCTGAGGTAAGTATAGCAGTAATGAATCAATCCTTGCAGCGAGACGCTGAACTCACCAGAATCTGAACATATCTTTGAATATTTAGAGTCATTCTCGTGAAAAGCACCTCATAAAATCTTGACTAGGGTGCATTAGTGAAGCTATAAAAGGCAGAGATGAGGGGGAATGCACAGGTATTTAACGTTAATGCCACAAAATGCTAAAACGCAGAGATTTAAATGCTGCTTATACCCGGTCTGTTCTCTATGAAAGGGCACAGGAGAAGACAAAGCGTTGAGCCAGGAGAGGGGGGGGGGGGGGGATTAGGATAGCAGTGACAGGGGGCCATGCCATGATAATGCTGTGAGCAGTCACTGGATCTTTTCTGACTCGGCGCCAGCTATGCAGCACACACAACTTCATCTGGCAGCATAACTGCTGTTACGGGGCGACTCAGTCATTCACGCCCCCCCCCCCGACTGTCCACTGGGACACAATGAAACTCCTCCAGGCTGAAGAGCAGCTATAAATGAACACAGCCGTGGTAGAAGAGCCCCAGAAATCACACATTGTCTTTCATGTCCTTTGGGGAAGCCTGACGCGTGTATGTACATTATTCTTGGTATATTTTGGGACATCAAGGGCAGACATCGCAGAGTGGAATTAGCGCAGCAGAGTAATACTGCATTCTGTTCCTGACAGTGTGTCCCTGAAACAACTGGCCGAGGACACCACCACTTGTCTGGCGTACCAAACGACTCGCTGTAGGACACGCGGCACACCGGCAGAGCGCCACCCCCCCCTTTTTAAAAATAAACCCCCATCCAGCGACAATAAACATCAATTTCGCCTTTCAAATAAAAGCGACCAAAGCTGTCCAGATCGGGTCTGAGCCGCAGGAAGACTAAATTTAAACGCCGCGACGGAGCTCCTCGGCGAGGCGGTTTCGTGTTTCCGACCAACCGGCGACGAGCGGAGGCAGTCGCTCCTCGCGCAGGGACCCCGCAGTTGGTGGCTGGCATGTGATGACACGCAAACCGGCGGAATGGAAAATGCCTCTGATAAAGTGATCGGCTCCGCCGTGGCCAAAAACCTACCAGTCGGGCCGATAAGACGTGTCTGACTGAACATTTTCCGTCGACTTTGCTCCTCTCAAGAGCCCTCTTTGTCCCTGCAGAAAGCCTCCTCTCATCCTCCTCCATCTGACATAGAGGCATGTCAGCCCAACTGTGAAAGCTAATTGTCGAAACACACAGGGGGGCCTCTTTCAAGCGCAACGTGAGCGGCGGAGTACGGGCGTACGCCGCCTGAGGAGAGGCCCGCTTTCTTCACCGACGCCTTAGAAATAGGTGCCGCTTCACTCGTGACGCGCATCGTTCCTAAACCTGGTTGCTGGTTAACGACCTGGGTGATCACAGATTTAATTTCCCACGAATGCAAGTGGGAGTTTTTTTTTGTTTTTCGCCCCCCCGATCCTCGTGTCTTGCACAAGAACGTGTGTTGGGTTTCCTCGTTTGATCTGATTTACATCACACGAGCTGACCAGCAGTCAGGATTAGTATCAGAACAAGCGACCACACGCCGCATATATCCAGAGGCTTTAGCAGAAGGCCCCATAGGACACACTGGAACATGGCGAGGGAATGCTGTGCATCCCCCCCCCCCCATCTTCCCAGAGAGCTCAACTCTTAGATATCTATGCACATCAAATAGGGAGCTATGAAAATTCTTAAGCGCAGTCTCCTCCATCCATCAGCTCTACATACACAGAGCTGTTTATACTCACCTCTTTAGCCATACGTGTAATTTATGCAGGCTGGAGACAGCAGACGTGAATGCGGAAGGCTTAAGTGCTACGCTATGCCAACCTCAACCCATCGCCACTGCTCAGTTCCGTTCTACGAACCCAACTGTAATCAATAAGAATGGTGTCGGCCGAGACGCGCATCTGTAAGGAGCGTACATCAGCGCCCACGCGTTCAGTACACACAAAAGCTTTGTTGAATGTGTCCAACTGACTTGAGCCAAGAGATTGATTACACTGAAGATTAGAGGAAAAGCCAAGTTTGGGGCACTTTTTCCTGCTCGAGCTCTTGTTCTGGACATTCTCCGTTGAGTCTATTTATGGCCGTGCATGGGAATGTGGGGGAGATTGAGGAAAAGGGATACGTAACTATAGACAGTGAGCCTGTCCGTGTTTAGATAAGAACAGAAATAGCCTGGTGTTTTGTGTGATTTTGAGACCTACCAGGGAACAGTAAGATAAAGCAGGACTTTGTGTTTCGCAGGTGATGAAACAAAGCAGCCGCCTCTAACAGAAGGACCCTGCAGAGGACCACCTTTTCTGCTCAGAGCTGAGGAAAACGGTGGAGTAGCTCCCGCGCGTTTCGGTAATAATCGCTTCTGCCAGAGTTCTAATTTGGCTGGTAATTAATTGAGGCCCGGGAACACTTGACACACCTCATCGTCCCGGATGACCTCCTCCCCAGCTGGGGCCTGGCTGCTCTTCTGCTTCAGCTCCCGCTCTGCAGAGGCCAGCTCCTCCCTCGCTTCCTGGAGCTCCTCGGCTTTGGACTCCTTCTTCCGGCTGATGATGGCGGCCTGGATGAGTCACGCAGACAGATCAAGCAGATTTTATTTCTCAGAAGCAGCAAAAGGCAGACAGGGCCCGAACTGGAAGGACAGCGAGTGAAGATAATGAAGACGTTCTGGCTGGGACAGCTTCTGGCTAATGTCCCGTCAGTCACAGTGAGAGAGGCGATGAATGGAGGTGAATGTAAAGATGAGCGTTTAGGGCAGAAAAAAGTGGAGTTAACGGTTCGTGCAGACGCTGGGAACACGTGGAGAGAGTCATTTTGACGTGAAAGCAGGCTTTTCATGCATTCATGCTGCTAAAAGACGGCTCAGCGGAGCAGGAAGTGTGAAAAAATATCATTCATATTTATATAATATTGTTCATATTTATTCAAGAGGTTCTGGATATTTCAATAAGGGAGGAGAAGTAGGTGTGAGAAAAGTCGTTTCGGGTTAATTAAAATATTTCCGGGGGTGAAATGGCAATTAAAGAATACACAATGTTCATTTTTTTTTCTGAATGAGAGATTGCACCACGTAAAGAGGAACAGAAAGAGGCACGGGGATGTAGTTCTCTACATATCTGGGAGCGGTGCATCCTTGAAAGAGTAGTAGAAGTTAGAAAAGAAGGTGAATGAACATGAACTGATGCCGTGGCAGAGACATGAACAAACAGCTCTAAAATGCCAAGCAAATACTATTTCAGCAAATATCTTCAAGGATCCGATATTAAATGTACTTCCAACATTAAAAGAAGTCAGACTAGTTTGTTTTTTTTTTAAATTGTAAAATTATTTGTGTAAAATTAGAAAGAAAAAAATAAGTCAGTATAAAAGGGGAATTATATTTGTGCCAAGAACCGCATCAAGTCGTTAAGTAAATATCAGTATAACAGGCCAAGAACTGAGGAAATTCATCTTGTTATTATTATTTATTTATTTATTTGGATTCTTCAAGGCAGAAAACCGTTGATTTGAAAGTAAAAGTCCCCACCTGCTGCCTGTAAAGCGTCAGCTTGTCGTCCATGGGATCATTCCTCATCATCCTCTTATCGATCATCTGGTTAATCTGCAAGTCAACTTCTTTAATCTGCGGACGGGGCGTTCACGGTTTCACAAGGCAGGGTTTAGCAACGCGTGGAAGTCACGGTGGAAGCCCGCAAAGCGGGCTCTGACCTTCTCCTCCAGCTCCTGAACGTCTGCCTGGCCCACGGCCGGCTCTGTGGTCATTTTCTGAAGGTACTGCACTCTGCGTCTCGTGGCCTCCAGCTCCTTTGGGAGCTTCTCCGACACCATGTAGGCGTTGACCTTGTTCTCCTCTTCCAGCTTCTTCATCAGACCTGATGGATCGAGATTCTATGAGGTGAGGCAGAACGGATCACAGCTACAGCACAGGCTCATTTGGATAAAAATCCATCATGCATTATATTGTGTAAGCACAAATTCTTGTTCCATGTGAATGTATTTTACACAAATATGTAAATAGTGTGTCCCCCAAATCAGACAAATATTTGTATATCAATTTAAATTTTAATTGACTTGAAATATAGATCATCTCAGAGACTTCACAAATGTGTAGTCTCTCTTCAACTGTCACCAGATCGGAGCAAATGAGACCGATTCACATCAGATCATCGGTATTGTGGCACATCAAAGGTGATTATAATTAGCGGGCCTGAAATGATGAAAGCCTATTAGCACAGAGACCCTTCCTGTCACCCCCCCCCTTCCATCATAGGGAGGGGGAAGCAGAGGAAGAGCGTGGGTTCTTACTCTCTGGACTGGCGTCGGCCGCTGCCTGTTGCAGATCCTTCAGCTGCTGCTGCGTCCTCTGGAGCCTCTGCTCCGCCTGGAACAACTGAACGCACAGAGCTCATTACCGATGCAGGCACGAAAGCCTCGGCGCTCACGACCTTCTCTCGGTTTTCAGGCGCAGATACAAGCGTCTGCGTGGCGGCAGCACAGTATTGATCTCTTGATGGCCATAATGGAGGGGCTCTTAGAGTATTACTTGGTGCTTCTGCTCCTGTTTCTGGTGGCTCAGGGCCTCCTCTCTCTCCTTCTCCACGCGAAGCTGTCTGGCGTGCTCCAGCATCCATTGATGGTTGGACACAGACTCCACCTGGCGGGGAACCTCCATTAGTGCACCCAGAACATCTCGCAGTTAAACACCGTCAAGCAGAAATAACCAGACGTCTCTAGCAGGGTTGGGTTTCACCTCCTGGAGCAGGCTGCCAGCGAGGGCCGCGAAATCAACACCTGATAACTTCACAGCCTTGTTCAGACGGCTTTGCAGCCTGTCGGGGTCTTTTTAGACGGGCTGCTAATGCGTCTGGAGGTCATGTTTTCATTCCACAGTCACTCTGAAGGGTTCCAAATATGAAAAGCACGAAGGGGCCCGCGGGATCATACTGCCTTACCCTCTTCTTCAAGCGCTCCACGCGCTTTATTAGTTGATCCTTCTCCTCTTCCATAGCACTGATATCCTGTTTCAAGAGAAAAGGAAAATGAGGGTCATCAATCTTGGAGGTGCCCGGGTTAATTTCTAATAAAATTAAATGGGTTAGGGAGGCTGCCTTACATCTTTTTTGATTAACAAACGCATTTTCATTCTCTAATAGGATCTCAAAGGCTACTATATTAACATATTCTGAAGCTCCTGTATAATTATATATTAAAGTATAATGTGTTTTAAGATTAGGCTTCTAGAGTTGCTTATAAATTGGTGACTTAATTTAAAACATTTATTACAAATTACTGACAGGTAACACAACGAGCATCTATCTAAGCACGTGAAAATCTCACTTGTAATCCACTTAAGATGACACAAGGCTTAACGCATAAGTCTAAAGGTAAATTAGAGGATTCTGTCTTTCCTATGACCTTTTTGATCTCTGCTGTGGAGAAGCCTGAGGTCCTCAGCTGCTCACACTCTTTGTGATAGGCCTTGAACCCTTCCACCAGTTCTTCATACTGGGGGGGGCGACAGCAGCCACAGGTCAATAAACAGTCAAGGCGAGGACTTCCGCTCGCGCCACGCCTCCGGAGACCTGGTGGAAGGTGTCGTTGACGGTGTCGTCCTGGAGGAATTCGGCCGGTATCTCCAGCTTGACGAGGAAGCGAGCCAGGTAGGCCCTCTTCTTCAGCTCCGGGCCCTTCAGCAGCAGCCAGTGGAGGATGGGCTGGACCACCGGCTTGCTCCCAGTCAGCAGACCTTTACGAAAATCGCTCCTGTGCACACACACAGAAAAAAAAAGGGGGGGTTACGTGGACACGTCGGTGCAGATGCTGCCTGATGTTGGAACTCACACATCAGCCACGCTTGCAGGGGGTTTGTACTTCAACACCCCCAGAACCGACAGCATCCTCTTCACCGTTTGCTCGGGCATCTCTTCACGGATGTCTAAAGCATGCTGGAAAAGAAGGGAAGCTTTAACACCCCTCACACACACACACACACACACACACACACACACACACACACACACACACACACACACACACGGGTGCTTATCACCTTTGGGTCTATTTCGGCCAGAACGTCGTTCAAAACCTGCAGCAGCTGCGTCGGCTCCAGGGAGTCGAACGTGATCAGGTTGAAGTTCTTCCTGAACGGCTCCCCGTTGAGCTGCTCGATGATGAATCTCAGCTGCTCGCCCATTTTTTTTCCCACCCCGTTTCCAGATTATCGCCTTAACCAGCTTTTAGCGGGCTAGCCTCAACTTAAACTACACCTAAGATCCCCAAAGTGGCATAAACACGACCCCTGACGACCTCTACTTCACTGGCGACGCAGGAACACTTCCCAGATGTGTCTCCTGGCGTGTATATTTCTCTTTTTCGGGGTTATTCGCAGAGTCAACAGATCCATGGAAACCGCCGGGGCGTCGCGGGCTGGTTGCTAACAGGAAGTGGGGCTGGGCGGTGCGTTCAAGGGGGTCACGTTTGCGTTGAATATGCGCAGACGCCGACGCATAAACGTCTTCGTAAAATTAATAAACGCCGCATCGCAAGAGCCGGGTAGAACTTTTTTTTCCGGGATCCTGACGCTATTTTCATCATTCTGACGAGATTTGATTGTGATGACTTGAACTTTTTTGATAGCTTTTGCAGAAATAGACTACCATTCACGGGGGCGGAAAGACGCGGCTTTAATTTAAACACATCGCAGCCTAAAACCCCCAAAATCTAGCGTCTTATTGAATTTGGTCGTGAATGAAACAACATAGAACCTATGTACTTGTTTATATTTAAAGCTCTGAATTGTTTTAGTGAGCCGAGCTTCTGTGCAGAGGCGCGCCTGTCCGTGAACGCACCACCGCCTGCAGCGCGGACGAACTCCCGAGCCGTCAGATGGCGACATTTCCACCAGGAGCGGCTTCAGGTTGCAAAACAATGAACTTTGGCAGGATTTACCACGGGAGAAACGACCGAAAAGAGAGAAAGAAGCCGAGAGCCCGAGCGGAGGGGCGACGCTGCGCTCGGCTCTTTTCTCATGGAACCTTCGGGAGGATGCGTCCGCGCCACCGATTCGCCTTTTGACGGCTCGAATGTTGGGGTTTTTGTTTTTTTTTTCTTCTTTCCCCGGCTTTTCCACCTGAAAACAACACCTTCAACACGCACTTCGGACGTTTGCTTCAGCCAGCCTCGTATCTTCTGCGAATAACAGGTGAAGCAACTTTCGTGAATCGTGTTATTACACGTCTCTTTCGCCTTCGCACCAGCGCTTTCGTCGTCGGCGCTACCTGGGATTGAGGTTACAAACTGCTTTTTTTTGGGGCAGGAAAAAAACAAAAAAACTTGTGCTTTAATCCATTTGGATTTAGGGGGGGGGGCAAAAAAATCTGGTGGGTGCCCACGCTCCTCCTCTTTGTGACGGAGAGACAGGAGAGCTTCCAGTTAGTCTGACAAAAGAGAGGATCTGTGCAGGAGGACGCACACACACACACACGCACACACACTCTTCTGGACTCTGTCAGAGGGAAACATTCCCACAAGGACTCTTGTTCTGCGGACTGCTGCAGGATGGAAGCCTGGAAACAGCTCAGACCAGTTTGTTAGTTGATTGAGAAGTGTGTGTGTGTGTGTGTGTGTGTGTGTGTGTTAACCATGGTCGAACCCGTGGGCTTCGTGGAGGCGTGGAGAGCCCAGTTCCCCGAGTCGGACCCTCCGTGCATGGACCTGAACTCGATGGGGGACATCGAGCAGGAGCTGGACAGGTGCAAGGACTCCATCAGGCACCTGGAGAAGGAGGTGAACAAGGAGCGCTTCCGCATGATCTACCTGCAGACCCTCCTCGCCAAGGAGCGGAAGTCCTACGACGGGCAGCGCTGGGGGTTCAAGAGGGCGCTGGCGGTTCAGGAGGACCCGCCGGACGCCGCAGGGCGCCCGGCCGAGCCTCAGAAGAGGGGGTCGGCGAAGCCGGCGAGGGGCAAGCCTCACCCGGACGCGGAGCCCAGGGGCGGGTCGGAGCCGGAGGCCCCCGAGATCCCGGTGGGCGCGGGCTCGGTGGCGGCGCTGAGGTCCAACTTCGAGCGCATCAGGAGGGCGAACTCGCACGGCGCGGCGGACGGCCGGGGGCTGTCGGTGGCGGGGGGGGGCCAGGAGAAGCCCTTCTACGTGAACATGGAGTACCACCACGAGCGGGGGCTGGTCAAGGTCAACGACAGGGACGTCTCGGACAAGATCAGCACCCTGGGGTCGCAGGCCATGCAGATGGAGCGCAAGCGGTCCCTGCACTCGGTCCCGGGGAACCTGTTCGCCGCCGCGGGGGACGTCGGGCGGGCGGTCCAGAGAGGCAGGTCGGCGGAGGGCGACTGCGGCTACAACGGCTCCTGCGACGACCCCGAGGTCGGCGCGCGCCCCCCGAGGGGGAAGGCCGAGAGGCGGGCGGCGGAGTGCCAGCCGTACACCAGCGTGTACGTGGGCGGGATGATGGCGGAGTTCGACGCCGGGGTCGCCCAGGAGGAGGACGCGCGCCACACGTGGCCCCGGCGCTCCTGCTCGCCCGGGAGCCTGGACGAGGTCGGGGGCGGGTACACGCCCGACTGCAGCTCCAACGAGAACCTCACGTCCAGCGAGGAGGACTTCTCCTCGGGCCCGTCCAGCCACGTGTCCCCCAGCCCCACCGCCTACCCCGTCTTCATGGACAAGAGCCGCTCGCCCTCCCAGCACTCCTTCGAGAGCGGCAGCCCGCCCACGCCGCTGTCCCAGAAGCGGCTGAAGCAGCAGCAGGCGGCGGCGGGGGCGGCGTCCGAGGCCTCCGTCCTCGGGGTCCGGAGGGCCGGGCAGGTCTGGCCCGGCGACGGGGACTCCACGGCCTCCAGCAGGACCTCCCATGACAACAGCGTCCCGGGAGACCTGGGTATGTCCTCACGACGTGTCCCCCTCCAGTGAGCGGGACCCGTCGACCTTAACCTTAGTTTATTGATCGTTTATTTAGGCGGGGAGGTCGTTTCGCTGTCAGCGGCGCTTCTTAAACGGGAGGGGGGGAACGCCTCGCGGTTCCCGCCCCACGTCGGCGGAGGGCCGTAAAAGTTCAAACAAAAGTCAGCTTTATTAAAGTCCACGTCAGGAAAAAAGTTAATTACAACTTTATTATCGGAGCTTTCCCCCCCGGCCTTTCGTCTCCTAATCGACCGCGTCTCGGGGATTTTGAGTCGTTTTTTTTTTTTTTTCCGATTAAATCGATCCAGAAAAGAGGAAAGAAGATAAAAAAAAAAAAGCACTTTTGGTGAAATCAGGAAACTTGAGCCGGGATAATTCTGCTGCGTGCTCCAGGTAGTTTCCTTGATCAGAGCTGAAGAGGCCTACAAAACCAGAACAAGAGGGCAGGTCCGATTGGAGTTATGCTCCAGCAATACAAAATAAGTAACAGTTGTTTTGGTTTTTATGGTTTTTTTATGGAGCGCGTGAGTCAGGAGCACGGCACCGGTCCGGTCCGGTGCGGTTCGACGGGTCGCGAGCAGGTTGGATCCCGCGAGGAGCGCCGGAGGAGCCGCGTGATGGCTGCTCTCCGCCCGTGGCCCGCCCCTCTCCTCCTTCACCCCCCCTTCTGCCCCGTTGAGCGGTGCTGCATCGCCCAGCGATGCTCGGAGCGAGACAGCGGCGCCCCCCCGGGCTTCCTGGACGCCCCCCCCCCGTTCACCCCGAGTCTTTTCGCGTCAGCACACATCACTGTTGTTGTCCTCGGTGCCGGGTAATTAACTTAAAGGGGTTTGTCTAGCGTGATAAATTTAGGGAGGCTTTTTTTTTTGTGTGTGTGTGTGTGTTAAGGGAGTCGGGAGAAAAAGCCCTGACAGCTCATTCAAAAAAAAAAAAAAAGGATGATCGAGGGGCTTAAAGTGTGTCATGTGGGCCCCAATCAAAGCTCCGGCCATCAGTGTTTCCTGTTGTTGTGCGTGAGCACAATAGGAGAATCAGTCATTGAGCGGGTATTGACACGCTAACAATGCGGTGCCGCTAAGTGGGATAAGGCAGCACCAAGGACGGGAGGAGGACGGGAGGGCGTCCCGTTAACTCGGGTGGTTCTCTCGGCGAGCGGGGATGCAGAAAAGGATTAGGATGCAAAAAAATATAAAGCCATTATGAAATATTCCGCACCCACGTCCACCCCCGCCGGCCCGAAAGAGTGTTATCCGCGGGTCGGATTAAGCCGATGAGCAGAATAATGTCGTTTATGAAATAATTCTCTCCAAAGCTCCTTGACACAAAGCATGTGACTGCTGATCTAATAGGCATGAGGTGTAGGTCAGCGTGCATGCGGGGGTGACTGAAACGCCCCGATCGATTTGACCGGGGTCGTTCCGCCGCGCCGTTTGTTTGAGCCGCTGCGTGTAAGGCGGCATTGTTACCCCGTGTTTGTCGATCGAACCCGTGATTGAATCCTTTCGGGACTTATCGGACGCCTTAGAAGCTGGGAAAGAGGCCGTTCACCAGGCAGAAGGACGTTAAACCCACCAACCACGAGTGTCTGGAGTACGCCGTCACACGAGTGTATTTAAAGCCCAGAAATGAGGCGTGAAAGACACAAATTCCTTCACTAAACCTTTCACTTATCCCACTTGGAATAACGGAACGAGAGTCCGGATAGATTAAACCAGAGAGATAGCCATCAGGAGCGATGAGGGCGGATCGACGCGTGCACGTTTAGCCCCGTCAAGCCTCAGGTCTGCCCGTCTCCCCCCCCCCCCACGCCGCTTTTGTCCAGACGAGACGCCGCTGACATAATGTCACGGCTGCATGCGGGCCTCCTTTTTTTTTTTTTTTTCCGGATTACTAGTAGTCTGGATTTATTTTCTGATGTTGTAATGTCATCGCTGGGCTCGTTTGCCGGATTAGGCCGGGGCAGGCAGCCGGTTCGAGGCCCTTTTTCACATAAACAGCTCTTTGTTGTGGCGAGCAGCTTTTTGGGAGCGCTCGGAAAGTTCTTTCGGGGTCAGAAAGCGCGAGAGCACCCTCTTAAACCCGTTATATTAGCCAGTAAAACTGACTTCATCTCGGCTCTGCGAAGACCATCATTGCCTCGGCTGTCTGACTGATGTGCAGCTTTCCAGCTGTGCAGTCTGCGGCGATCGCACACGGCTTCCCGGGGCGTCGGGATCCGCTCTGTGTGTGTGTGTGTGTGTGTGTGTGCCCGTCATGGAATATGCGGGCTGTTAAGAAGAACCGATCAGCTGACGCGCACAAACACAGACTTGTCCGTCAGAACGCCGCTCCGTGAAATCTCAGGGAATGAAGTTGCACTAAATATGACATGTCTCAAGGGACTTTTTTCTATAAATAGAAGGGTAAGCGTTGTCTCCTGGTTTCTGGTTATCTGGGGCATTTGTCAGGCCTCGCGGTGGGAGAGATGGTGATTAGCTGTGGGCCTTTAAAGAGGCCAGCTCTCTGATGGGTCTGCTTTGCCACAGTTAATTATCATCACGACGAAGGGCATTCCTGTAGCCACGGGAAGGGTCTGAGCACGCAGACTGTCCCATGGATAATTTATCACGCCGCGGCTGTTGAGGTCAGCGAAAAGGAACGGAATAATAACCTCCGACGTCAGGTTGAGCCTTAAAAGGCGTCTGGGAGGTGTCACATCACATATCTGTCCCTGGGTGTCTGGAGCCTGCCCGGCTTCTCCCCGCATCCATCCAGATGAACCCGCCCGCCGTCGGGGGGTCCGGGGACCAAAGGTCGACGGGGTCGGCGTCGAGGTCACCCGCGGGCGCGGATCAGGTCGGATCAGGTAGACGGGCCCGGCCGGGATTCCCGTGATGCTGATTCGGGGCGCCGGACTAGAAGGCCTCTGTCTGCGCGCCTCGGCCCGGGTGCAGACGCCGGGCGCCGCTCGCCGCCTCGGCCTCAGCCAAACCCCCGTCTGACTGCAGACTCATGAATATTTGAGCCCCCCCCCCCCCGAAGGAGGCCCAGACTCGGACGTCTACCCTCCAGGTTTTCGGCGGGGGGAGAGGAACCTGGGGGATCCCCCCCCCCGAACGCCCGCCTGCGCGGGGAGGCGTTGGCGGCCCCTCGCTCTTGTCTGGGGGCGGGGGCACCTGTTCTGCTGCGCGCTGCGACTGGGCGGGCTGGTGGGAAGCTGGCGGGCCTTCAGTGTGCCAGGCGAGGCATTTCCAGCTGCCCCAGCTACAAAAAAACCTTTTGTCCCCCCCCGTTAACCCCCCCCCAGTTAAACCCCCCCGACTGTCCCGCCATCCACCTATTAGCTGCTCACACACTCGCACGCGCGTTTGTGGAGATTATAAAAAAAAAAGAAAATCCCTGGCATGTTTACGAGTGTGCGGGCCTCCTCCGGCTCAGGGGCCCTCCCTCGTGCTCGGCCCCAGCCCTCCGGCCCCCGGGCCCGGCTCCCCTCCCCGCCCTGCTCAAAGGGCCCTCTGTCCTGCTGGCTGGCAGGACAAGTGTTTATGGAATGTCTCAGCTGCTTGTTTTTGTGCGTGTGTGTGTGAGAGGGACCGTGCGCGTGCACGCGTGTGTGTGCGCGTGTGTGTGTGGTAATGAAATGTTAAGTGGTGTGTGAGTTCACCTCTCCTCTCTGGAGCCAGTTGTGTCACTCCTGTTTTTACTTCTGAGCGTTTTTTTTTTAAAGACAGAACGTTCCCTCTCGTCACGGCGTGGGCGAGGAGGGCGTGATCTCACAGGTAAACGGGGGAGGGGGGTTTTTTTCCATATATTCTGACCAGCGGGTTGTTATTTTGAGGTTAACGGGGACCGATGAGGCGGAACCGATGTGAAGTGGGGGAAATCTGAGTTGCGTTGCCCCTCGCTGATCTGCTCTGAGACTGCTCCCTGACTCAACAAAGCTCTGCCCCTCGCCGTTTACTGGGGAGGGCACGTTTCCTGGTGAGCGCGCACGGGAATGCTGTTGCATTCAGGCAACCCGATTGCGCCTTTAAATACGAATAATAGATTGCGTGATGTGGTGGAAAAAAATAAATGTGTGAAGAAGAAGCGGCATGGGTTTTTCCCAGACCGTCAGATAAGAACAGCAGACATCAGCCTGGAGATCCACGCCGCCCTCTGACAGTGAACCTCAGCTTGGACCGCGTCTCCAGATAGCATCAGTGTTTTTAAACACTCAGAACCCCCCCCACGCCAACCCAGAGCCATAAAGCAAATTACACGTTGCATTTCCAGGCCCCTTAATGCCTTCGGTTCAGCGCAACAAAGCAAACTGCTCGCGCGTCGCACGTTAATTCCCAGCGTTGAGCCCAAAACCCGTTCTGCCAAGCTAATCGGATCAATCCCCCCCGTTCCCTGGCAGATTGATCCGGTCATTCCAGCGGGGTTATTAATATTTAATGCAGCTAATTTTTAATCTCACCTGGAGGTCACAGTCCGTTTTTACGGCGATTAGAGTTAAATCTCGAAACAAAAACAAAAAAAGACGCCCTGTGTGAACAAACAAGTGGGCTCTAATGTTTTTCCAATAAAATGGGATCAGATCCCCATTAGGCGAGCGGTCCTCCCTCTGAGCCCGCTCAGCCACCGCCCGCTCGTCTGCGTATATTTTCACAGACTGAAATAATCTTCTGGCTTTGTTTCCTTCCTCGGCGCTCTTTCGACGGGTCGCCCTGACCGCCGCGAGCTATTTCCACGCGCTGATTAGTAGGTGTGCTGGGCCGGGCGGGTCCTCTCAGACCCGCGCCGCTTCGCGCTCGCGCGTAATTTTAGGCCCGGGGAGAGTGTTGGTGGGCCGGCGGCGTGCCATTAAAGGGCCTCCCGACCCGGCACAGGCTGCAGATAATCCCCCCGGTGATGAGGATGATGATGGCGGCGGTGATGGGGATGAGATTTCTGAGGTCTGTTGCCAAAGCAAACAGCAGCGCGGCGCGGGATGTCTCTCCACGAGGTGGATTTACACCGGGAGGGAGGGCCGCGCCGCCCCCAGTACGGTCATTCATCGTTTCTGGAAACACTCTGGGAAGCGGGACTGGAAGTCTCGTAGCTCCTCTGACGCGATAACGCGGACTTGGGGGGGTTGTCGGGGTCTCGCCGTAACTCGGCAGCAGCAGGGGGGCTGCGTTTACCTGCAGCTCCACGTCTGAAGCTCCGCTTCCATAATTCTTTGACCCGATGTCGAGCCCTAACGTCACTCGCCCGGTGTTAATGGCGTTTAACTGGCGGACGTCGTCGCTCCCAGTTTTCCGCCGAGGGCTCCGATGATGTCACCGCCTCGTCCAGACGGACACGTGGAGTCACGGCGAGCCCGCCCGCTCCTCTCACACCGCAAAGCAAAGAGCAGACCCAGCCCGTGGCCTGTCTGAGCACCCTGCCTGGCTCCTGTTTCCCCAGTTACCTCCCAGTCTGGGGGGAGAATCCACAGCAAAGCGGCGCTGTGCTTTCAACGCCGCCTCACGCCGGCCCGGCCCGCTGCTGCTCTCATACCGGAGGTGCAGCGCCGCTCCCCGGGTCCTTAAACCCGTGAGGCTGATGAGGGGAACGCTGTCCTTTGCTGCACCTTTTCTGCTCTTTCCTCCGCTATCGATGCCTCGATCTCATTTCCAGGCTCCCCCGCGCGCACCGTCCTCCGGGGCGCTGCTGTTCCCGCCGCGTGGGCGGTCGATGCGCTCTCGGCGGGGAGCAGCGAGGGCTCTGATTTCTCCCGCTTAGGTTCCAGGCACCAGCCTGCCCCCCTCCGGCTATTTAAACCCGCCGATGGCCGATCGATTAGCATCGAAATGTGGAGGCCGCGACTGTTCCGAAATCCAGCTTTCGCCCGAGCCGAGGCCGCTCCACCTGAACCCCCCCGAACCCACCGCGGACCTCATCGGCGTGATTGCTTCCGTGACATCTCCGATGCTGCGTCATCATCTCCGCATCTGTCGCGGCGCCGCTTCATCCGTGTGGATTAGGATCAGAGCCCGTGGCCGCGGCTTTGCTCTGTCATCAATAGAGCGCCCTCACCCCCCCCTCACCCCCCCTCACCCCCCCCACGACCTCGCTGCAGGGGCTCCTGTTTACATGCACCAGGAAGGAAGAGCATTTCACGACATGATTTCACTTCCAGGAGGGGAACCAGTTGTTTGGACGAGTTCCTATACGTTCTATTTTTATCCCGGGCGCTCCTCACCCCCCCCGTCCCCCGAGGAACAAAGGAGCGCCGCGTCGATAGCCCATCCGAGCACGTTTCCCTCCGTCAAGTCATTCTTGAAAAACGCCAAAAAAACGACAGAGATTGCGGGCGGTCCAAAAACCGAATCAGCTCAGGGCGGCTCACCGCCACATCTGCTGGGCTCAGCGACCTTACGTAACGTCATTAGGATGTATTTATCAGATCTCCGTTGCATGGCTGGATCCACTTAAGCCGCAGTGGAAATGTCAGGATTGCCCCCCCCGTTGCGTGATGCTTTACTCCCTGACAGTAGACACAGGGCGCTTGTCTTTCCATTTCACCGCCGCTCGGGCTTCGTTTCCGCGACGACGGCCATCAAAGCTCGAACCTGTCCGGTGGTTTATAGGGGAAAAGGGGCACCCCAGGTCCGGGGTGACTGGCCTGAACGAAGGGAGGGTAGATGACACAGTCAATACCGGCGCTGCTCCTCGCCGGCGGGGCGGAGGAGCGGCGAGCGAGATTAGCCGGGTTTAAGTCGCTTCTAAACATATCCCCGAAGGTGCGGAGGCTCTGTGGAAGCTTTTTTTCCCGCGGCGCGGGGCCCCTCGAACGCGGCTGGAATGTAAATACGACGGGGCCGAGCGCCCGTTTCCGCCCCGACAGCGGGCGCCCGCTCCCAGCCCGACCCCGGCGCAGCCCGCCCGTTCTCCAACCGCATCGACGACGGGCCCGAGCGCCCGTCTGAAGTCCCGTTGTTAACCCTCGCTCTCGACTTATTTGCGCTGTTTTTCCGAGCTCCGACTGTTTGCTTTGCCCGCGCGAGGGGAGGGAGGATGTGTTATTCATCCAGGGTGTGTGTGTGTGCGTGTGTGTGTGCGTGTGTGTGTGTGTGCGTGTGTGTGTGCGCGTGTGTGTGTGTGTGGTGGATGTATAATCTCTGTGGAACACAGAGTGGCCTTTCACACGGACTTCCCCCGTGTTCTGAAGCTCTTCCCTCCTCTGCTCAATAGAGCTCTCTGCCCCTCTGCCCCTCCTTTGTGTTTGCTCGGGCCCTTTGTCGTGGCCTCTTTGGATGTCACCCCCGTCACTCCGCCTGTCCTCCAGGCCTCTCCAGTTTGATTTACCCCCCCCCCCCCCCCCCCCCTCCTCCCCCCGTATCCGGAATCCTCTCTTTCCTGTTTTGAAGCCAGTTCTGCAGGCTGCAGACTCGAGCGCGCGCGCCGTACGTCGCACGCTCATCGTGCGTGTTTGAGGACGATGGCGAGGGCGACGATGATGCCGATGATGATGGCGATGGTGAGGGCGATGCCGAGGGCGATGGCGAGGGCGATGCCGAGTCGGGGGGGTTTACGCAACGTTAATTTCAGCGTCCTCTGATCCTAAAATCCGCAGGGTTGACAAACACAACGTCTGTTTGTCCCCTGTTAAACCCGTTCCAGCGAAAACAGTGTTTAACATATACGGAATGTTTGTGTGTAAAGAGGACGCACGGCCAGAGGGAGCAGCAACAGGACTGTTTTGTGGTTGTTGGCCGACCGTAATTGCGCGTTGTGGGCAGGGTGATGTCATCGAGCATTCGCTTTGAGGTATGAGGAATCGATAAGAAACAACCCAGGAAGCGAATTCCAGAAAGATCCGTCCCATCCCAACGCTGTTTACGGGCTTTTGGGTCTAAATCACTTGAGTTTAATGTGTGTGTGTCTATATTTGTGTACGTGATCCAATGAAATGTCCACAACAGAACACACACACCACAGATTTTTATGTTCCTGGAGGTCGACTAAACTGGGTCTGGATCAGCGATAATCCCGCACTGTGCAAGCACCATTGGTTATATCACCGTTCGAAAGTCGCGGAGCCGCTAAAAAAACGTTAATTCTGGATGGCGCTCGCGTCCCCCGTGACGGATGGAAGTCCAATATTTACTCTGCTGGCCTCCGCCCTCGTTAAGCGCCGAGGTTCAAATGACTAACTTTGCCCGCCTGACACCCGCCGCCGAAGAAGTGTGAATGGAACCGAAAACATCTGCGGAGGTGCGTCGCCGTTCAGCGTCGGTATCCTTCGGGGGATAAGTCCTGGAAGCGCGTCACATGATCCTGATCCAGGATGTGGTGCTCGAGGATTGCGAATCCTCAGCCACGCTCCGCGGGCGCTCGAGCGGAACGCGTTGTCCCTCTGGTGGGAACCCGTGTCGTCGGGCTGGGTGGGGGTGGGGGCGTGAAAGTCGAGATGACTCACATCAGCTGGCGGAGTGCGTTAGGCCTCCGATTGTGACGCTCAGGAAGTGGCTTCTCTTGTGACCTCTGAACACCCCCCCGACTTCATAGCGTGTTTTCTCCGTGATCTACCGATGCACCGCCTGACTGTCGCCCTTTGACCCCCCCCCGCCCCTTGCAGAGGCGCCGTACTATGACCCGGAGGAGCACCCGCGCCGCCACGACCCCCTCTCCTACGGCGGCTCCCCCCCGCCCTCGCCGAGGCTGCGCTCCAAGAGCCGGAGCAGCCGGGACACGCAGTCGTCGGGGTCCCTGGAGTCCACGCTGTCGGTAAGGACGCCCTCGCCGACGCCGCTTTGCCTCCCTCGCAGCTACGCTCCCGCGGGACGCTCCAGAGTCGCGGGCGAATCGATGAGTCGGATTCCGAGGGTCCGACCTGGGAAGCAGCCCGATTTCCGCCCCTTTTCCATCAGCGTCTATATTTAGGCGCGCGTCGCAGCGCCGCCTCATAAACGAACCCCCACGCCCTCCCGTCCGCGTACGGATGACATCACTCGCGTAAAACGAGCCTTCTCCGAGCTGCAGAAGCGCACCAACAGATGTTGCAAAGCCGTGCCCCCCCCCCTCCCCCCTCCCCCGCCTGTGGTCTCCTCCTCTGATGTGTACACTTGTTGATCTTTAAAGTCTAAACCCTGGGGGGGGGGGCGCTGGGGGGCCCGCTGGGCCCACAGCTGTTTTTGCAGCTACCATAATGGCACAGCTTGACACGGCTTTTCTGGTTGCTCCGCTCTTTTTTTTTTTTTTTTTTTCGCTGACGTGAGGGTCGGCACCAGCCTGACGGATGGTTCTGGACGCGGTGGAACAACAACTCCTCCGCTAGAACCCCGTTTGTCTCCACTGCAGGCCTCTTGGAATGCACAACTCCTACAGAGTTTAATCAGACGGAGGCTGTGGGTAATCCCACAACTGCTATCAGCCTGAGGTTTGGGGGGGTGAGGGGGGTGAGGGGGGTATCAAAAGCAGGACCCATTTACACCTACCTCGCCACATTTGTCTTGTGAAGTCTTTGTGTTGAAGCGCGTGTGTGCACAACTGTCGGGGTTCGTCTTCATTTTGGTCATCGTGTGTGTGTGTGTGTTCCCTCTGCCTGCACGTGTGTGTGTGTGTCAGGTGGAGTTGGACCAGGAGAAGGGGCTGGAGATGAGGAAGTGGGTTCTCTCTGGGATCCTGGCCAGTGAAGAGACCTACATCACTCAGCTGGACGCCCTGCTGATAGTAAGAGCGGTCTGGGGTGTGCGTGTCCTCAGTGTGTGTGTGTGTGTGTGTGTGTGTGTGTGTCCTCACCGCTGACCCTCCCTCGCGCCCCCCACCAGCCCATGAAGCCCCTGAGAGCCGCGGCCACCACCTCCCAGCCCATGCTGACCACCCAGCAGATCGAGACCATCTTCTTCAAGGTTCCGGAGCTCCACGAGATCCACAAGGACTTCTACGACGCCCTGCTGCCCCGGGTCCAGGACTGGGGCCACCAGCAGTGCGTGGGCGACCTCTTCCAGAAACTGGTACCCTTCGGCGGGGAGTGTTGCATGGGGGGGGTGTTTAGGGGGTTTTGCACATGTGAGGGGGCTGCCTGGAGGCATCTCCTGGTAGGATTAAAGCGCCTTCACCACATTGCAGGCAGTAAAACCACCCTATAGGAGGCCGACCTATACGAGTTAGGTGTGTGTTTGGTGTGTGTGTGTGTGTGTTTGGTGTGTGTGTGTGTGTGTTTGGGGTGTGTGTGTGTGTGACGACTGACTCAGAAGTGAAGTCGCTTTAATGTGGGGATGCTGGAGAGCTCTTATCAGAGCCCACAAAAGCCCGATAGAGCGACTTTCCGCCTGTGTGTTCCCAAGGCCAGCCAGCTGGGGGTGTACCGCGCCTTCGTGGACAACTACAAGGTTGCCGTGGAGACGGCGGACAAGTGCTGCCAGGCCAACGCTCAGTTTGCGGAGATATCCGAGGTATGTGATCGGGGACGCTGTTGGATGCTGCGCAGCTGCCGGGGGGGGTGGGGGTGAAGACCCTCGCGGCCTTGAGCAGCGCCGATGGCGTTCATTGTGCGGCGGGGGCGTTTGTAACGGGCCCGGCGCTCCTTGGGTGTCTCCTCCAGAACCTCAAGGTCAAGAGCTCCAAGGACTGCAAAGACCAGTCGGCCAAGAATTCACTGGAAAGTAAGTAGTGAGTGAAACGCACCACCTGCCTCCACCTGCACCGACGTCGCTGATGACTCCTCCTCCTCCTCCTCCTCCTCCTCCTCCCCCTTCTCATCCTCATCCTCCTCTTCCTCTTCCTCCTTCTCATCCTCATCCTCCTCCTCCTCTTCCTCCTCCTCTTCCTCCTCCTCCTTCTCATCCTCATCCTCCTCCTCCTCTTCCTCCTCTACCTCTTCCTCCTCCTCTCCCTCCTCATCCTCCTCCTCCTCTCCCTCCTCTTCCTCCTCTACCTCCTCCTCTTCCTCCTCCTCTTCCTCCCCCTCCTCCTCCTCCTCTTCCTCTTCTTCCTCCTCCACATCCTCCTCTACCTCCTCCTCTTCCTCCTCCTCTTCTACCTCCTCGTCTTCTTCCTCTTCCTCCTCCTCTTCCTCCTCCTCTTCTTCACAGATCTTCTGTACAAGCCGGTGGACAGAGTGACGCGCAGCACTCTTGTGTTACATGTAAGTCAGCGTCCCCACACTAACACACTAACACACAAACACACAACATCAGATCACATTACAACATTTGAATCTCGTTCACGCTGGTCCTTCTCTCGCTCCCCCCCACGTTCATCCTAGGACCTCCTGAAGCACACGCCCTCCACCCACCCGGACCACCCCCTGCTGCAGGACGCCCTGCGCATCTCCCAGAACTTCCTGTCCAGCATTAACGAGGAGATCACCCCTCGCAGACAGTCCATGACGGTCAAGAAGGGCGAGGTCAGTGGGGAGAGCTGCCTTTAATCCCCTTTAAACCCACTTAAACGCGTTGGTCGCTGATACAGACGAGGCTCCCGCCAGGGCGAAGGCTGTGAAGCCCAGTGTTCTTGACTTGAGCCGTGGGGTAGGGTTCTGAGTAGAGGCCAGGCTGGAGGAGGCGGAACTTTTCCCTCCTCCGGAGCGCTCCTTCCCCCTGCCAAGGACATTTTTCGGTGGTTTGAACGGTGCGGTGGCCCAGCAATGAGGCCCTGCGCCGCGCCGTTCACTCCCTCCACCACGCCGGCTTTTGCTTCGTTTTATATATTTGCTCGGTGACTCACCGACTTCCACCCGGTTTTGTGTTTTTTAGTAGCACCCAAAAAAAAAAATAGATATTGTAAACAGCGTTCCATATTCATTCCACGTTAGAGCGGGGAGCGTGTGGTTGAGGTGACCCCAGACCGCTGTCATCCCCTCCCGAATGACAGGATGATGCATCAACGCGGGGCACAAAAGAGCTCTGTCGTGGACGGGTGGTTGCAACACACCACGCGTTGTTGTAAAAGCTAGACCGATGACACATTAGCCACCGTAACTTGCCTCATATTTTCATTGATAAGTGAGGGTATTTATCTTTACTCTCATTTATCGCTGGTGTAATTTAGTTAGGCCTTCCTGAGCTTTCCTTGATGACACTTTTAGTGGAGATGAGTGACTAATTTAACTCTAAAAACCTTATCTGAAGCCCTTAACCAATGTATCTTTTTGATCTCTATTTATTTTCCTTCCCAGTCCTTCATAGCTGACGTTGTTTTCCTCTAAAAGTTCACACAAAAGTCATTCTGAGTCCCCCGTCTTCAGTTTCGTATCATGGGGCCTGCCGGTAAACTCTCAGATCTCGAAGCGTCTGGAAAGATGTGAGTGAGTCAGGTCGCTGCTGAGTCAGCTCAGTCTGGAAGGAAGCCGAGCGTAGAGGAAGCTCGTGACAAAGCGGCGCAAACACCCCGGGCCGAACTGGGCCGCGAACCAGGAAAACACGCCAGCCGCCTCCACGCTCACACTCCCATCCTTCCTCGCCACTTCCCAGAACGCGCCCTTATCAGACGGGCTGTTCCAGCCACCTTCCGAATCACGTGACCCGTTTTTTTTGCGGGATCCGGCTGCACCCGCCGTTCCACTTCTGCGAGACGCCGACGCGCGCGAGCCGACGCGCGAGTCCCCCCCCCGCCCCGCTTCGCCTTTGTTGATGTTTCTGGGCCGTAATTACAGCGCGGCGCCGCGAGCCCGTCGCGCTCCGCTTGTCGTACACGCCGCAGCGCTCAGCACATCGTTACAGACGTCCCGCGGCCGCGGGGCCGCGAGGCTCGCGCTTTTCCATCGGAATATCGACCCGACTCCCGGTCGCGTTCGCGCCCCGCCTCAATGAGCGGATGTCACCCCTGCCGCCTCGGCTCTGGAACCAGGACAGCGCCGACCGCGCTCGCTGTCATCCGCTGTTGAACCGGGGGCGAGCGGGGGGGGGTAAAAGGGGGAGGGGGGGGGGATAGGGAAACTGAGCTGGAGCCACTTCCTTGTTATCGCTGAACTGTGGTCAGAGTGGGAGTCTCACGTGGGCAGCGTCAGAAAAAACAGTCTCGGCTCAGGGGTCAGGTCTGAGTGGGCGTGTGTGTGTGTGTGTGCGTGTGTGTGTGTGTGTGTGTGTGAGAATGGGGGGGGGTGTTGACGCACGCTGCTGCAGGAAGAGCTCATAACACCGGTTCACGTCTGTGACCCCACGCTGGGTGGAACGAGCATCAAGCCAGGATTATTCATCGTGTAACTGGTTCCTTAGAACAATGTGGGAATATATTTGACTGTATTTAAACCCTGTTTGGTTTTTAAATAGTCAAATAAAGAGGAAATCTATTTGTTCTTTTTATATTTAAAGTCGAGCACGGCCTGTCCTGACCCCAGAGTGTGCACCACTGCTGTCTCGTGGCTCTAAGCTGGTGCTGCAGGCGCGTTATCGTGGTTCTTGCGTTTACACGCCGGGCTGCATCGCGCCGTCTCGCCGCAACCGAGGCCGCTGAACTCGAAACGCCCCTGGTTGTGACGCCCCCCCCCCCCTTCGGTCTGCCTGCAGAACCGCCAGCTGCTGAGGGATCGCTTCATGGTGGAGCTGGTCGAGGGCTCCAGGAAGCTCCGGCACGTCTTCCTGTTCACCGACCTGCTGCTCTGCGCCAAGCTGAAGAAACAGGCCGCGGGGTGAGTCTGCGCACCCCCCGCCACCGCGCCTCGTCGGTCGGACACGAAAGCTCACGGCGTGTTGGTGGTCTCCCAACAGGAAAGGTCAGCAGTACGATTGCAAGTGGTACATCCCGCTGGCCGACCTGACCTTTCAGACCATCGAGGACTGCGAGTCCACCCCGATCCCCCTGGTCCAGGACGAGGAGATCGACGCCATGAAGATCAAGATATCCCAGATCAAGAATGAGGTCCAGAGGGAGAAGGTAGGCCCGTTCATTCTAGCGCGTTAAGCCCAATGTTGTAAAGGCGGGAGGGTAAGAGCACAAGTACATCATATCTGGGATCTCCTGGTATCATCTGAGACTTCCGTGGAAGAAATGTGGCGCAGTGACACCATAACAATGGAAGCTTTGTCTCAAAAGGCCTGAAGGCAAACTAAAATAAAATGAGGAAATTGAGGCTGCGAACAGAGAAGATGTCTAGACGGGAGCGCTGCATCACGTTGACCTTGTCACGGTTGGCCCGCAGAGAACCACCAAGGGACCAAAGGTGATCGAGCGGCTGAGGAAGAAGTTGTCGGAACAGGAGTCCCTGCTCCTGCTCATGTCCCCCAACATGGCCTTCAGAGTGGCAAACAGGAACGGGAAAGTGAGTCTTCGGAGAGGCCGTTCGAGCTCGAATCCAGGGTTGGGGCGCTGAGGAGTGCAGCGGTGCTTCCCTCTGCTGGCTGCCATCCTCACATTACAGCACGAGAAGGGAAGATAATCTCGTTAATTCTCCTTTTTCAGGGCTTCACATTCCTCATCTCTTCTGACTATGAACGTGCAGAGTGGAGGGAGATAATCCGAGAGCAGCAGAAGAAATGTGAGTAACTTCTTCTTTCAAAAAACCTGTTAACTCATTACCCCTAGTAGTGGTTCACCACATCTATATATTCGTTTTTAATCATTTTTAACCAAAAACATGTGCAAGTGGCTCAGTAAAAGACAGAGAGTTTTTAAATCTACTTATATAAGTTAACAGTCACTAATGTTTGAAGTAATTTGTACTGGTGTAGTTGTGTTTGCCGCCTCTAGGGGGAGACAACGCGCACATTGTTGACATTGAATCAATGCGTTCCTCCACAGATTCCAGTTACAATTTTTCCATGTTTTCTTTTGGGTTTTTTTGTTTGTTTTTGTTATTTTCAAACCCACCCTTAAGGGTATCGACTTCACTTGTAGGAAGCAGGGAAAAAAAAAAAGTTACAAGAGCAGCGTTTGTATAATTTGGCGTTTGTGTGACTTCTCGCAGGCTTTAAAAGTTTCTCTCTGACCTCTCTGGAGCTGCAGATGCTCACTAATTCGTGTGTGAAACTTCAGACCGTTCACACCATCCCAATGACCATGAATAAGGAAGGTAAGTTTGGCAAAATAGTCCCCTCTTTTCATCAGCAAATGCACGTTTTCATCCAGTGCGGTTTACATCTCGAGCGTTGCCCCCCCCCAGACGATGAATCGTCCGGCTTGTACGGCTTCCTGAACGTCATCGTTCACTCAGCATCTGGACTGAAGCAGAGTTTAAGTGAGTTTCTCTCCCTCCGCCGTAGGGGGCTGGGCACGGTCGCCCTCTGGGTCTCGTCTGTAGCGCTCCAGCTGTCAGCAAGGAGAACAGCTGCAGGGGGAACATTCGGGATTAGCCGGGAACGCCGTGTACGAGTCACTTCGAATTTGTCTTTCTCAAATCTCTGCCTGCTCGGGCTCTTTTAGCACCTGTCAGAAAAAAAAAAGTGTTCCTTGACTTTTTAATGTTTCTCACAGGCTGTTTGTCTTTCCTAGATCTCTACTGCTCTCTGGAGGTGGATTCATTCGGCTATTTTGTCAATAAAGCCAAGACGCGGGTGTACAGGGACTCCACGGAGCCAAACTGGAACGAGGTGAGAACGTACACCGGAGGGGTTGGAAGTGTAACCCGGAGAATTGCCCGACCATGACACTGACGCGCTGTGTGTGTGTGTGTGTGTGTGTGTGTGTGTGTGTGGCAGGAGTTTGAGATCGAGCTGGAGGGCTCGCAGACGCTCAGGCTGCTCTGCTACGAGAAGTCCTGCAGCAAGAGCAAGCAGAGCAAGGAAGAAGGGGAGATGACGGATAAGATCGTTGCCAAAGGACAGATAAAGGTACTGAACAAACGTGTGTGTGTGTGTGTGTGGGGGGGGGGGCACTTAAAGACAAGCTGACAGAGAAAAGCGTGAGTCGTGCAGCCTCCTGGCGCGTCAGGCGCTCTTTCTCCTGTTTCGTCTAATCCGTCCCCTCTCGTGTTGAAAATAAAGCCCCGCCTTAGCTGAGAGGTCACTCCAGTTTGACCCCTGATAGGTTGTTTGGACAGCGGACAGATTGGGCTTTGGCCTGACCGAACGCGGCCGCTGGCAGGCTTCCACCCCGGGAGAGAGCGAGGGAAGTAGATCAGGCCGCCGAGGCATTTCGCTGCTGGACAGGTGGTTCCCGATGCCTCTAAAGTCTCTGCGGTGCTTAACTTTCCTCTGACCCCACCTCACACACACACACACACACACACACACACACTAAAATCAAAATCTCTTTTACAGATCCTCGAGAACGAGGAACAGATTCATGTATTTTCTGAGATGAGCGTGGAGGGGGGGGGGGGTTGTGAGGGAGGCCCCGGGCTCCTCGCGGTGACACCCGTGTGCACGTGGGTAATGAGGGTAGGAGGATTCTCAGGAGCTAATCCCCCCAAATCCACCAGGGAAGTAGAACAACACAGCAGCGGCGTGCTGGGCTTTCTCCCCCCCGACTCCGCAATGCTGACGGGGGCAGGTGCCGCGGGGGGGTTTGCTCGGATCCCGCTCGGAGGCGTCTGCGGTGATCTTCGGGACGGCTTGTGGCGATGCGTTCACTGACCAGTCGCCCGGGGGGAGAGAAGTCCGCGCGCTAGTCCCGCGTGTCGTCGCCGAGAGCTGCACTTGGAAGCCGAGTTGGGGGGGGGCAGGGGTGGGCGATGCCGGAGAAAGTGAGCGAGCGCAACCCTAACGGGGGGGAGGAGGAGGAGGGGGGGGGCGTGGAGCGCCCCGCGGAGGAAGGAGACGGGCCTCGGGCAAAGGCCCCCGGGTCCGGGACCCGTCTGTGGGACAGGGTCCGCAGCAGGCTGCTCAGACCCAAGGTAAGCGTCGAGACGGGCTTCCCCTCCGCCTTCCTTCGCCCCCCCCCCCGAGACGGCGCGGACCCTTGCCGAGGTTTAGACCCCGGCCTTTTAATTCCCCCCCCTGAAAACACTTCGCCCAACAGCGGATTATCTGAGCGGGATCTCTCTGATGCCACACCAGCTGCCGCGCACGGGACGGAGCGTCCTGCTCGTAAGCGAGCGCCCAGCGAAGCCCGGCTGCGGGGCCTCGAACCCCCCCCCCCCCACCCACCCAGATTTGACCTCTGACCCTTTGAGACCGGACATACAACTGTAGAATCGTGACCCTCTTCCCCTTTGTGTCTTCGTAGCTCGACCCTCAGACGCTGCAGAGCAAAGACTGGCAGAGGACCGTCATCGGCGTGAACGGGGTAAGCCCCCCCCCCACACACACACACACACACACACACACCCACACACACACCCACGCCTGATCGCTAAAGGTCGCTTTTTTCGTTCCAGATCGACGTGAAGCTTTCCATGAAGTTCACCAGCAGAGAGTTCAGTCTGAAGCGAATGCCCTCGCGCAAACAGTCTGGAGTCTTCGGGGTGAAGATTAACGTAGTCACTAAGTAAGTTTGGCGTGAGCACCTTTGAACCCCCCCCACCACCCCCAACTAAGAAACTTCTGGGTGCTGTCCAGTTTAACGCGACTTAAGGCGCCTCTCTTGACCTCCTCGCAGGCGGGAGCGCTCCAAGGTCCCGCTCATCGTGAGGCAGTGCGTGGAGGAGATCGAGCGGCGGGGGATGGAGGAGGTGGGGATCTACAGGGTGTCGGGCGTGGCCACCGACATCCAGTCGCTGAAGGCCGCTTTCGACGCGAGTGAGTTCGAGCTCCGCCGTCCTACCCCCCCCACCCCATCCCCCCCCTCCCGCCTGACTCTTGCCTCCCGCAGACAACAAGGACGTGTCCATGCTGATGAGGGACATGGACGTCAACGCCATCGCCGGAACGCTGAAGCTGTACTTCCGGGAGCTGCCCGAGCCCCTCTTCACCGACGACCTGTACCCCAACTTCGCCGGAGCCATCGGTCGGTGGCGGTAGCTCCCCCCCCTCCCCCTTGAGCCCTTGCCCTTGAGCTCACCCCCGCTGGTGTCTGTCTCCCGCAGCCCTCTCCGACAGCGTGGCCAAAGAGAGCTGCATGCTCAACCTGCTGCTGTCGCTGCCTGAGCCCAACCTGGTCACCTTCCTCTTCCTGCTCGACCACCTCAAAAGGTCAGGGCACCCCGTCGCCGTGCGTTCCAGCTCTCTCACGGCCGTTCGATCGAGGTGTTAGAGCAGCGTCGACTGGAGGCCCGCGGCCCGAATTCGGCCCGCCGAACCTTCCAATCTGGTCCCTGACTGGATTCCAAAACCGCGAGGATCAAAGAGAAAATATCTTGTAACTACAAAACACTCTGAGACCTCCGCCAAGTTTATATAAATATCAATAAAACCCGTCTTCTGGATCAGATCCGGATCAGCCTTTTGAATATGATGGAGGATCCCATTGTCCATCCTTGAGTCAAACCTCATGGGGTTTGGTCAATAATTAACAGATATTGAGAAACAACATGTTTGGACCCATTTACCACAATGTTAACGAACATTTAAAGTGATCCAGAATCCAGGATTTCTTCAGGATCACCCCCAAAATGAGGTCATAACCTCCTTGGCGGAGGTAAATATCGATGTTAGAGCAGCAACTGAGGCTCTTATCAAACATCATGACTCCAAACAGGCCACAGTCTGGCATGAGGACAGACCCGCTGCACTCTTAAACATTTATTGTTGCCCCACAGTCCTTTTTTATGTTAAATAACTCGTGCCCTCACTTAAGGTTTGTTTTTTGTGTCAAAGTCTCGACAACAAGCTTCAGACTGGTAGAGCAAAAAAAAAGAGCAAAAAAGGGAGGAAAAACCAACGTAATTAATCTAATATAGGTGACAGGAGCCTGAGAGGCTGTAATGAAATGGAGAAAACATAAATAATAAACACCAAATAATAACGTTAAGCCAACATTTGGTTTTAGTTTTTTAGTTTTATTTGAGCCCTCTGATAAATCTAGTTGGTCCAACAGTGGAACTGAACCCAGGTCGGTGGACTAACTCGGTATTTCTGCCCCCCCCTTGACCCCCCCCCGCAGGGTGACGGAGAACGAGAGCGTCAACAAGATGTCTCTGCACAATCTGGCCACGGTCTTCGGGCCCACGCTGCTGCGGCCCTCCGAGAAGGACAGCAAGATCCTGAGCAGCTCCCAGCCCATCTCCATGAACGACAGCTGGTCCCTGGAGGTCATGGCTCAGGTGAGGCCCCCCCACCGGCGCGCCTTCGCCCCCCCCCCCCAGGACGCCACTCTGACCCGTCCACCCCGTCCACCCCGCAGGTCCAGGTCCTCCTCTACTTCCTCCAGCTGGACAGCATTCCGGCGCCCGACAGCAAACGTCAGAGCCTCCTCTTCTCCACCGAAGTATGACGGCGAACCCCCCCGGCGAGGCGGCGACCCCCCCCCCTCCACGTTGAAGCTGCTCGAGTCAGGCTCAGGCTCCCTCAGACGTGTGTTTAATCTAGCATTCCTAATTTAATTTAATCTCCGTGTTTGCTGTATTTATGCCCCCCCCCCCCCCACTACCACCTCTGAGCACAGGAGCTTCACAGTCCCAGTCCTGGGTCAGATGCCCCCCCCACCACCACCACCACCACCTGTGCCAACGTTCCCCTGCTGACGACCGACAGAACGTTTCAGCCGACGTCTCGATGTTTACACACTCACTTTGTACAGAATCCCGCAGCAACATGCCGGCGTGTTGACCCCCCCCTTGACCCCTCGACCCCCCCGACCCCCCCCCACCGCCGTGTGATTCCTGGATCAGCGCGTCAACCATCGATGGAATGTAACCCTCCCCGTATCTCTCTTCTTTTTTCCCTCGCTCCCACGTCTCAGATGTTTTCGGGCCTGCGTTCTTTCGCCTCTCCCGACGTCTCGACGCGTTTAGCTCCGGGCGGCGTGCGCTCCTTCTCCGCGCCGGGCGAGAGATAAAAAAAACGTTTTAAAAAAAAAAAACGAAGGCGCCTGGAGACGACCTGAAGCCGGGAGGAAGGCGGAGCTGTCCTCGTACCTGCGTCTAGCACTTAAATAGCGTTATTGCGCAATCTTTTTTTTTTTTTTTACCCCTGTTAGAGCAGCGTGCCAGCGTCTTTAACCCCCCTTCCTAAACCACTTCAAGCACCCCCCCCCAGGATGTGTGACGTAACGAGCAATAACCTGTAGTGATCACCAGACCGACTAGTGGCTCCTGTATGTATTATTTATGTAAATAAAACCTGGTGACTCCCGCAGCGCGCCCCGTTTCTCCAGGGTTTTGTCGACTGTCACAGAGGCTGTATAAATAAAGTTGAGTCAAACTGAACCAGCTGGTGGACATAGTTGTAGTTTTTTTTCAATTTAACAACAATCATCATCTTCATCCTCCTCATCATCATATTCATCCTCATCATCATCTTTCTACTCTCCTTCATCATCATCCTCATCATCTTCATCATCCTCATCATCTTCATCCTCCTCTTCATCTTCGTCCTCCTCATCATCTTCATCTTCCTCTTCATCATCTTCCTCCTCATCATCTTCATCCTCATCATCTTGATCCTCCTCTTCATCTTCGTCCTCCTTCTCATCATCTTCATCTTCCTCTTCATCTTCATCATCTATCTCCTCTTCATCTTCATCATCCTCCTCATCTTCATCCTCCTCATCTTCATCCTCCTCATCTTCATCCTCCTCCTCATCTTCCTCCTTGTCCTCATTACCATCTTTCTCCTCATCATCATCCTCCTCATCTTCATCATCTATCTCCTCTTCATCTTCATCATTCTCTTCGTCTTCATCCTCCTCATCTTCATCATCTATCTCCTCTTCATCTTCATCATCCTCTTCATCTTCATCCTCCTCATCTTCCTCCTCTTCATCTTCCTCAGCATCAGCCTCCTCATAATCATCTTCCTCCTCATCTTCATCATCATCCTCCAGGAGACATGAACGAGGGTATTGTTCACTTTATTTGATCGGGGGTCTCCATCATCATCACCCCCCATCATCATCATCCTCCTCATCTTCATCATCTTCCTCCTTCTCCTCATCTTCATCTTCCTCCTCCTCATCTTCATCACCTTCCTCCTCTTCATCATCTTTATCATCTTCCTCATCACCATCATCCTCCTCACCATCATCATCTTCCTTCTCCTCCTCTTCATCCTCCTCCTCCTCCTCCTCCTTCATCCTCCTCATCTTCCTCCTCCTCCTCTTCATCATCTTCCTCCTCCTCATCTTCATCCTCCTCCAGGAGACATAAACGAGGGCATCGTTCACTTTATTTGATTAGTTCATCTCCAACCTCCTCTCCGGGGGGTCTCCATCACCATCACCCCCCCCCCTCCATCATCATCATCATCTTCCTCCTCATCATCATCATCCTCCTCATCATCATCATCATCCTCCTCATCATCATCCTCCTCCTCATCTACACCTTCTTCTGCCTCTTCATCATCTTCCTCCTCTTCTTCCTCTTCATCATCATCTTCCTCCTCTTCATCTTCATCCTCCTCATCTTCATCATCTCCCTCCTCTTCATCATCATCTCCCTCCTCTTCTTCATCTTCCTCATCATCATCATCATCATCATCATCACCCTCATCATCCTCCAGGAGACATAAACGAGGGTACCGTTGATCAGAGGCTCTTTAGTTCATCTCCAACCTCCTCCCCGGGGGTCTCCATCACCATCACCCCCCCCATCATCATCATCATCCTCCTCATCCTCATCTTCCTCCTCCTCATCATCTTCCTCCTTGTCCTCATTAACATCTTCATCATCATCATCATCTTCATCATCATCACCCTCATCATCCTCCAGGAGACATAAACGAGGGCATCGTTCACTTTATTTGATCAGTTCATCTCCAACCTCCTCCCCGGGGGTCTCCATCAACCCCCCCATCATGACCCCCCATCACCATGACCCCCTCCATCAACCCCCCATCATGACCCCCCCATCACCATGACCCCCCTCCATCATGACTCCCCCTCCATCATGACTCTCCCTCCATCATGACCCCCCTCCATCATGACTCTCCCTCCATCATGACCCCCCCATCATGACCCCCTCCATCATGACTCTCCCTCCATCATGACCCCCCTCCATCATAACCCCCCGTCATGACCCCCTCCATCATGACCCCCCATCACCATGACCCCCCTCCATCAACCCCCCCATCATGACCCCATCATGCCCCCATGACCCCCCCCACCATCATAACCCCCCCCCTGCCATCATGACTCCCCCTCCATCATGACTCTCCCTCCATCATGACCCCCATCCATCATGACTCTCCCCTCCATCATGACCCCCCATCATGACCCCCTCCATCATGACTCTCCCTCCATCATGACCCCCCTCCATCATAACCCCCCCCACCCTTGACCCCCCATCATGACCCCCCATCATGACCCCCCTCCATCATGACCCCCCCATCATGACCCCCCTCCATCATAACCCCCCCATCATGACCCCCCCCCTCCATCATGACCCCCCTCCATCATGACCCCCCCTCTCCATCATGACCCCCTCCATCATAACCCCCTCCATCATGACCCCCATCCATCATAACCCCCCATCATGACCCCCCCCCATCATGACCCCCTCCGTCATGACCCCCCCCCATCATGACCCCCCCCCCATCATAACCCCCCATCATAACCCCCCCCATCATGACCCCCTCCATCATAACCCCCCCCATCATGACCCCCCCATCCCCCATCATGACCCCCTCCGTCATGACCCCCCATCATGACCCCCCCGTCATGACCCCCCCGTCATGACCCCCCCATCATGACCCCCTCCATCATGACCCCCTCCATCATGACCCCCCATCATGACCCCCCCCCATCATGACCCCCCCGTGATGTAACAGAGGAGGGGACAGGGTTCGCTCCGTCCGGCCGCTGCCTCCAGGAGAAGAGGGGCCGACAGCCATGACCAGCGGGGCTCCCGAGGACCGCCGATGATCCAGCCGGGGGGGGCCCACCAGGACCAGGACCGGGACCGGGACCGGGACCAGGACCAGGACCGGGTCCGGAGGTTCGAGCCCCGCTAACGGCGTTAGCCGGCGCTTTAGCCGCGGCGCTAGCGCCTCCAGCCCAGGTTTCTGCGCCTTTTCTCCGGGGAGGGGGGGTCAGGGGGCCGCAGGGGGCCGCAGGGGGCCGGGTCCGGGTCCGGTGGACCCGACCGGACCGGCGGCCGTGGTCGGGTTCGCCCGATGGTTCTGGTTTCGGGTCCTTTTTTTTGTGGGTCCCGGCGAGCCGCTCGCACGGGGCGGCTAGTGGCTCTTTCAAAATAAAAGTTTTGCGGCGGTTTTCGCGTCGGCGCGCGAAATGTGCGCAAAAGGTGCGTGTTCGCCGGTTAGATTGCGACCGGTTTGGAGTTAAAAAGGCGAGTTTAACCGCAGAAACGCTCCGGTTTGTTTGTTTTTGGGTCCGGGGGGGGGTCGTAAATGCACCTCTTGGGTGAACTCGTTATATTTGCCACACGCGACCGGGATTCGCTCAAAGTGGCCGTTTTCGTTGCCGGGGCTTCGTCCCTGGGGGGTTTATGGCCTCTGTTTTTGTCAGATTTGTCGACTTTTAGCGGAGGTTTTGGGAGGTTTTGTTAGTGTTTACTTTGTTTTGAAAGCGCGTGACCAAACCGGAAGTGGAGTGACTCCCTGCATGCCCCACTGAGCTAACCAGCTAAACGAGCTGTTTCTTTGTTTTTTAACATCTTGCGTGTTGTCAAACGAGGCTCTGCAGGAGGCTGCGTCCTCGTAGCGTCCGCTGGATGCTTTTTTCCGGACGTTTCGTCCCGTAAAAGCTGCCGCAGCGTGACTCTGGGGCGGGGTTGGTGTTAGCAGCATGCTAATGCTGCTGTGGGTTTAGCCCAGTCAGTCATTGCCCCCCCCCCCATGACAAAAGTCTCCAGCGGTGTTGGAACATGTCAGCTGCTGCTGCACCCTCCTGGGGGGACCTCCAGCTCTCTGTGGCCCAATCACCATCTTGGTGGAGAAAGAACCAGGGGAAAATGAGGGTAAACATGAGGAGGGCATCACCCAGCCTGTCCGAAAATAAACACTAACTCAGGATTTAATGACCCAGGTTTAGCTCCATCGGCGCGTTTTGGTCAGCTGGTCGTTTGGGAAAGAGGCGCATGGGGAAAGCTTTTCCATCCAGGGCTTGATGGCGACGCGTGGGAGTAAAGTCAGCCCGGTTTGACGGCATCCTGACTGGTGCTGGACTGGGGCCTGTTTGTCTCTGTACACACGCCCCCCCTACAGTCACCCCCTACAGTCACCCCCTACAGTCACCTCTTCACCCCCCCCTACAGTCACCCCTACACTCACCCCTCCAGCCCTCCCCTACAGTCACCCCTCCAGCCCTCCCCTACACTCACCCCTTCAGACCCCCCCTACAGTCACCCCCTTCAGACCCCCCCTACAGTCCCCCTCCTACACTCACCCCTTCAGACCCCCCCTACAGTCACCCCCTTCAGACCCCCCCTACAGTCCCCCCTCCCCCTACACTCACCCCTTCAGACCCCCTACAGTCACCCCCTTCAGACCCCCTACAGTCCCCCCTCCTACAGTCACCCCCTTCAGACCCCCCCTACAGTCACCCCTTCAGACCCCCCCTACAGTCACCCCCTTCAGACCCCCCCTACAGTCACCCCTTCAGCCCGCCCCTCCAGCCCTCCCCTACAGTCACCCCCTTCAGACTCCCCCCTACACTCACCCTTCCAGACCCCCCCTACAACCACCCCTTCAGCCCCCCCTACAACCACCCCTTCAGCCCCCCTACAGTCACCCCTCCAGACCCCCTCTACAGTCACCCCTTCAGACCCCCCCTACACTCACCCCTTCAGACCCCCCCTACACTCACCCCTCCAGACCCCCCCTACAGTCACCCCTTCAGACCCCCCCCTACAGTCACCCCTTCAGACCCCCTCCCCCTTCAGACCCCTCCCTACACTCACCCCTTCAGACCCCTCCCTACACTCACCCCTCCAGACCCCCCTACACTCACCCCCCTCCAGACCCCCTACAGTCACCCCTCAGACCCCCGTCACCCCTTCAGACCCCCTCCACCCCTACACTCACCCTCCACCCCCTTCAGACCCCCTACATCACCCCTACAGACCCCCTACAGTCACCCCTTCAGCCCCCCTACACTCACCCCTCCAGACCCCCAATCACCCCTAGACCTACACTCACCCCTTCAGACCCCCTACAGTCACCTCAGCCCCCCTCACAGACCCCCTACACTCACCCCTTCAGCCCCCCCCTACAGTCACCCCTCCAGGATTTACTTGTCTCTCTCTTACTGGAGACGCCACTGCAGGAAACTGATGTTATGGTTGGGAAGTGCCCCCCCCCCGGGTTGAAGCATGAATAAAGAAGGGGAGCGGGGAAGGAGTCCTCATGAGATGCTACTCCACCACCCCCCTTCTCTCCCCTCTTGCTTGGGTCCCATCCTCTGATCCGTGCTTTACCCACCCGTCTGTAAGGGGCAACAAACCGCACTCTCCTCAAATGAGACCCCATCTTCATCGCCACTGAAAACACAGAGTTCTGTTTAATTGGAACCGAGTGTTGAGTTGAGTTTGTTGCTTAAAGGGATCAGTTTTCATTCCTCGGAGCACCAAGCAAACTGTTTATTTCTCCTTTCTGCACGAAATTATTTCTGTAGATATATTTATAGCCCCGATTTTTCTTTTTCTTCTCAATTTACGAGGTAAAATTATTGCGTTTTGAACAACGATGCCCTTTTATTTTGTGCCCCAACAGCGTCCATCCTCCGAAGATTAACGCACTTGGCAGGCAGGTGGTCCCCTGGCTACTATTTGAGAATGTGCGAGAGATTTAAGCTCCAAAAACAGGAATAAATCATCATGTCGCAAGTGGTCAGCTGAGTAATGTTGAGTCACCAATGAAAAAGTTATTCACGGTGTTGTTTTTCACAGTCGATCGCAACCTTTTTTTTTTTTAAACGGCGCTGATAGAAACGCGCGTTTTGTGGTTTATCTCCGGAACGATTAAACGCGCAGCTCGCGGAAGCCCTTCTCTGCTCTGAATACGGAGCTTAACTACTTTTCTGGTCCTCGGCCAGCGCCCCCGTGCCCGTTCAGATCCAAAGAAAAGAGCCGAGCTGGGGCGGGCCGCTCGCTTTTTTTTTTTTTTTTTTTTCAGACATCTGCTTTGACGCGCGTTCAACTATTCAAACTGTCAGGCTGCTGAGCTCACGCGTTGGAAGCGAAAACACCCTTCCACATGTGTTATGAAGAGGTTCTTGTCATGCGCGCGGGCCAAAGATCGTCAAATCGCTACGGCCAAAGAATTTATCAACCTCTCGCAGATGCCTCGGGTTTTCACGTACGGAATAAAAGGCGGCAGAAATATACAGATATTGTGCTTTTGACGTATTTGTGGAGTTGGTCCGTGTGCTCCGCAGTGAAACATCGCGTAAATCTGAGAAGAATCCGCTGCACATCTGGATCACAGAGCTGCAGGCGTCTGAACGACTGGAAAAAGACGACCTTCCCACGCGTAACGCAGGAGGTCGCTCCCCGTGTTTACACGTCGGCCACGGGTAATGAAGGCGCGACGGGATTTGTCTGTGACCACGACACCCCGATGGTGGGATGTTCACCTCGGCCCGAGCGGTTGGTCTGAGTTGTGTTTGTGTGTCCGAGATTCCTGGAGGTTTCTCTTTGTGTTTTCTAAATTTGTCCTCCTGCCGCAGCGCGTGGGGCCAGTATCTTTGATTTATCGTCTTATCGGGACAACAAGCCCCGGAGAAAACAGCAGATTACGGGCCGGGTGATTAATTTTGGTTGGGCTTGCACCGAGAAATAAATAACTTTAGCTCCTGTTTTCCTCTTCAGAGCCTTCAGAACACAAAAGACATCCAACTCTGTGGTAAAATACTTGCACCTAATCTCCAGCTGTGCGGTCGTAACATCGCGCCGCAGCGCTGAATAGAACCTCCTGCCTTTTCGCGCGCGCATTCTTTGTACGGCTGCGGCTTTTATAACAGTCGCGTCTTTCTTTGACTGCCAGCTGAAACCGGTTCAAGGTGCTTTACGTTAAACCTTTTGAGGTAAAGTTTTTCACTTCGCGCTCAGGACTTTGTTTCCATCCGAGTTGGCGGCTCGAACTTTCGTGGCCTAATATGATTTCTTGGCAGTTGGTGATGGAATCCATCGCGCCGCACGTCGGTTGCTCGGCAACAGGCTAACAGACTCTTCTTTTTGCTGAAAAATATTTGACTTTGATCTGCGAAGCGATGTGTTATTTCCTTTTTTGGGTCTGCAACCGCAGTTCTTCGCTCAGTAGATTAATTTCCCCCGGATAAATACACAACAGGCTGCACCGCCTCCCACACGGATGCTTTATTTGTGCGATTGTTGTTGCAGCTGATTCTACATCACAAACAGCAGAGCCATCTAGTGGAGACACGCTCAACGTCTCGCGTCCTCTCCTGGGTGGTCCCGTTCGCCTGAGTCGTGAATACGCCAGGATTAGTGATCACGCTTAAACCGCTGATTGTTGTTTGCCGTTGTGCTGTTGCAGCTTCGGCTTTACGAGTTCCCTGCTCCCAACACAACTTTGTCAAATAAACTTTGAATGACAGAAACAGATGAATGTTTTCTGGTGTTCGGCGTGACGATGATTGATTTTTTTTTTTCTTTCTTCTGTTGGTGGAAAGAATTTTTCCTCCGTGGAAAATTGGAGCTATCGCTGTGCATTCTGACGTCCTTCACCTTTCTCCTCCCCTCCTCTATGTTCAGACCGAGCTGTCGATGAACCAGCATCAGAGCGCTCAGCATGAAGAAGTCGGCGCGGCCAGCGGCGAGTAAGGCGAGCGGGGAGAGAGGGAAAGCAGAGGTCTCCGGTACCACGGGCGCCGGGAAGCCCGCGTCCAAAAGCAGCTCAGCAGCTCCTCTCTCGAAGGTAAGGCTGCGATTATAGACGACATCTTAAATGGGGAAATGTCCGATTTTAGCGTGACCTCGACCTTTTGTGCCTCCAGGTGAAAAGCAGCGATGACCTTTTAGCAGCTATGGCCGGAGGAAACCCCGCGTCATGTAACGCTGTCTCCAAGACCAAGAGAACCACATCTGTTGGGACTACAGCTAACACTCTAGACAGCAAACCAAAGACGACATCAGGTACCGCTCGGGCCCTTTTTCATCCCCTCCGGTGTCTCTTTTAAGTGTGGGGTAACTTTGATCCATTGTCCTCAGGTACTACATCCAAGCGTTTGACATCTTCGGTTTCCAAGGAGACAAATTTAACACGAGACCGCCTGCGAGCATCCAGGGCCTCGGCCAATAAGAAGCAGTCTGCGGCAGGTACAGCGGTAGGGGATGCAGCCTCGGGGAAGCGCTCGCGCAGCCAGATACTGTCGGAGTCTGAGAGCCGCATGAGCAAGTCCAAGTCGGACGGCCAGATTAGCGATAAGGTTGCCCTGGAGGCCAAAGTCAAGGATCTGCTGGGGCTGGCTAAGAGCAAAGACGTGGAGATCCTCCACCTGCGCAGCGAGCTGAGGGACATGAGGGCCCAGCTCGGTCTGGGAGGGAAGGAGCTGCACGACGGTGGCGGGGAGGAGGAGAAGCCCCACGTGTCGGCCATCACGGCCGCCGACGTGGAGTCCACGCTGATTCTGTTACAAGAGCAAAACCAGGCCATCAGGGAGGAACTGAACCTGCTGAAGAGCGAGAACAGGATGCTCAAAGACCGGCTGAACGCGCTCGGCTTCTCCCTGGAGCAGAGGCTCGATGGCTCCGACAAGCTGTTCACCTACGCGTCCCTCAGCCCAGACCTGGCTGCAGGCAGCGGGCAGAGCGATGGCGGGGGGACGGGGACGCTCACCTCTTCGGTGGAGGGCTCGGCCCCCGGGTCCTTGGAGGATCTGCTCACGGGGCACCAGCACGGGGGCTCGGCGGACAACCTGGACAGCGAGTCCAGCGAGGTCTACCAGGCCGTCACCTCCAGCGACGACGCCCTGGACGCCCCCTCGGGAGCGTCGTCCTCGTCGGAGTCGGAGTGCGCGCCCAGCAGGGAGCGCTCTCGGAGAGGCAGCAGCGGGAACGCCAGCGAGGTGTCGGTGGCCTGTCTGACCGAACGCATCCACCAGATGGAAGAGAACCAGCACAGCACGGCGGAGGAGCTCCAGGCCACGTTACAGGAGCTGGCCGACCTGCAGCAGATCACCCAGGAGCTGAACGGCGAGAATGAGCGCCTGGGCGAGGAGAAGGTGATCCTGATGGACTCCCTCTGCCAGCAGAGTGACAAACTGGAGCTCTATGGCAGGCAGATCGAGTACCTGCGCTCCCTGCTGGACGAGCACCACATATCGTACGTGCTGGAGGAGGACATCAAGAGCGGGCGCTACATGGAGCTGGAGCAGCGCTACGCGGACCTGGCTGAAAACGCCCGCTTTGAGAGAGAGCAGCTGCTGGGCGTGCAGCAGCACCTGTCCAACACGCTGAAGATGGCCGAGCAGGACAACGCCGAGGCGCAGGAGATGATCGGGGCGCTGAAGGAGAGGAACCACCAAATGGAGCGCATCATGGAGTCGGAGAGGCAGGGCCGCGCCGCCATCGAGGCCGCGCTGGAGGAGTACAAAGAAGCCGTGAGCAGCGACCAGGCCGAGCTGAGCCGCTGCAGGGCCCAGCTGGAGCAGGAGAGGCAGCGGGTGGCGGAGCTGTACTCGCTGCACACCGCCGGGGACAAGAACGACATCTACCAGCTCCTGGAAGGGGCGCGCCTGGCGAAAGAGGAGGCCGAGGCCAAGGCAGCGAAGTCACAGGAGGACCTGGAGCAGGCCCACAGTGACCTGGGCCACCTGCAGGACACTTTTAGTAAGGTAAGGACTGCTGTGGGCTCAGTGTAGACGTCCCTCACGTCTACCTTAGGCCCACGCTGCGCAAAATAAACCCACATGAATAAATAATATTGAAGCCTCCTGCAAACAAATAACTAATAACCACATTTTCTGTTAATGAAATGATGCTGCTTTTCCTGTGTGCAGCTGGACAGGGAATACAGGGAGTTCCAGGAGCAGGCGCAGCAGCAGATGTCCGAGCAGGAGCGCGCTCTGGACAAGCAGCGCATGGACCTGCAGGAGAAGGAGACGGAGATCGCAGACATGAAGGAGACCATCTTCGAGCTGGAGGACGAGGTGGAGCAGCATCGGGCGCTGAAGCTGCACGACAACCTCATCATCACGGACCTCGAGAGTAAGCCTGTCCCGGGCGTTGTCGACCTCTGATCGGCTCCAGGCGAGCGAGGTATTGAGTCCTGAACGACTTTATTTCAGACTCGGTGAAGAAGCTCCAGGACCAGAAGCATGACATGGAGAGAGAGATTAAGATCCTCCACCGCAGGCTGAGGGTGAGTGCCGAAAACTGAAAGCACGCAGCAAAGCCAGGGTACTTATGCTCCCCTGTGCAGGAGGAGTCGATGGAGTGGCGTCAGTTCCAGGCTGACCTGCAGACGGCCGTCGTCATCGCCAATGACATCAAGTCGGAAGCGCAGGAGGAGATCGGAGATCTGCGGCGCAGGCTGCAGGAGGCCCAGGAGAAGAACGAGAAGCTGAGCAAGGAGCTGGAGGAGGTCAAGAGTCGCAAGTAAGAGCCACTTAGGAGAGCTCCCGCGGTCGCCCTGACACAGCCTGTCCCCGCTTCGTAAACAGAGGAAGATTTAACTCTGCTTATTTGATTATAGTTGTGTATGCTCAGTTTGTATTAGTTTATGTCTGAAGAGTCCCACAGTTGATTAAGTGCCTTTACAGACCTACTTTCAGCTCCAATTTTTCTATAGATGTCTCTCTCACGTCATATAAACTCAATTAGTTAGCAGGGGGCAGTCGGGGCCTGTGAGCTTGTAACCTGAATGGATTACCGTGTGTGTGTGTGTCCTGCAGGCAGGATGAGGAGCGGGGCAGAGTGTATAACTACATGAACGCGGTGGAGCGAGACCTGGCCGCTCTCCGTCAGGGGATGGGCCTGAGCCGCCGGTCCTCCACCTCCTCCGAGCCCTCCCCCACGGTTAAAACGCTCATCAAAAGCTTTGACAGCGCCTCGCAAGGTACCACACGTTCACACACACACACACACACACACACCCCCGAGGACGCTCGCCGTCGCCTGAACTGAGCTCGGCCCGTGTCACCCTCAGGTCCTCCCTCCAACGGAGCGTCTGTGACCCCGACGGCCTCAGCTGCCCCGATACCCCGCACCCCCCCTCAGCCCCAGCCCCATGAAGACCCCACCAGCAGCCGCTGTTTCACCCATACAGGTGCTGAGAACAGGAGAGATTCTGATAGAAAGACTCTTCTGCTAATAATAATAATAATAATAATAATAATAATAATAATAATGATAATAATAATAATACACCACCTGATGAGGTGGACAGGGATAGTGCTCTTTGATTTGACCAAAATGGAGCCGGTTGGCTGTGTCACGGTAGATGAATATTCACCATAAATGCACCAGGAAACACGGAAGACGATGTGATTCACGAGAAGGACATCAAGTGTGATGTGAAACACGCGGGTCTGGAGGAGCTCAGATAGGTTGTGGGCCTGTTCACGTCGTTCTTTTACCTCCTCGTTATCAAGCCGTGGGAGCCCGTTATCTTATTGTCGTCTTATTTCCTTACGCTCACACTTCTGTGCTCGTCTTTCCCACTTCAGAGGCACTCCATCAGCGGGTCCATGTCGGCGCCCAAGCCCCTCTCGTCCCTCGGTGACAAGAGGCCCACGTACACGGACATCACCATGCCAGGTGGGTGAACCCCCGAGGACACCCCGGTCACATCCGGCTCGTTGACTGGGTTCAGCGGCCCCTCTGTGAACCCCCGGAGCTTCTGCTGGATGTTGACTTCATCTCCTGCTTAACCAAACATTAACATGACTGACAATAACGAGGGAGCGGATAGTGTAAGGCTTTCTCACTAATGAGTTCAAGTGTCTCATGTGAACGTGCAGATCGGACCATCGCCTCCCGTTACCCCCCACCCCCTTGATTTATTGTTTTCTCTCTGGATGAGGAAGCCCCGTTGCTTAGTGCTTCCTGCGTCCAGAGGGTCTGGAATGCAGCTCTTTACCGCCGATGTTTCGGGGGGAAGGAGCTTATGGAGGCGCTGTATCACACGCGGTGTAAACACTGTCATGCGTCCGCAGCTGAGCACCTCCTCAGAGGGACCGCAGCGAGCCGGCCTCAATCTGCCCTCCAGAGGGTCTCCAACATGGACTCCACCAAGGCCATCTCAGGTCAGAGGCAGCGCCTACGCCAGCCTGCCGCGAGCTGATCCTGCCACCGGATTAGCCGGGGGAGAAAAAAAAAAAAATCAAATAAGTACTTCCTATTTCCTGCGCAGTGTCCCGGCGGAGCAGCGAGGAGATGAAGAGGGACATGTCGGCTACCGACGGGGCCTCCTCCGCCTCCCTGATGGCGATGAGCGCCGCTTCCTCCCCGCTGTCCCTGTCCTCCTCCTCCCCCACCGCCTCCGTCACCCCCACCACACGCAGCCGCCTCAGGTACCGGCGGGACGCTGAGCGCAACGTCTGTCAGTCTGTAGTCCAGAAAATTGTCTCAAAGCACACACCGTCATCATCATCATCATCAGTTAGACCAGTGGTCCCCAACCCCCGGGGCGGGGACCGGTCCCGGTCCGTGGGTCAATCGGTACCGGGCCGCCCAAGAAATAATTTATTATTTCCGTTGTGTTTATTATCTGAGTCTGAACAGTCTTTTATTTTGAAAAACGACCCGATTCTCTCGGTTACATCTCGTTCACTTGAGCGCCAAAAGCATCAAAATGAGTAAAAAAAACAGACGTGGAAGTTTATTTTGAAGGGGTAAAGGCCCAGATTTAGATTTAGATTTAGATTTGACATATAAACATCCTACGTGCACCCCCCCCCCACCAAGCATTGACTGGTGATGATAAAAAGGTTGGGGACCGCTGAGTTGAAGGGTTCGTACTCCAGATCTGAACCCTACATTTATTTCCCCTGGATCTGAGCGAGGGCACGTGGTCACATTCCGTCCCTGTCCCTCAGTCCGGCCCGCGCAGTAAACGCCCCCCCCCCCGTCCACGCGGCCATCACCCGTGTTTGTGTTACAGAGAAGAGAGGAAGGACCCGCTGTCGGCGCTGGCCCGAGAGTACGGGGGCTCCAAGAGGAACGCTCTGCTCAAGTGGTGTCAGAAGAAGACCGAGGGCTACCAGGTGATGAGGGGCCGACCTCAGATCAGACAAGGACCCCCTCCCTCCAGTCACTGAAGGCCCTGGTTGTGGCTGTGGGGATCCAGACATCAAACAACAGATTAGAATTATATAAACATTAAAAAAGCTGCAGTACAAAGCCCCCCCCACCCCCACCCCCCCCTCACCTGGGGGGGGCTGTATCAGCCCCTGACTGATCTGTTTCCTGCGCCTGCATCAGTCACGGCCTCTCGCCCCGCTGAAGGCAGCTCTGTAATATCATCTCCTGTAATGTCATCAACATATTAGTGTATTGGTGATTAATTAGACTTCCTGCCCCCCCCCAACCCCACCCCAGCCCCCCCGGGGACTGCAGCTATTGGTTTTCTTTCTGCCTCTCTCGGCGTAAAGCCTCACCGACCCAGTCTGCTCCTGTCCCGGGGTCAGGGGGGGGTCGCCGCCGACAGCCCGCCCCCCCGTTGACCGAACGCGTGAGCAGGAGGCGCCGGTGCGGCTCAGGTAGTCAAAGAAGGCGGGGCGTACCCGGCGCCGGACTCCGAGTCGCTCTGAAAGCGGCGAGCGGCAGGTGCGTTCGGCGTCACGCTTGATGTTTGCCCCCCCTCCTCCTTTTAGCCCCACGTTGGTTCCGGTCTCCATGGCAACCAGGGCCTCTTTCAGGAAGCGCGCCACATTTAACACATCCTGTGCGCTCTTAGCTGCCCGATCCAAACGCGCGACATCCTCTGAACCACCGGAGGTCCGACACCGGCTTTAGAATTTACAGAGCCGCGGGTTTACGGCCCCGCTCGGGGGAACGTCGTCGTTAAATCGTTTTTATTGGCTTCACGAGAACTCGCTCTTTACGAGCGTTATACAGCCGAAGGGGGGGGTCGCGGACGCCCATAACCGGGCCTCGGTGTCTCAGCGCGCCGTCTCGGCTCAAGGGTCCGTGACCTCGAATTTGTTAAAAGTCGGCGGCGGTCCCCGCCCCGTAGCGCGACCCGTGGAAGCTGCAGGCGAGGCGGGCGTCTGACCCCCGATGTCGTCCCTCAGAACATCGACATCACCAACTTCAGCAGCAGCTGGAACGACGGCCTGGCCTTCTGCGCCGTGCTGCACACCTACCTGCCCGCGCACATCCCGTACCAGGAGCTCAGCGGCCAGGAGAAGGCAAGTAGCGGGGCCCCGCGACCCCCCCACACACACACACCCCCCACCCCCGGAGCGAAGCGTTATCGGGGGAGTCGCGTCGGTGACTCTGGTTGTGTTTGTGTCTCAGAGGAGGAACTTCACCCTGGCCTTCCAGGCAGCCGAGAGCGTGGGCATCAAATGCACTTTGGTGAGTCCGAAGCTCGCGCCTTGGGGGGGTTGGGGGGGGCGGCGTTCTGGGCCGCGGCGCTCGGGGCTGACCGTTTCCGCCGCTCTCGTCCCCAGGACATCAACGAGATGGTGCACACGGAGAGGCCCGACTGGCAGAGCGTCATGACCTACGTCACCGCCATCTACAAGTACTTTGAGACCTGACTCCACCGCCCCCCCCTCCCCCCTGCCCCCCCTCCCATCACGTTACATCACCGATATCCGACCGCAGCGGCGCCGCGTGGAAGGCGCCGTGCAGACAAACACATCCAAAGGGCTGTTACATTTACGGGCTGAAGGAGGGCGGAGTCACGCGCCGGTGCCTTTAACTTGACTTCTCCTCGCGGGCGCCATCGCCCGGCGTTCGGCGGGGGGCCGGGGGGGGGCGGGGGGGTTTGTGCGGACCCGACTGACGTTTACATTATTCCTCTCTGGGTTTGAGACGAACCAAAAAGCAGCGAGGCCGGAACACCCCCCCTCCCTATTCGCTGACAGCAAATCAGATGGCCTTGTTACCCCCCAGTCTTCCACGCCGCCGCAGCCCCCCCCCCCGGCCTCAGGAGAAAGTGCCTGCCGGGGGAGGGGGGGTCCGGAGGCGGGGCCAACGCGCCTCTCCAGCACGTGAAGCTGAACACTTCTACACTCGTTGCCAAAACGCTGCGGGGGGGGGGTCCGAACGGGCGGCCCGAACCCTCAACCGCTGGTATTTATTCGAGGCGCGCCGACTTCACCGGCGACCAAAACGGGGTCCGGGGCGGTCGTTGGCCTTAAGAAAACTCCCCGTCCCCGGAGGTGAGAGCATCCCACACAGAGGAAGGACAGCCCCCATGACCCCCGCTCACACACTCGAAGCAGCGAGTTCGGGCGGGGGGACAGGGGGGGTTCGGAAACGCCAGAGAACTTCGGCGAGCGCGTGCCTGCGGCGGTGGCGGGGGGTCGTTTGGGTTCCTCCTCGGCCTTCTCTGACCGAGGTGATTCCGAACAAACGACCCCCCGTGTTGGACTCCTCCCGCAGGCCCGGGCGAGGGCGCGTCCTTTTTCCTCGTCTCGCTTCCGGAAACGAAACGAGCGGCGGCGGCGGCGCGTCTCCTCCTCGTTCGACGTGTGAACTTTGATGCAGTGATACCCAGCTGGTTTTACACTACGGCTCTTTTGTTGTATGCTACATCCTTTACCCCCCCCGTTTCACTAGGCAGCGTTACTGTTAACACTCTGAGCCCTCGTATCCGTCGTGTCGATAAGCTACAGACCCGCACGAACGCTCATCGGACGCCTTGCACACCCTGACCGCAGCACCTGTAGCCGCGCGAGGGCGCGCTTCACGCCCCTTTACTCACGCGTTATTACCGCCTTCGCTCGCTCGCCACGGCGCACCTGAACCTGCCCAGAGGGGCGTGGCCTGAACGGCTCAGTAGTAAAGAGGCGGGGCTTACAGTGTTGACAGGTAATGCAGGTTTATCTATTTATTCATCGCTTTACTCTTGTGTGCAAACATGTATTTATAACACGTACAGAAAGTTGTAACTGCACTGAGATAAGCTTTTTTTTTTTACTTCACACTAATTTCCTGTCTCCATCAGCGAAAGTGTCGTCGTGTGCTGCGGTTACCCCCACCGATGCTTGTCGCCACGTGAAACGACTTTCTTTGAAGCTGGGGGGGGGGTCTGGGGGGGGCGAGGGAAAGCGTCATTTCCGGCGTATTAACTTAACGCAACAATCAAAGCAAATGTGAACAGTGTGTTTACTGTGCGCTTTCTTTTTTTTTTTTTTGTTTTACCGCTCCCACTTCATCACGCTACGTTTGTTTACTTGAAAGAGTTCTGAGAATTCCACTGAACGTGCTTTATTTTGTATTTTTTATTCCCACGTTGCCTGGTTGTTTTTTTTTTATAACCCCCTGCTGCTTTTTCAGCCGACATTGAGGGTTGATGTTTGGTTTGGTTTTCTTTTTTTTTTTTTTGAAACGGTCTCTTAGCGACAGATTGCTAAATTGAAGCTACATGAGTTAAATGTGTGTGTTTCACATGTAAAGGGATTAAGCTACAGTATTAAGTACACACAAATGTACAAATAATCAGTTGTTGAAAGATGCTGTTTGGTTTTTACGTTGCTTTTTTTTTCTGGCAGTAGTTATAAAAAAAAAACAAAAAACAAAACTGTTGAAGGTTTTTGTGGTCTTTGTGTCCTTTTCTTTTTATGCCGTTAATCCAACTCTGCACTAATGAATCAGGCTCCTGAATTGGCTAAAAGCCGCACAATGGTGGGCTCATTATTACTTTTCTGTTTATTTATCCAGCCATAGGCGGAATTGTAATTGTCCGTCCCAATAATTCACAGCACCGTTGTGTATTCAGGAAATCCATGTTAATGTCCCCCCCCACCACACACACACACACACACACACACACACCAGTGTCTCACAGCAGTGTCTCACAGTGGTTTGATCCGCTGCTGAACTGGTGAAGACAGGAAAGAATGCGGTTTTCCTGTGTCACTGAGTGGTGCTCGGTACTAACTTACTATAAAGATTTTGGCTCTTTTCTGGATTTATTTTTTCTGCGACAAGGTTAAAAGTCGACAGATAAAATTGCTGTAGTGTTAAATTTAAAGCAAAATGAGAGAAACATACTAAAATGGTTAATTTAACTTGGATTATAACCGAACGAGGACATATTATTTTAAAAAAATCCACAAGGCAGTGCTGTGTTGATCACACAACGAGAAGGCTTCCACTTGTCTTTATCTGCTTCTTTTACTTTAATAAGAACTCTTTCAATTATTCAAAACAGACTAAAAGTAGAATTAATGTTGCTCCTGTCTGATGGTACAAAAAAAAGCCTTTTGAGCGCTTTTATCTCTTTTTCTTAAGTATATTTTTTATATAAAAAGTATATTTTTTCCTGTAAAGCCCCCCCTCGGCCCGTCCTTATGCTCGTGTGTGTATTAAGGGTGTATTACCTGTTCCACTGACCTCACAGGTACCTGGCACGCACTGGCGGCGGCCACGCCCCCTCACTGCACCGACCACGCCCCCTATGGGCACTGGCCCCGCCTCCTCCTGGCACTGGCCCCGCCCCCTCTCGGCGGAAACAGCCCGATAAGACTTGCGCTGCGAGGGAAGGTGTGCGCGTCCGCGTGCGTGAGGAGGAGGAGAGTGGGGGGTAGAGTTCGTCCGGAGCTCGTCCCTCACCATCTCCGCTTTAAGATAAACAAAAGTCGAGCAGAAGTCTGCGGCCGAGGACCGTCGGCTCGCGCTCGCCTCCCTCACCTGTCAGGTAAGTTCAGAAAAAGAGCACCGGCTCTGCACAGGTACAGGGTCTCTGCAGCCCTGCTCGCTCGGTGGGCTCACTTTACTGGAGGAGAACACAGCAGTGGCGGTCCTAGACCAGGGTGTGTGTGTGTGTGGTGGTGTGTGTGTGTGTGTGTGTGTGGGTAGAAATGAATTAAAGTGAGTAAAGGACGCTTCTATATACAGAACAATAGGGTTTATATGTTCTATAAACAGAACAATAGGGTTTATATGTTCTATAAACAGAACAATAGGGTTTATATGTTCTATAAACAGAACAATAGGGTTTATAGGTGGTTTTACTGTAGTCCGGGGGGGTTATTTACACAACCAGAACTACCGGTAAAAGTTATAAACATAAAATAACCGCGGGGACATCCACGTCTCAGAAGGAATAAACCCTGGATTCGAGCTCCATCGGCGATCGCGAGGTGACCAGAGTTGTAATCAAGAGTTAAACGTGCAGCGGGGGTCACATTTAACGTGCTTTAATTTGATTTATGACGTTTTAATGCGTTATAACGGAGGGTATTAACGAAACGGGCGCAGGGCGCAGATGAGTCGCATTTCGGGCTTGCACGTGACGCCTCCGTGCGTGTGTGCGTGCGTGTGTGTGTGTGTGTGTGCGTGTGTGTGTGTGTGTGTGTGTGTGTTGTTTGGTGCAGGATGTACATGAGTTTATCTTTGAAAAGGAAACCGATGAAAACCCCCCGCGGCTTCCTGACGGACGCGCGGGCCATCGCGGTGCGCAGACGGTGCGTCCTCTTCCGGGAGGGAGCTCCGTCGTCCTTTGAAGATCAAAGCCTCAGAGCCCAGATGAAGGAGGAAGGGGGGGGGGCACAAGACCTCGAGGGCCTCGCATAGCGCCCCCTAGGGCGGCCTGGGGGCCCTCTGTGGTTGGGGGGGGTCATTTTGAGAGGCCCCTCTAATCTGACTTTGTTCGGGGCGACTTGAGCGACCCTCGCCTCCTCCTCCTCCCCCTCCTCCTCCTCTTCATCCTCCTCCTCCTCCTCTTCATCCTCCTCCTCCTCCTCCTCTTCCTCCTCCTCTTTCTCCTCTCCTCCTCCTACACCTCCTCTTCCTCCTCCCTCTCCTCCTCTTCCTCCTCCCCCTCCTCCTCCCCCTCCTCCTCCTCCTCCTTCATCGTCCTCCTCCTCTTCATCCTCCTCCTCCTCCTCTTCCTCCTCCTCCTCCTCTTCCTCCTACACCTCCTCTTCCTCCTCCCTCTCCTCCTCCTCCTCCTCCCCCTCCTCCTCCTCTTCATCCTCCTCCTCCTCCTCCTCCTCCTCCTCTTCCTCATCCTCCTCCTCCTCCTCCTCCTCCTCCCTCCTCCTCCTCTTCATCCTCCTCCTCCTCCTCATCCTCCTCCTCCTCTTCCTCCTCCTCCTCCTCCTCCCGCTCGTCGTCAGGGGTTACCGCGGGTCCTCGTGCGCCCGTCCGGACTCGTCCCCCCCCTTGTGCAGCAAAGTCCAGAAAACAACGCCCGTTCTTGGGTTTGGCTCTGGTTCTTAATCCCTCATCCAGCCGGGGCCTCTAATCCCGCTAATTCCGTGTTCCGCATAAACACAGTTACCCCCGTTTTATTTGTTCATACGCGACAAAGGGAGGATTTAGTTACGTTATTTCCTCATTTCTCGCCTACGTCCCAGTTTAAGGTCACGAAAACGGTCTGCCGGCCCCCCCCCCGGACTCAAGAATGAACTGATTTGGATTTGGGGGGGGTCGGGGGTCAGCCGTCATGTACGATCCAGTGTTCATTACCAAGCGGGACCTTTGACCCCCCCTCCCGCCCCCGGGGGAGCCGCGGCGGGTCGGGGTCCGACCCCCGGCCGAAAGGTATGCGGGGGCCGAGGTGGGTGGATCGATCACGGCTGTCAGCCGCGCCGGAGGTGGCGGACGAAATAGAGCGCGGCAAAGAAAAGACGAGAGCGGCGAGAAGAAAATAAAAGTCGGCCTAACGTGTAGACGCACGATTTTCGCCCCTGGAGGTGCACTTAAACGACCCGTGAACTTATTAGTTATGAAAACTACAAAAAAAAAGCCTTGCTTGGTCGCCACGGGCCGGACCTCTACGCTGCAGGATTCACACCAGGATCCAACACACACACACACACACACACACACACGGGCGCGTTGTGATCTTAAGGAGCATCTTGTGATTGCAGCATGTGTAACCTGGTGTCACGCATCTCAGGCGTCGCGCTCCCGGGCGGAAGTTTTTTTATTTTTTTTGCGTGAATGCGGGTGCGTGCGCAGGAAACACTGAATAATATCGTCTTTACCGCCTTCACAAAAACGTTTAAGCGAGGGCTGGTGGGGTCCGGTCCTCGAGGGTCGCGATCCTGCCGGGTTTTCTGATCCGCCTGGTGGAAATCTGCTTCCACTGTGCCCTCATGAAGGCCTATTTCACCCGGGAGGAACGAAAACCTGGCCGGAGTTTTCTGAGGACCGGACTCCGAAACCCCCTCCCTGTTTGAAGCTCTATTTTATTTTATCAGCCTCGACGTCGCGTTCATCATTCAAGCTGCCATTAAGCATTTAGAAAACAGTGATTTCCTTTCCAGAAAAGATAAAAATGCATCTGTTTTTATCAACGCAACGTTTAAAAAGAAGTATTAACATTTGTCGCGCTGTATGAGGCCCCCGATCGGTGAAACCCTGGAAGTGTCACGATTTGACCTTGTTTTTAATGGCTTTAAAGTAAAACCCAATTATGTTTGGGAGAGAGCCACAAGAAGCTGTTTTCAGGAAAAATATACATGAGCATAACATCTTTTTTTTTACCCTTGTAATAAAACTAAACAGAAATGGAGGGGAGCAATAAGAACATGTCAAACGTGCAGCTTGAGTCTGACAGCAAAATATTTGTCCAGCGTTTGGGAACTGGGTGGACGTGACAGTTGCTGCGCGAGGTTTGATTTTGGAGGATCGGGGCTGACGTCAGGGGCCAGACGGGGCGTCACCATGCTGATGATGTTTTGTTGTGGGGGGCCCCCAGCACCTCCTCCGCTCCTCCTCACCCTGAGGATGTTTTGAAATATGTTTTTTTTTTTTTTTTTAAGTTGAATTACGAGCCTGTCCTTTAGAGAGTCCCCTGTTTCCCCAGATTATCTGTGAATCCCTGGAGTTTGTTATTGTGGGACGCACCACTAACATGGGAGACTCAGCGTGTGGGGCTCCATTTCCTCTCCCGTCCTCTGGGATCCTTCATCTGGACGCAGCAACGCATGAGACTTTTGAACAGGCTGCAAAGACCAGACGCGCGCGCGAGGATAGATTGGCCTTTTAAAAAGGCCCCGCGAGCAGTCTTTAAAACAAAAACCAGCGATGGCAGCTCCCAAAACTGGATCTAATCGAAGGGGAAAGAGGAAGCTCCGGAACCTAATTTTATATTTGGGACCACTTTCAGGTTCACAGACGCAGACGACTGTAATAAGCTGAAGTAATTCAGAAACCACAAGGTGACCCAACGACGGTTTCTTTAAACACAATCACATGTTCACCTCTTCCCTATTCTCATGCGTCTAGTCGTGAGGTCATCGGTTCTAGTTTAAACCTGGTTCTGTCTGGAAGGTCAACTCCCAAGTCCCCCATTCGAGCAGCTGTGTCGGCGAAAGAGGTCAATAAAACAGGTTTTCTGAACGCGCGCATCAAGCCTCATTTACCGTTTGCGTCACTCGTGTTGACTGTTGACCCTCGTGTGGTCGCGCCTTTCGCGTCTGCTCGAACGTTTTTCCCCGACCAGGTAGCGGCTGTGGTTATTCGCCCCTTTTCTAAAACCTGGAGTTTGCCCCTCTCACGGCCCAGGCCTCGAACCGCGCGTCGCGCGACTGTTTTGAACTTTCGGTGCTTTTTCGGGGCTCGGATCCGCGCGAGCGAAGCGTTACGTGAGGGTCGCGGCCCGCCACCGCCGCTCTGGAGGACCCGCGAGGTTCAATCACATTCATCGATTTCGTTGGGGCCTTCGCGGGGGAACGTCCCGTCTGAGTCTGCTTTTGTTTGTCTCGACTGGCGAACGAAGATTGCGTTCGTTAGCTGTGAGGAAATTGTTATTTTTAGGCGGCGTGACGCGTCTGATTTTAGAGCGCGTCTGCTCGGGCCGACTTCCTTTATTGTAAAAACGTTTCCTCTTTTTGATTTCTGCGCCTCCGTCTCCGCAGCTCGACGTCCCGGCCATGCGCGCCGTTGGCGGCGTGTCAGCCCCCGGAGAGCACCCTGGGAAAACGCCGCTGAGGGGGGGGCTCTGAGGGGAGGGGACGGCGAGGAGCGAGGGGGGGGTCCGAGGCCTCGGGGGGAGGCGAACAGCGAGGGGAGCGGAGCGAGGGGGGGGGGGATCCGAGGGAGTGCTGGCGGCGAGCGGGCCGAGCTCAGTGGGCGCCAGGCTGCAGCGATGGTCCTGGAGGCCCGGCGTTCCTCCCGCCTCGTCCGCCGCGCCGCCGCCGCCTTCGCCATCATGAGCATCTACGACTACATCTACATCATCCTGGAGCTGCTGATCGCCGTCTTCTCCGTGCTGGGCAACGTGCTGGTCTGCTGGGCCGTGTGCATCAACAGCAACCTGAAGACCATCACCAACTTCTTCGTGGTGTCCCTGGCGGTGGCGGACATCGCCGTGGGCGTCCTGGCCATCCCCTTCTCCATCGCCATCAGCACGGGCTTCTGCTCCAGGTTCTACGGCTGCCTGTTCATCGCCTGCTTCGTGCTGGTGCTCACCCAGAGCTCCATCTTCAGCCTGCTGGCCATCGCCATCGACCGTTACATCGCCATCAAGATACCGCTCAGGTAAAGACCGTGGGGGGGGGGGGAGCGCGGCGCCCGTGATGGCGGAGGCGTGGATCTGTGAAACAACCCTGAACCTGGGAGGGAGCAGCGGTCTTTTCTGTTTCCAGGCTGTACTTCCCTCCTATTGAACTCGCTCGAACGTCTCAGCTGAACAAATATGTCTAGAAATGGACCGTCCCCCGAGGACGCGTCCCCGCGGGCCGCTCGAACGAGGAAGCTTTTATCGCTTCACCAGACGGCGTAACCCTCCCGGAGACGCAGGAGTGTTTATGTTACCGTTAAAACTCTGAAAGGAGCTGAAGGTAGACGCGGATCTACGATACGTGAGGGGTCCTGCGCTGTTTCTGATGGAGTGTGTGTGTGTGTTGGGTGTGTGTGTGTGTGTGTGTGTGTGTGTGTGTGTGCTTGTTTTCACGACGTTAACCTTCCGACCTTTGCACTTCAACATTTCAAATATGTGAAAAAGCGAAGACAAATATCTCAGCTGCTCTCCCACACTGAACTGCAGCCTCACTCAAAATAGCCTCTTCCGTTGAGGAACGCTCGCGGGCCCCGTCCTCCGGCGGTGGGGACGGGGCCGCCCGCCGCGCCCGCCGGGCCCGCCGGCCTCCGCGGCGAGCTGGTTCGTGGTCGAGCGCGGGTGCTGAGACGCTCCCCTCCCCCTCTGCCCCAGGTACAACGGTCTGGTGACGGGCCAGCGGGCGCAGGGCATCATCGCCATCTGCTGGGTCCTGTCCATCGCCATCGGCCTGACCCCCATGATGGGCTGGCACATGCCCCAAGGCGGCGTCATCGGCGGCGGCGACGGCTGCCCGCCGGGGCTGATGAGGTGCCTGTTCGAGAGGGTGGTGCTGATGCCCTACATGGTGTACTTCAACTTCTTCGGCTGCGTGCTGGTGCCCCTGCTGCTGATGCTCGCCATCTACCTGTGCATCTTCATGGCCGCGCGCCACCAGCTCAAGCTGATGGAGCTCAAGGTCGTCCACGGCGAGAAGCCCGGCTCCACGCTGCAGAAGGAGGTGCAGGCCGCCAAGTCCCTGGCCATCATCGTGGGGCTGTTCGCCGTGTGCTGGCTGCCGCTGCACATCATCAACTGCTTCACGCTCTTCTGCCCCGCCTGCGAGCGCCCGCCGGCGCTCATCATGTACATGGCCATCATCCTGTCGCACGGCAACTCGGTGGTCAACCCCTTCATCTACGCCTACCGCATCCGGGAGTTCAGGCAGACCTTCCGCAAGATCATCCGGCGCCACGTCCTGGGCCGCCGCCGCCAGCCGCTGGGGAGCAGCAGCGGCGGCAGCGGGAGCACGCGCACGTCCGTCCACAACGCCGACTCCGTCAGGCTGGCGCCCAACGGCCTCAGGATGGACCGCCTCAGCGAGCGCAGCCGCGGCGGTGGCGGCGGCGACGGCGAGGACTCGCCCGCCCGCCCCGCCGACGCCTCCCCCATGCGGGGCGGCCTGATCGCCGTGTCCCACGCTCCCCTCTCCATCGTCGTCTCCCGCTGCCCTCACATGATCTCCTGCCAGCTGCAGGCCCTCAGACAGGCCGGGATCGCCGTCCGTCCCGACGGGGGGGTCGGCGGCGGCGGTGGCGGCGGCGGGCCCGAGGACCTGGGCTCGGCGCACGTAGCAGCGCTGCTGAAGGAACAGACATCGAATAGCTGCTTCGCCGAGCTGGCCCTGATGTCCTGACACACGCTCACCACCGAGCGGAGTCTCGCCTGTGGACGTAAATCCCCAAAAAAAAAAAAAAAAAAAAAAAAAAGTCAACCATCAACTCTTCACAAGCAGCATTAACTAGCACCTCGCACTGGCGGCGTCCCTCCTAAGCCCCGCCCACAAGGCCGCTCCCGAAAGGGTCGCACGAACGCTTTTTCCCCACCCGGAACACGAACGTGTGCGTTCCTGCGGGGTGCGTTTAAACGTGTGTTCTTTAGATTTGACTAAACTAAATCCACTCTGCTCACACACACGCACACACACACCTGACGCACGCACACACACCTGACGCACACACACACACACACACACACACACACCTGACGCACACACACACACACCCCTCCTGCTGATGCACTGCAGGGCGCCACGACCACAAAGACGATCGGTTAAACGCTGCCTCGCTGTCGATGACCTCAGCGCGTCTCCGTCCCTGAAGCTGATCAAACAGCCACCAACACCCGTCTGATCGATCAGAACCTTAAATTATTGATTTTTTTTGGGGGGGGGGGGCGTTTAGGGACACTCACGACGGATGTCAGGATGGATGGCGATGGAGATCTGCACTTTTTTGTTCAGCCATTTCAGGCTTTAGGTGCAGAGAGCTCACCTCCAGGAGGTGTTTCAGGTCCCCCCTGGTCTCACCTGGTCTCACCTGGTCCCCCCTGGTCCCACCTGGTCTCACCTGGTCCCCCTGGTCTCACCTGGTCTCACCTGGTCCCCCCTGGTCTCACCTGGTCTCACCTGGTCTCACCGGGTCTCACCTGGTCTCACCTGGTCTCACCTAGTCCCCCTGGTCTCACCTGGTCTCACCTGGTCCCCCCTGGTCTCACCTGGTCTCACCTGGTCCCCCCTGGTCTCACCTGGTCTCACCTGCGCTGGTTTCAAAGTGCCCGCCTGCTCCTGTTTGCGCTTGATGCAAATAAACGCGCGGTTCGGACGTTCAGGAGGACACGCGGGGAGGCTCGGACCCCGTTTCTGCCCGTCCTCTCGAGCCCACCTGCAGTAACGTCCGACAGACGCCTTCAGGTCTTTCCGAAACGGGGGATTGAGTTCAAGCGGCCGTGAAACGTTCCCAGAGCCGTTCGTTCAGGTCAGGGAATCCCATCGTGATTACACCAGGGATGTCTGATATAGAAGCCCGCCGCAGAGCCGCGGATCTGTTTTTCTCATTCTGGGAAGCAGTTTGTTGATCACTCTAAAGATCTGTAAAGTGCACTGTTTTCCCAGCTTTTATCACAATTCCCGTGTGAGCTCAGGTTCCAGGGCCAAGCGTTTCTAGTGTTTCCACGAGGGGGGGGTGGTGTGGGTGGGTACAAAAACTTTATTTTATAACTTCAGTTATCATGATAAATATTTGTCCATCTGATTATCATTGACTGTGGGATTCCTGCGATGCCAAAAATGCTGTTCTTGGTAAAATTTTTGCTCATTAGGCAGCGGATGACGCTGGTTTATCTGTATTTTTAAACATGCCATGGAGTGGAACGATCCGGATGACACAGTTGATTAACCTCGTGTGTGCAAATGCGTGCAAAACTGTATTTTATCGAAATAAGTGAATTAACTATACACGATAAAAACCACTCAACCAAAACGATTTAAATTCGGCTCTCTGTCGCCACCTGCTGGCCACGGTTATTTAACTAATATTAATAAATTCATAAGTGTTTAAAGTCATAAATGACGACTTAAGTCAGGAATGTGTGTGTGAGGGGGCATATCAATGAAATAATAAATATTAACTATTAATCACACTTTATTTATACAGCACTTTTCACACGTTCCATCGATGTGACTCAAAGTGCTTCACAGAAGAAAATAAACAGAAACATGTAATAAAACCTCCCCCCGCTCTCTCTCCCCAAGCGCACACACACACACACACACACACACACACAAGTTAGTGTAAGGACATGGCAGGGCACAAGGGAACCATGAGAGGAAAACCACCCATGGGAGCTCGTCTACAGTCGGAGGGTTCACAGCCCACGAGGGGGGGGGTCCGCACACAGGGCAGAGCCCACCAGTCCTCCCAGTCCGAGGGCTACCCAGGACCAGACCCACCTCCCAGCCTGCCCCCCCCCCCATGAGGAAGAATGGGAGCTAAAAACCTGAAAGACAACAGAACAAACAGACTTAAAATCAAAAACAACACTAAATTTAAAAAGACCTGAAGCACAAAATACACCAGAATGAAGGTCAAGGACATCAGAAAGAGACCTGAAGAGGTCAAAGACAACCGAATGAAGAGGTGGGGGTCCAGGTCCAAACCTCTGGGAGGGCCCCGAGGGCCCCTATGGACCCACAAGGGCCCATGACACAAGAGCAGGTCAGACAAAGAGGACGAGACGTTTAAAAAACTAACAAAAGCACCTCAAAACCGACCCTGAAACACACCGAGAGACAACCTGCTCCCCTCCATCAGCACACCTGGGGCGGATTAATTAAGATAATTAGGCGCCAATTTGATCTCGGCCCGCCTCTAAACAAACTTTCTGCTCAAAAATTAGAACAAAGTAGGTTTTGGGAAGCCTCCCTCGAATTACCCTGATCTTTCTGAGCGTGCCTGATTGAGTTTAAACCGTTTTTTCGTGCAGAGAAAGAGGCGGTGGGTTAATTAATGACTAAAAACCCTCGGTTGCGTCACAGGCGGTTGCGTAACCGCAGTGGTGGGGGGGGGCGAATAAAACCCGCACGCAGCCGCCGGGGGGGCCCGCAGACGTCAAAGGCCGCCGCAGCACCGAGCCGGGACATGTCAGAGAGCGAGTTCGAGTCCCTGGAGGAGAGTCTGCAGGCTCACCTGCCCGAGCGCGACCTGCGGCAGGTGCGCCGGCTCCTGTACGGCAAGGACACCGCGTGAGTTATCGCGAGAACTCCCCCATCACGGCGCACGCTCCCCGGTGCCGTACTTACGGTAATCACCGGTTTACCGGCGCGTTACCGTAATAAGGTTAAACAGAGCGGGGGCGAAGCTTTATGCGCGCTCAAAAAAAATCCCAAAGTAAAACATGACGAGAAAACGAAAGAGGCTACATTTTACATTATTACACGGGTCTCAGAGGGAAATATACGTCAGAATTTAACACATTTAACAGTTTTATTTCACTTCGCTTGTTAGTTGGATGAAGGTGCAGAACAAAAGCGTTCTGTCCCGTCTTGCGCCTCCGACTTAATCACTCATTAAATTCAACTTTAGCTGTCCCTGGTAAATAATTGTTCCGCTGGATGGACTTCGGTCAGACGCGACCTTTAACCTGGTCAGACTTCGTGTAGAACCGTCAGTCCACAAACACTGGGGGCCCACCGAGTCCATCGTCATGCTGTTTAATCACCTCATAGAAACACAAAATAATTAATTTACTGTCTTGTATATGTACCCTTTCTCCCCCTCCTTCAGCCTACCCTTTAAGTTAGTTAATTTTACTTCATTTTATGCAGGTTTTTTAATTGACACAATGTAATTTTTCGCCAAAATGAAAGCGATTCAATAAAAATGTTAAAGTGGAAGTATCGTGGCGTTCCTCAAACGCGTCTCTTCTTCTTTGCTCCTCCGGATGCGAGCAGGACGTTGGAGCTGCCGGCCTGCGCCCTGGAAGCTGCCTGCGAGCGCAACTTTCAGCTGAAGGGCTGCGGGTTCGAGGCCGCGCGGGAGCAGCTGCGGGCGCCCCGGAGGGTCCGCGTGGGCCTCGTCCAGCACGGCGCCGTGCTGCCCACCGACGCCCCCGTCCTGGAGCAGGTACGGGGCGGGTGGCGGGGGTGGGGGGGCCCGAGGCGGTCCGGCTCCGGTGGGTAACTCTCGGTCCCCCCCCTCAGGTCGACGCCATGCACAGCCGCGTCGCCGAGATCGTGGAGGTGGCGGCCATGTGCGGCGTGAACATCGTGTGTTTTCAGGAGACCTGGAGTGAGTTGCCCCCCCCGGACCTCAGAAGCGCTGTTTAAGCTCCCTTTGCGCGTTTTCCCTCGACTCAGATCCCGTCGAGATGCGGAAGAGTCTCGTTTTTTTTTTTTTGTCCGAACACGAGCGCCTTAACCTGAAGCTGCTCCGCCCTCCCCAGCCATGCCCTTCGCTTTCTGCACGCGCGAGAAGGACCCCTGGACCGAGTTCGCCGAGTCGGCCGAGGAAGGACACACCACCCGCTTCTGCCAAGAGGTGAGGCGAAGGCCGCGCCCCCCCACTCGGCCCGAGCGCTGACCCCCCCTTCCTTTTCGCCAGCTGGCCAAGAAGCACGACATGGTGGTGGTCTCGCCGATCCTGGAGCGGGACGAGCTGCGCGGGACGCTGTGGAACACCGCCGTGGTGGTTTCCAACTCCGGGGAGGTGCTGGGGAAGAGCAGGAAGAACCACATTCCCAGGATCGGCGACTTCAACGAGGTTCGAGCCCGAGCTCGCTCCGCGCCGCCCGATCAAGCCGCCCGAGGCTAAACGACCTTTGCCCCCCCCCTCCCCCGGCCCAGTCGACGTACTACATGGAGGGGGACACGGGGCACACGGTGTTCCAGACGCAGTTCGGGAGGGTGGCGGTGAACATCTGCTACGGGCGCCACCACCCCCTCAACTGGTTCATGTACAGTCTGAACGGCGCCGAGATCATCTTCAACCCCTCGGCGACCGTGGGAGCGCTCAGGTGAAGGCGCCGTTGCGCAACCCCGCCCCCCCCCCGCTGACCCTGACCTCAAGTCTCTCCCCCCCCTCTCTTCCCTGCAGCGAGCCCATGTGGCCCATCGAGGCCAGGAACGCCGCCATAGCCAACCACTGCTTCACGTGCGCCATCAACAGAGTGGGCACGGTCAGTCGGGGGGGGTCGCCGAACACGACCGCGCCCACGGGCGACTTCACCTCCCTCTCATTCCCGCAGGAACACTTCAAAAGCGAATTCACATCAGGGGACGGGAAAAAAGGTAGGGGGGGGCCGCCTCCTTGGGGTGGGGGGGGTTCCCGCGGCGACCCTGACTGGGCCGCTCTCTCTCTCCCCCCGACCGCCCGCAGCCCACCACGACTTCGGGCACTTCTACGGGTCCAGCTACGTGGCCGCGCCCGACGGGAGCCGCACCCCGGGCCTCTCCAGGACCCGGGACGGGCTGCTGGTGGCGGAGATGGACCTCAACCTGAACAGGCAGATCAGCGACAAGTGGAGCTTCAAGGTGGGTTCGAGACCCCTCAAAACCTCCGGCGGGCGCACAAACACCCAGCGGTACCTCAGCTTTGGGACTGAACCCGCCCCAGGTTGAGGTCGAGGTCTGATGTGGTCGAGGTCAGAGTTCATTTCCCCCATCAGACACAACGGTAGACTCATGAATCCGTTCTGGCCCTCATGAAAAGTCCACTTTTTTTCAATAAAACGTGCGTCTAAGCAGCACGTTAGTCCTGAACATGTAGATGTGTGTAATACTGATACATACATTTATTAAAAGTAGTAATAATACCTTCATATAAACCCTTTTGTTCAGTTTACATACCTAAGCACAGGTGTTAAGCATCCCTAGAAAAGCCCCAGGTACCACAAGCGTAGTAGAGCGCTGCTCGTGGGTCCGTTCCTGTCGCACGCTCAACGAGAAAGAAACGCAGTCCCGAAGAGTCGAGACCCGCGAGGCGCCCCGAACGCCCCCTCGGCTCGACGCGGGCCGCTGGAGAGCTGAAACTTGGTCGAAAGCCGAGGCGAATTTTTCTCGAAGGCTTCGGTTGAGGCTCAAGTCGGTGGAGGGCGGAGGCTGAGGCGCCGCTGCGTTAACCTCCGAGCAACCGCAAAGAGAGGGTCAGATGCTGAAAAGCAACAAAATACCGTAGAAGGTCATCGAAGCGGGCGTTCGTCAGACGCGTTCCCGCTCGTCCCAAAGAGACAACTTATCGTCTTTACGCATTTTATTTATGTATAACAAAGTTAAAGGCAGAACAGCTTGACGCCGTTTCAATAACACAGCCCAACACCCCCAAGCTGCTTGGATTGCACGTCGTACATAATATTCAGAAAAAGTGGTGCAAAATACAAACATCGGGTCAGAGCTGTTCGACGGTTTTGAGGTAAGTCGGAAAGTCGCCGGATGCGTCGGAAATTTAAAAAAATAAAAAACCCTCCCGCGCCCTTACGAGGGAGCGTCGCTTCAACCTGTGGGTTTGTCTTCCAGATGACTGGACGGTACAGCGAGTACGCGGAGGAGCTCGCCCGAGCTGTCAGGCCCGACTTCAAGCCCCGTATCGTCAAGGAGTAGACGCAGTATAAATTAAAAAAAAAAATACCTGACTCTGTTTTTAACTGTGTCAATAAGTCCAAACAGAAAATAAACTCTAACACAACCCTCTTTTTTATTCCTAAATTACCAACCGTCTTCCCTGGACCTCTGGCCCGATAGACTTCAGACTAAAGTTTATGGCAAATATGTGCAGAGAATCACATTACGCCCAATTTCAAGATGTAAATTGAGGCAATAATTGTGACCATTTCCTAAAAAATATATATATATATCTGCAGTTTAAAATATCCTGTTTGTTCACAAGCCAGATGAGCACTCGTGTGTTCATAAAAGCAAAATTATGGTTACTTTGAATTTAAATAATGGCGCCCGGTTTCAAAAGTGTAGTGCAAGTACAAATAGGTATACTAAACGATAAAACCTGGGGCTGTGAGGAAACACGTTTCCAACTTAGATATGTTCCGTGACATGATTCTGAGGGGGGGGGGGGGCTTCATTACCTGAGACTACCACAAGTCCAACTCCCCAACTCCCCCCGCTGGAAGAACACCCCCACCCCCCCCGACGGTCCCCAGAAGAGCTCGAACGCGAGCGGAGGCGTCGAGCAGGGGTGCGCACGTCTCGTCCCAGAGGTGTCCTTTTCCCCCCTCGCCATCCCCGCGTTCGTGCGGTCCCCCGTCCCACATCCGCGCAGGATTCCTCGCTCCTTAAAAAACCTACAACGCCATAAAAAAAAAAAAAAAAAATCCCGCTCGGGCGACCTCCTCATCCCCGAGAGTTTCCTCGAGCAGCCCGAAACACCCCCGGGGGGGGGTCCATCAACTGTCCTTGAACACGAACAGGATGTCCTCGTCCGTCCCGTAGCTTCGCCACGCGTCCTCGAAGTTCCGGAAGGTGGTGCAGCACACCCCTGGAAGACCCCCCACCCCCCAGAAAACACACGATCACTCAGGTTACGAGCCAGGACCCCCCCGCCCCCCCCCCCCGGGTGAGGGAGTGGTACTCACGGTCAGAGTACGCCGGGTTGTTGTAGTAGACGGAGCCCGCCGCCTTGTTGAAGCCGCACAGCACGACGAAGTGGCCCTGGTAGTCCGGCCGCCTGCAGAAGCACTTCTGGCCCACCGGCAGGAAGCAGCAGTACTTGACGGGCGAGGAGCACAGCTCGCAGGCCAGGACCACGGCGTTGACCAGCACGATGGCCACGTGGCCCCGCCCCAGGTGGGCCAGGATCTCCTCCACCGACACCGAGCTGCGGAGCGACGGCCACGAGGTCAGCTGGGGGGGTGTAAGGGGGGAAGGGGGACGGGGGGTCGGCTCACCGCTGCTTCACCGCCACGCCCCTGCTCTCGGCGTTGTGGAAGAGCTTGTTGACCCGGTCCTCCTCGGTGTCGAAGTGCTTCTTGTAGAAGTTCTGGGAGAGACAGGAAGGTCAGAGGGAGGTCGGGGGAGGTCAGAGGGAGGTCAAAGGGAGGTCAGAGGGAGGTCGGGGGTCGGGGTCGGGGGAGGTCAGAGGGAGGTCGGGGGGTCAGAGGGAGGTCGGGGGGTCGGGGAGGTCAGGAGGGAGGTCAGGGGGGGGGGAGGTCAGGGGAGGTCAGGGAGGTCAGGGGAGGTCAGAGGGAGGTCGGGGGAGGTCAGAGGGAGGGAGGTCGGGGGGGTCGGGGGAGGTCAGAGGGAGGTCGGGGGGGTCGGGGGAGGTCAGAGGGAGGTCGGGGGAGGTCAGGGGGGGGTCGGGGGGGGCTCCACCGGCTCACCTGGTTGCGGAAGCCCTTGTCCACGCCCAGGGTCTGCGTGCAGAAGCAGTGCCGGATGTCGAGCTGGCGCATCAGGTAGGCCAGGTCGATGGTCCAGACGCTCTGGGTCAGCTTCAGCTCCCTGCACGCCTTCTCGAAGTCCTCCTCGCTCACCGGGTGCAGGTACCTGCAAGAGGGTCCAGCAGACGCTCAGGGGGCCCCGGCCCGGACCAGGGGCCCGAGCAGAGCCCCCAGGTGAGGCAGGGTGGGGCCCAGGTGAGGCAGGGTGGGGCCCAGGTGAGGTGGGAGAGGGGGGGGGGGGGGTCTCACCTGAGGACCATCCTGGAGCAGGCTAAGCCGCAGTCCCAGTGGAACTGCTGCTGGATGGGGGGCACGTTCAGCACGACATCCTCTGGAGAGACAGCAGGGATCCGTCAAGACAGGCAGCCCCCACCTCCACACACCCCCCCCACACCCTCCTCACCTGCCATGCTGCTGCAGATGCGGTCCAGATGTCGCTTCACCGCATCGGAGGAGCTTAGCCGCCCGGCTAACCGCGGCTAACGCCAGCCTCTGGCCCCCCCCCCTCACCCGCGGCGACCTTAACTCATCCAGGGGCGCCGCTGCCCTCGGGGGAAGGGGGGTGTGGAGACAGACCTACCGGGCGTGTGCGGGAGGATTATCGCTTTTAAAACGCCTCCTTTCTGTTGACAGAAGCCCTTCTCTGTGTTCCGGCTGCTAGCCCGAGGGGCGCCCGTCTGCCGCTGATGAGGGGCGGCCCCGCCCCCACGCGGCGAGGAGGGCTCATTACACCCGTTCACTTTTAATTAAAAATAAAATAAAATCCACCTGGATTTAACTAATCAAACATGTAGGGCATGCTGCAGTTGGGTTAGGTTTAGGTTCATCAGTATCTGCTCAGAGACTGAGCCTGCATGACCAGGTTATTCTGTATTAGTATTATTAGTATTACTATTATTAGTATTACTATTATTAGTATTAGTATTATTAGTATTACTATTATTAGTATTAGTATTATTAGTATTAGTATTATTAGTACTAATATTAGTCCTCGTATTCAAGACGGCAATGCCAGGATTCATCTGGCTCAAGCTGTGGTTCAGGGAGCGTGAGATGTTGTTTTCACACGTGGACCCTGGACCTTGACCCCCCCAGAGAGAGTCTTTATGATGGGTGTGCTGGAGAAGGTCAGACTACCGTCAGTTCAACATCTGGGTGAACAATTAGTGCGACACTGGATGTGAACAAACCTTGTGACAGTGCAGAAGCTTATTGAAACAACGCCACAGCGAACGGGGCCTTAATCAGAGCTAAAGGCGGTCCAATGAAATATTCAAGTGTGTGTGACCTTTTTTTAAGCGTACTAATGGACACGGCACAATTAAATAAAAATACAGCATAAACGGAACACAGATTATACAAGCAAGGAAAAATACAAACTAAAATGTAAGGTGGAGCGAGTTGGTAAGAAGAGCTGCGTGTGAAATGGTCTTAAATTACCGCCTGTTTGCTTTGTGGTTTGTTTTTGCTGGCTTAGAAGTCGTGTTTTAAAATAGCGACTTGATCTGTAAACGGAAGATGCACGTGTAGGATATTATTTACAGTTTTAAAACTTTATATGTATAAAAAAAGAAGAATTTTTGCCCAAGAACACTTGATCGTAAGACTGCCAAACACCAGGTTGGGAATACATCAAGTTAATCCTGTTATTGTGAGGTTATTTTTATCTAAACACAAATGTAGGGAAAAAAAATGTTTAGTTCTACAGAAATATTTCTTCGATACATCAATAATAGGAGGACATTTAAAGTCCATATGGAGTGTTTGGAGAAAGGACCTGGACAAAACACGCTTTACAGTCATACACTGAACATTTTATTGACCGATTTAGATGAATTAATGTTGATTTTTATTTTCTTTTTTTTAAATTGCGGGGCACTTTTCGATGTATCTGCAGAACAAAGCTCGACCTTGAGGTGTCTGCGCTACTTTTGGGTTCCATAGCTCGGCCCCATTGACATCACCTGTGGTTAAAACAAAAAGAAAAGCTCATGTTTGGTCTGTGAGCAGCCGAACCGCGCAGGTGACCCGTCATTTACCTGTTCACCGTCAGAATCCTCCACCAGGACGGACACCTTGTTTCTCTTGTAGAGCTCCCTCTTCCTCATGAAGGTCAGCATCACCCAGTCAGTGACCGGAGGAACCTGAGAGGGAGGGAAGGGACCCGCTCGTCTTCTTCCGCCCACGCTCCTCAAAAACACACGTACTTACCAAACTGAGCAACGCGAGCGCTGCAGCCAAGTTAATTATGGTCGGGACGATTCCAAACTTTCCTGCCTGCAGGAAAAAGAAGGGAATTATGACAGGAGATATATATACGTAAGGGTATATATATATATTGATAAGGGTATGTATATAGATAAGGGTATATATAGGGTATATATATATATATATATTGATAAGGGTATGTATGTATGTATGTGTGTGTGTATATATATATATATATATATATATATATATATATATATATATATATATATATATATACACACACACATACCCTGCAGGTTCTATATAGGGTATATATATATATTGATAAGGGTATGTATATATATATATACACACACATACCATTATGTGTGAGTGTGTATATATATATGTGTGTGTGTATATATATATATATATATATATATATATATATATATATATGTGTGTGTGTGTGTGTTAAATAATCCACTCACAGTTCCAAAGACAATAACATCAAAGCGGATTCCGTATGCTTTAATCAAGGTTCTCCTCTCCGTCCCATCTGGGGTTTGGTAGTACTTTGCAAACCTGCAAGAAGCGTTTATTTGGTTAAACGCGCTCACGTTCAGGTTTAAATCCGACCGCACGCGAGAGGTTTCACCTGAAGTTCAGCCCAGTGGCCACGTCGTTGAGGGGGTTCTTGTTGTCCAGCCTTCGGAAGCTGTATTTGGGGTTACACCTCGTCCCTCCTGACCCGTCCAGGTCGCAGCTCCAGTCGATAAAGATCCCCAGGACACCTCCCTGAGTGAGCACCAAACCCTTCATCAAGGCTCTCTCCTGAGAGGACTTCACGCCGCAGCGGAGCCTGGAGAGCTGCATCCCTCGGTTGCCACGACGACGGCTCGACACCACGAGAGAAGTGTGTTATCATGACCCCTGGGTGTGTGAAGACGACCCCTGGGTGTGTGAAGACGACCCCTGGGTGTGTAAAGACGACCCCTGGGTGTGTTATCACGACCCCTGGGTGTGTGAAGACGACTCCTGGTTGTGTTATCACGACCCCTGGGTGTGTGAAGACGACTCCTGGGTGTGTTATCACGACCCCTGGGTGTGTAAAGACGACCCCTGGGTGTGTGAAGACGACCCCTGGGTGTGTTATCACGGCCCCTGGGTGTGTGAAGACGACCCCTGGGTGTGTAAAGACGACCCCTGGGTGTGTGAAGACGACCCCTGGGTGTGTGAAGACGACCCCTGGGTGTGTGAAGACGACCCCTGGGTGTGTGAGGACGACCCCTGGGTGTGTTATCACGACCCCTGGGTGTGTGAAGACGACCCCTGGGTGTGTGAAGACGACCCCTGGGTGTGTTATCACGACCCCTGGGTGTGTGAAGACGACCCCTGGGTGTGTTATCACGACCCCTGGGTGTGTGAAGACGACTCCTGGTTGTGTTATCACGACCCCTGGGTGTGTGAAGACGACTCCTGGTTGTGTTATCACGACCCCTGGGTGTGTGAAGACGACTCCTGGGTGTGTTATCACGACCCCTGGGTGTGTGAAGACGACTCCTGGGTGTGTTATCACGGCCCCTGGGTGTGTGAAGACGACCCCTGGGTGTGTGAAGACGACCCCTGGGTGTGTGAAGACGACCCCTGGGTGTGTGAAGACGACCCCTGGGTGTGTAAAGACGACCCCTGGGTGTGTGAAGACGACCCCTGGGTGTGTTATCACGGCCCCTGGGTGTGTGAAGACGACCCCTGGGTGTGTGAAGACGACCCCTGGGTGTGTGAAGACGCCCTGGGTGTGTGACCCCTGGGTGTGTGAAGACGGACGACCCGGGGTGTAGCCCGGGTGTGATGGTGTGAAGACGACCCCTGGGTGTGTGAGGACGACCCCTGGGTGTGTGAAGACGACCCCTGGGTGTGTGAAGACGACCCTTGGGTGTGTGAAGACGACCCTTGGGTGTGTGAAGACGTGCAGACGTGTCACCCCCCCCTTGAGCAGAAGTCAGGTCAGGACACCTGACGTCCCCACCACCCCACACACGCGCGTGTGTGTGTGTGTGCTTCCAGAATGCAGCTGCTGCGCGCCTTTATCTTTACACACACGCCCGACGTGCGCTGGTGAATGCTTTGTGCAAATGTAAGCAAATGCACCTCACCCGCAGGCGCACGCGCGTGACCTCAGGCCTCGACTCAAACCCTGACAAACATCTGGCTCGAGCGAACGCGGGGGCCGACCTTCACAGCCATGTCTTGGAAGTCCTCTCCAGCCTCCGCCACCATGTACTTGAGCTGGAATATGGGGCACTCGGGGTCCGTGTCCACGTCGTACTGACAGCCCTTGAGGTACGAGGTCTGGATGTGCGGGAGGATGTTCCTCCTGAGGAGACACGGGCGGGTAACATCTGTACGCACACGCCCCGGGGGGGGCCCGGGGGAGGGGGGGGCGCACCTGCGCCCGGGCTCACCTGTGGAAGTTGAACTTGGGGTACGTCACGCTGTTCTTGATCAGCACGGTGAAGTTCTCCGCCTCCGCCAGGATGGCAGACCTGAGGGTGAGAGAGAGAGAGAGAGAGAGAGAGAGAGAGAGAGAGAGAGAGAGAGAGAGGCGTCAGTCCGGCGCGGCTCGATGTCGAGGGGGGGGGGCGGTTCGTGCCCGCTCACTTGGGCAGGTTGGCGTCTTCTTCCAGAGGGCACCACGAGAGCACCTCGCACGTCTTCACTTTGTTGGAGTACGGCACGCAGCGCCCTGTGAGCACGCCTGAGGGGAACATCACACACGTTTATGTGACGTTCCTGCTGAATGTTATTAGATTAAATCATAAAATGTGTGTTTTATTAGACGTTTGTACCCAAATACCGGGACAGGACCACCTACCGTTCCCTCGGGGCTCGCTGTGGCCCTTGGGACATTCAACATCGTGCACACACGTACTGGACGGGGTTGGAAGCTGGAGGAGGAAACCAGAGTGTTCATTCGTCCTCCCCCACGACCACCTTCATCCACACCAGACGTTACACCAGGGGTCTCCAGGTCCCCCCTAGGGGTCTCCAGGTCCCCCCCAAAGGGCCGTGAGGCTGCAGGTCCTGGTCCCACCAGTCCAGCTCACCCAGTTTGACCAGTCGGCTGTTGAAGACTCAGATGAGTTGATGAAGTGAGTCCAGTCTGGTGCTGCTGCTGCTGGGTTGGACCAGAACCTGCAGCCTCACGGACCCCTGGGGGGGACCTGGAGACCCCTGGGAGGACCTGGAGACCCCTGGGGGGACCTGGAGACCCCTGGGGGGACCTGGAGACCCCTGGACTACAGCGACTAACACCGACCCCCTCGGGTCAGGGAAGAGAGGGTTTGGGAAATGTTACCCCCCTCGTAAGAGCGGGCAAAGGTCAACCACGAGCCTTCATCGTCACGGGGAGGAAGAGGAGGTGGAGAGGGAACATCTCCCCCCCTTCTGGGGGGACCTGGAGACCCCTGGGTCAGATAGATGGAGGGTGGTGTACGCTCAGGGTCTCCACGATAATTCGTACTTCAGTCACTCACCGCGGGACAACGGGACTGGGTCTGATTGGGCGTGACGATCATGTTGGTCAACACAAAGAAAGAGTCGGCCCCCTGCGGGGACACGAGACCATCAGGCGGCGTCAGACGGGGGAAGAGGGCGCCTCCGTGGTGGGAGCGGAGCGTACCTGGGGGGGGATCACGTAGTCGGCCACGTCCCAGACTCTGGCGCCCAGGTCGGAGGTGTTGGTGAAGCCGAAGCCCTTCACCTTGGTGGTGACGGTGCTGATGACCGAGTCGTTCTCCTGGTAGGACTTCCTCGCCACGCAGATGTACCTGCGGGGTCGGGGGGGGTCGGGGGGGTGAGCGGGGCCGCGGCGGCGTCCCGGCGGGGGGCCCGCGTGGCGCCGTGGACTTACCCCACCACGTAGAGCAGGATGAGCAGCTGGATGAACCTGAACACGCAGCCCACGCGCACGTTGGGGATGACCAGCGTCTTGGAGGTCTCGTAGTCGAACACGGCGTGCAGGCAGCTCTGGCAGAAGTCCGCGGCGCGCCTCATCCCTGCAGCGACGCGCGCGCACCACTGACCCCAGCGCCGGCGCCGGCTCTTCTAACCTCGTCGTATTCAAATGAAGCGCCGCCGTTACATCAGCAACCCCCAGCTCTCACACACGTGGGGCTCCTTTAGTTCAGCATTTACGACTTCTTTGACGTTTATTTCTTCACATTCCCTCGGTTAGGCGCTCCGGGGGGGGTCTGTGTTCTCATCACGTTGAGGTAAATGTACACATTTACCACATGAACAGCCTCTGTCGGCTTCAGGGTGTCGCGCTGCGCTGACTACACGCTGTTAATGGTCCAAAAAGGCAGAATAAATATAACCAAAGCCTGTTTCCGACTGTGTCTTCACCCCAGAGGGGCTTAAAAAAGGGCTTTAAAATAATGTGTAAAAGCGAGCGTGAAAGGCCGAAGACAACATGCAAAACACGCGCCGCTCTAATCTCCTGTGGTAGTAATCTACCGGCTGGAGGGAGGATTAAATACGGCGGCAAACAAGCAAAACTTTATCGGGCGCCTTCAATTTAAATGCAGGTTGTGATACCATTCAAATGGTAGTGAAACTAACGATCTTGTCTTTTTGGAAAGAGGGCTTTGGTGAGCGCGGAGCACACCTTTGTTGACAATGAATCCACTTAAAGTTGGGCGAAATCAAAGTTTAAGAGCAAAATTTAGCGCAATCCTCCTTAGATTGCGAGAAGGGTCTCAATGTGAGGAGAAAGGAAGGGAACCGTTTGGCTGTGATGTGAAGGACGGGCGAAGCTGCTCACACACGCACACACGTAGGTCGTTAAGAGATTTAATGTCGTTATCGATCCCATGAACACAGGACAGACACAAATGCCACTTTGGTCCAGTAACACCTTAAAAAGTCTGCACACATGAAACTCACAACACATCCACATTGTGTTCATCAGTGTTACATATTTTTAAAACCGCTCGCTTTCAAGTTTCCTTCACGTCCATCTTAAACGCACAGAGTTAAAAACTGACTACAACGCACCATATACAAAGGAATGATACTCGGTATACAGGGAATATGCATTTTTATTTTCTACTTTTGCTAAAATTAGACAAAAGTCACGAGTAATTATCTATCAAACGAGAAGCGACGTTGATCAGTGCAAAGTTTTCAAGTATGATATGAAGCAGGGCTGCGCAACTTTGACAAAACGAGATCGTTTCTCGGGCGTTTCTGCGCCGATAATCCACTTGTTACACGACGTTCTTCAGAATTGTTCTTTTTTTTTTTTTTTTGTCCGTTTGAGCAAAGTAGCGATTGTGTGCAGCCCCAACGTGAAGGCATCTACAATGCACCGGATAAAAATGTAGTCCACAGTAACAAAGTACAGTAAAACACAGATCACGAAATCTCCAGTTTGGGACCGTTTAACGTGATCTTAACCCTTCCGCGGGCCTCGGGCGCGAGCCACGCTCGATGCCCGCATGTAAAAACCCTCCTTCGCGACATCCCGCCAACGGCGTCCAGCAGAGCGACGACGGAAAAAAAAAAAAAAAAAAAAAGCCCCAAGAGTTCACATCGGCCCGAAGTCAAAGTCCAGCCCGCCGTCGTGCAGGCTGCCCTCGTTGGCGTTGTCGAAGCTGTTCTTCCCGTGGATCTGCTTCAGGTGCTTGCGGAGGACCGGCTTGTGGGCGAAGACCATGTCGCAGTAGTTGCAGCGGTGGGGCTTGTCCCCGCTGTGCAGGTTCAGGTGGTCCTGCAGGGAGCACTTCTGGGTGAAGGTCTTGCCGCAGATCTTGCACTGGAAGGGCTTGATGCCAGCGTGCACGCGCATGTGCCGGTGCAGGTTGCCCTTCTGCGTGAAGGTCTTGCCGCACAGGAGGCACATGAAGAGCTTGTGCATCTTCAGGTGGTTGGCGTAGTTCTCCAGCTGGCGGAACACCCGGGTGCACTTGGGGCACTGGTGGTACCACTGGCGGGGGTTGTCGTAGTTCCTCGGGTGCCCGCCGTGCTTGTCGGCGGGGGGCGGGCTGAGCGGGAACCCGGCCCCCGCGCCGGGCGGGCCCGCCATCTCGCTGCCGCGGCTGTCCACGGTGGAGTTGATGAGGGAGTGCTGGGGCTCGGGGGAGTGGAGGGCGGCGGGGGGGCTGCTGGCGAAGGGGCCCTCGGCGGAGTCGTTCACGGACTCCACCTTCACGATGGTTATGTCGCGGTCCGCCGCGCCCTGCCTCGGGCACCGGCCCAGAATCTGAAGCGGGGACTTGGGCTCGATGATGACGTCGCCGTCGTCCTCGCTGTCCGCGCCGCCGTCGTCGTCCTCATCCTCGTCGTCGAGCCGCTCCACCTCCTCCGCGCCCCGGTGAGTCCGGACCTCGGCGCGCTCCTGCTGAGGCTGGTGGGGCTCCTCCACCTTCTCGCCGCCCGCCCCCAGGTCCACCTCCAGCGGCCGCGCTGACGGCGGCTTGATGAACTTGCTGAGCGCCTGGGTGCACTGCTCCACGATGTGGCCCATCTGCAGGAAGCTGGCCACCGTCAGGTAGTGCACCAGCTCCAGCTCGGGGAACTCCAGCTGCCCCGTGTAGCAGGACAGCAGCAGCTGGCGCCCCACCTCCGCCTCCTGGATCATGGTGATCTGGACCTCGCCGGCGTCCTGCTGCAGGATGAACTGGTCCCTCAGGAAGGACGAGCCCGCCGCGAACACCACCTTGTGGCCGGGGACCTCCAGCTGGTTGATGCGGACGGTGACGTCGCAGAAGCGCCGCTGGTGCCGCAGGAGGTTCATCTTCTGCAGCATCGAGTCGCCGAACGTGGCGAAGCGGAACTGCAGGACCACCTGGTTCTGGGCCATGGTGAACGGATCGCCAGCGCACCTGCGGATGAGAGGCGCACGCCGTGAGCCCGACCCGCCTTCAACCAGAGGACGAAAACACGTAAACGAACTCAGAAATCCTTTTCTGAAGCACGCCACTTGTTTGCACATTTACCGTATTTTCCGGACTATAAGCCGCTACTTTTTTCTCGCGTCTTAAACGACGGCGCAGCTGATATGTGGAGTTTTACTGCGAGCTGCGTACCGCCAGTACCAGGGGTCTCCAGGTCCCCCCCAGGGGTCTCCAGGTCCCCCCCAGGGGTCTCCAGGTCCCCCCCAGAGGTCTCCAGGTCCCCCCAGAGGTCCGTGAGGCTGCAGGTTCTGGTCCAACCCAGCAGCAGCAGCACCAGACTGGACTCACTTCATCAACTCATCTGAGTCTTCAACAGCTGACTGGTCAAACTGGGTGAGCTGGACTGGTGGGACCAGAACCTGCAGCCTCACGGCCCCTGTGGGGGGGGAGGGTGGAGACCTCTGGACAACAGGTTTTTTTGCCTGGTCACAGTGGACCAAGGAAACTGTTCACGTTACCGGTAGAACAAATTCACGCGCACTAAACTCTTCAGATCAGTTATTTTGCGCATCACGGAGAATCCACGAAGAGACGCGAACGACGCGACTTTTAAGTTGAAGGGTTTCGAAAGGCCGGACGGCTGCGCGACAAAGGGGACAACACAGGCGAAAGTGACGTCGAGAGAACAAAAGTGAGACCGAGAGTGTGTGACGAATATAAATCTGAGGCTGCTCCATCGGGACACCGAAGAAGACGACTTCAGTGGTTTTAGGAGGAAGGTGAAGACGGTGATCCCCGACTTTTAATCAGCCACATTACTGCTGTGTTACTGCGTTTATTTAATAAAAAGTTTCCAAAAAAAACCTGTGTAAATATCTCGTTACAACACAGACGCATGTGGATTTTTTCTGGGGCGCCTTATTTATGTATAAAATTAAATATTCATTTACATTTAGTGGGTGCGGCGAATATTCCAGTGCGCTCTACAGTCCAGAATTTACAGAGTACACATACACCGGGTGAGAAACGGGGCTGTTTTCATGGTAGAATTGGGCTGAACTCACACACACTCCCTTCCCTTTCACAGAGGAAGTTGTGTGTGTGAACTGTTTGTTAGTTAAAGTTCTATAACGTTACTTTTATATAATTGATAATGATCGATTATCTTGCCCCCCTGGTGATGAATAACTCAACATTTGATCATTTATGAGGGGGTGTATTGCTCTGTTGGGGTCCACTAGTTGCATCAAGTGCACTATCTAGGGTCCAGGCCGTCGTGTACACTAGTTAGTGCACTAAAAAGGACACAAGCGAGGATTCGGACGCCGCCTGAGGCTAATCAACATTAGCTTAGCAGCGTATCTTTTGATGCGAGCTCGTTTATTAAACGCCAGGCGCGGCGCCGACGTTGCTCGCAAGTTAGCAGCGAGTTAGGGGCGCGTTTTGGGGAGATTTATTGGGCCCGAAACGAGCGTAAATCCGAGCTGGAGCGCCTCAAATGTGCAGATAATAAACCGCGGCTAGCCCACTAGCCGAGGCTGGCCGCCGCCGCGGCCGGACGCCGAAACGCGTCTTTTGTACCTGATTACCGACGCGAGAAGAAAAAAAAAAACGGGCGTTAGACGCGGGTCCGGGCTCCAAACGACGGGAGATAAATATGAGTTTATCCCGTGATGTGAAGGAGCTTCTTCAAATACTTCTGCCCCTCTTCTTCTTCGCCCCGTCGATCGTTCACAATCAAAGATGTGTTGCTGTACTGCCGCCAAGCGGCAGGGCGGTGGAACTACAGGCCATTTGTGTTATTAAAAAAAATAGTAAATAGAGTTTATTTTTGAAATGATCAGTTTTATTCTTTAGAGAATATACAATATTTTCCTACACACGATGGAAGCTGTGTCACGTCTACTTCAAAAACCTGGAACTGAAAAAAACAGCAACACACAATTATATGAGAATACATAAAAGTGATTCATGAACACGTGAACATGCGTGTGATTTGCAGACTAGTGGGGAGTGATGGGGCTCTTCCATACCATATGAATCTGTATCCACCCAGTACCAGTAGAACCATCCCCACCGATGCCAGGGCTGACAGGGATGAAACCTTCAGTGCATACGATGTACCTACAACATGAAAAACTGTGTTACTCTTACATCCCTCGGTGTTGTACACAAACTCAAAATACATGTATCATGATACTGTTACCTTTTACTTTAGCCCAAAGAACACAGGAGCTTTTTGAAGCCTAGGAAAGTACATTTTTTTTTAAAGTAATGAACATGTAAAAATCTGTATTTTTAAGTCCTTAATTATTGCTTTACCATTTTCCATTGACTGACAGCTCGTAAGAATATATAATAGTCCCTGCCGTTCTCCAGCGGGACGTTGAGGAAGCCTCCGTAGAAGAGTCCATCGCCAACGGTGAAGTTCATCTCCGTCCCGATGTCTTCGACGCTAATCTGCGCTCTGACGAACGGCGGCGATGACATCGGGTCGTTTGAGGGGTCGGAGCAGTCAAACACCAGAATCCCCTCCGCAGGAAGCACGAACACCTGGTACAAGCTGACGAGCCAGGGACAAGAACCCACGTTGATCGTGACTGTGGTTTCATTTTGGGGGGTGATCCTGAAGAAATCCTGGATTCTGGATCACTTTAAATGTTCGTTAACATTGTGGTAAATGGGGCCAAAGATGTTGTTTCTCCATATCTGTTAATTATTGACCAAACCCCATGAGGTCTGACTCAAGGATGGACAATGGGATCCTCTATCATATTCCAAAGGCTGATCCGGATCTGATCCAGAAGATGGGTTTTATTGGGATTTATATAAACTTGGCTTGCTTACTAGTTATTGATGTAAACCAGTGGTCTCCAACCCCTGGGCCGCGGGCCGGTACCGGTCCGTGGATCAATCGGTACCGGGCCGCCCAAGAAATAATTTATTATTTCCGTTGTGTTTATGATCTGAGTCTGAACAGTCTTTTATTTTGAAAAACGACCCGATTCTCTCGGTTACATCTCGGTCACTTGAGCGCCAAAAGCATCAAAACAAGAAAAAACAGATGTGGAAAGTTTATTTTGAAGGGGAAAAGGCCCAGATTTAGATTTAGATTTGACATATCAACCATCTACGTGTACCCCCCCAATGATAGAAAGGTTGGGGACCAGTGATGTAAATGAATATGAAATAGAAACCCATTGCTTCGGTTAAAGATGGGAGGGTTTATCCCACGACTTCAGGTAGTTATCAGGTGTTCGGCCTAAGCTTGACGTTCCCAACACCACCCCCTTCCCTCTCGGCGGTCACCTTATTGGGTCCAGAGTACTCGCTGATCGACGCAGCTCCAACGTGGGCACCGGGGTCTCGAACTCTCTGTAGTGGACGCGAGGAGCTGGTGGCGCTGTGGACAGAGTCGTCGGTGTCATCAGCAGCGTTGATAACACCGATGAAGGGGGGGGCGATACCTGATAAACTGGTGTTCGTGGTGGTGCTGGCGGTGAACCCGGCCGTCAGCGCCGTGACCGAGACGCTGTAGTTGGTGGCGGGGAGCAGGTCCAGGCAGACCTCCAGCCGGTCGGCCTTGGAGCTCAGGAACCGCCTCCTCCTGTGGCGGAAGCGCGCCTGGTAGTCCCTGGTCCCCGCGGACGTCACCTTGGGAAGTCGGCGGGAATTGAGGGCGAAAGCGGAAAAGCCGAAGGAGGCGCGGCTCGCCGAATTAAAAGACCGCTACCTTGTAAACTTCTGTGTCTGCCTCGTACTTCTCAGCCCTCCAACGCAGGCATTTTTCGTTGAAGACGAGCAGCTCGGCGACGGGCGGCTTTATTTCTGCGAGACACGCAAAGACGTGATTTTTTTTTTTCCTTTCGTGCCCCGTCTGACGCGCAGCCCCGCCCCCCCCCGTCGGCACTCACCCACGCACGCCAGCGTGGCCTCCAGCCACCGTCCCGAGGGCCCGCAAACAGATGTGTTGCTCCCCCTCCAGCTGTGATAGCCCGGCACGCAGGCGTGGACGGCGACACTCCGGTCGCGCCACACCACCTCTGAGTTGGCCAGTCGGGGAATCGGGCCGCACTTGGCTGGAAGACAGCGAGGCCGGCTGGTCAGCGTTGGGGATTCCCAGAAATGAATGGCCTTGTCTGCCTTTTGGTTCTGACTGTAAACGTGCGGTGGCCTTTTAAGGTCAAACACAGTTCCAACAAGACGCAAACATTTACGTTTAGTGGGCTTATACATGGATTTAGTTAAATAAGTGCAGTACCAACACAGCCCATTAGGGGCAGTGTTTTTTGTCTTTTTTTTTTAATCCACATTACCTCACATGTTCACGACAAATCAGATACAGGAATATTAAGTATTTAATATCAATAAATATGTCCGTCTGCTGAGGTGATGGCAAGACGCAAACGTTTACGTTTAGTGGGCTAATACATGGATTTAGTTAAATAAGCGCAGTACCAACACAGCCCAGTAGGGGCAGTGTTTTTTCTTCTTTTTTAATCCACATTAACTCACACATTCACCACAGATCAGATACAGGGACATCAAGTATTTAATATCATTAAATATGCCCGTCTGTTGAGGTGACGGCCCTACCTCGACACTTTACAGACACTTCCCCCCACTCTCCCGACCGTGAGCACGTCGACGTGTTAGTACCGCTCTCCGGGTAAAATCCGTCCGCGCACTCATACAGCGCCACGCTGCCGGGCCTGCTGCTGCCATCCCACAGGCGGTTAGTACGGGGGAGGTTTAGCGGGGGGCCGCAACTTATTTCTGCACACAGACATGGATTATCTGCATCAGGAAGCGCGCATGAAGAAGATTAAAGCATCTTAAGTGCAGAAAAAACCCCAAATACATTTGTAATCGTTAGGTAAGCATTTATTACACTTGTTTTTTTAAGTGGATATTTGGTGTGTTTGAGCGAATGTCAGCCTGTCATGCGCTGACGTTGGTTAAAAATGAGATATTGCAACCTTTTTCTAAGTCACTAGCAGTGGGTGGGGGGGGCTGCATGGCCGACTGAATGAGATTAGTATTTGTTATTTAAACATCAAATGTGTGTTGCTGGGTAATCTGAGTATTTATTTCTCAATCCCTGAGGTGTGTGTGGTGATCTAACTCCCAAAAGTCGAATCCGATAATCCTAAATCCTTCAATGAGGCTTCCTATTAGCATTAAAGACGCTGCAGGACCTTCACACCAGAGGTCAACGTCCTCCCACCGTCCATTCGCTCCACATTCGGAAGTGTTTTTCAGGCCCCTCGTGTAAAATCCGTCCTCACACCGGTAACGCACCACGCTGCCCACGTGCGACGTGCCGTCCCAGACCATTTCAGCGTGGGGTTTAAAAAGGGGGTCTGGGCAACTGATTTCTACAACAGAAACAGAGGGGCGTCGTGTGACGTCATCACCGGGGACGCGGCGCGTTTTTTAAACCCTGACTAGCAGATTCACAGGACGAAATGGAGGAAGAGGGGGAAAAGGGGGAAGAGAAGAGCCACAAGGGACTGAAAGTGTGGAAGAGGACGAGGGCCGCGCTGCTTCTACCTTTGCACGAGATACTTGGCTGTGTCCAGTGACCAGTGCTTGTGCACAGGGACGTGTTTGTTCCCCCGTTGGGATGAAATCCGGTCTTACAGGAATAGGAGGCTGTGCTTCCTGGGGTGGAGCTGCCGTTCCACATCTGGCAAGTGCGGGGCCGTATCGGGGGAGTCCCGCACGATATCTCTAGGACGGGACATTTTTATATTTAGACGCTGCTTCCGCCTCGGCTCGCGTGTGAGCGAGGGAACATGTCGGGAATACCTTTGCACACCAGCGACGGGAGGCTCCACCGGCCCCTTTCGTCACAGACGGAGAGGTCGTGTCCGTCTCTCTTATAAAAGCCCTCCTTACAACGGTAGAGCACGGCGCTGCCAGGGGTCGAGCGATGGTCCCACACCTGCTCGGCGGACTCAACCACCGGCGGACGTCCACACAGGGTCTCTGCAACGAACGACACCGATGCAGCCCTGTGGTTTTCTCAGCTCAGTGGGTGAAAAAGAGAAAGAGGAGGGCAGAAACGTCCTCAGTGTACCTCGACAGACCACGGGGGGGTCCTCCCACTGGCCCCCAGCGCCACAGACGGAGCCGTTTCCCTCCCCGGCGTTATGGTACCCGCGGTCGCACCGGTAAAAGACCTCGGCGCCCATCCCGGAGCTGTTGTCCCACAGCATGTGAGCGTGAGGGAGGGCGGGTGGGGGGCCGCAGTCAACCTCTGAGGGCCAGAAAAGAGACTGAGAGCTACCTAAACCTTCTGTCATCATCGTCACAAGAGGAGGAACCGATAATTAACTGTTCACATTCAGGAGCAAAGATTATTACAGTTATATTACTGTTAAATAGTGACTTATTACTATTATATTACTATTAAATAGTGACTTATTACTATTACATTACTATTAAATAGTGACTTATTATTATATTACTATCAAATAGTGAATTATTACTATTATATTACTATTAAATAGTGAGTTATTATTATATTACTGTTAAATAGTGAGTTATTACTTTTATATTACTATCAAATAATGAGTTATTACTATTATAGTACTATCAAATAGTGAGTTATTACAGTTATATTACTATTAAATTGTGAGTTCTTACAATTATATTACTATTAAATTTTTAGTTATTACTATTATGTTACTATTAAATAGTGAGTTATTACAGTTATATTACTATTAAACAGTGAGTTATTACTATTATATTACTATTAAATAGTGAGTTATTACTATTACATTACTATCAAATAGTGAATTATTACTATTATATTACGGTTAAATAGTGAATTATTACTATTATATTACTGTTAAATAGTGAATTATTACTATTATATTACTGTTAAATAGTGAATTATTACAATTATATTACGGTTAAATAGTGAATTATTACTATTATATTACTGTTAAATAGTGAATTATTACAATCATATTACTGTTAAATAGTGAATTATTACTATTATATTACTGTTAAACAGTGAGTTATTACTAAAAGTGAGTTAATACTATGTTGTAGCAGAGCTGTCAAATCTTTAAAATTCTGTTTATATATATTTTCTTTACATTACATAATCTATAGACTGAGGTGAGGATCCGTCCATCGGTTGCTATGGCGCTGAGCAGTCACGTGACACCTTCGGAAGGCGTGTTTTTTACCTTCGCACCTGATGGCAGCGGGGGTCCAGAGCCCGTCAGCCCCACACACCGATCCGCCCCCCCCGCCCCTCCAGGCGAAGCCTTCGTCGCAGGCGAACGTGGCCTCGCTCCCGTACGCCGTCCCCGTGGCTGTCAGCAGCACGGCGCCCCTCGCCGGGGCCGGGGGCCCACAGTCCACCACTGGAGCGCCGGGGCGAGAAGGCGGGGTTTAAGCACGCGGCTCCGGAGAGGCCTCGGGCGGTTGGCCTTACCTTCGCAGGAGGCCGCGTCTCTGGCGGGAGCGAAGGGCTCCTCCCCGCCCCGGACCCGATAGCCCGGCAGGCAGCGGCACTCGAAGCTGCCCGGGAGGTTCGTGCAGCGGGCCCCGACCCCACACACTCCTGGGACCAGGCACTCGTCCACATCTGCACGGGCGGCGCAGCGCAGGCGTCAGCACCTCAGAGTGCGTGACCCCGGCCCCCCAGGGACCCCCTGGAGCCCCCCAGGGCCCCCTGGAGCCACCCTGGAGCCCCCCGGAGGAGAAAGTGTGCCCCCCCAGGCCCCCCCAGGCCCCCCTAGAGCCCCCCTGGAGTCCACTGTAGCCCCCCAGTGCCCCCTCAGACCCCCCTAGAGCCCCCCCAGGCCCCCCTAGAGCCCCCCTGGAGTCCCCCGGAGACCCCCAGTGCCCCCTCAGGCCCCCCTGGAGTACCCTGGAGTCCCCCGGAGCCCCCCAGTGCCCCCCCAGGCCCCCCTAGAGCCCCCCTGGAGTCCCCCGGAGACCCCCAGTGCCCCCTCAGGCCCCCTAGAGCCCCCCGGAGTCCCCCGGAGACCCCCAGTGCCCCCCTGGAGCCCCCGGGGCCCCCTGGAGCCCCCCAGACCCCCCTGGAGCCCCCTTGGAGCCCCCCGGGGCCCCTGGAACCCACTTGGAGCCCCCCTGGACCCCCCTTGGAGCCCCCCCAGACCCCCCCCCCCACACTCACCCTGACAGTGGGTCCCGTCGTTGGGTATGAAGACGGCCATGCTGTTGGAGGGGCTGTAGCCGCTCATGCAGGTGCAGTAGAAGCTGCCGTGCGTGTTGTGGCAGGCGGTGCTCTGGCCACAGATCTTATTGGCCTCGATCTGACACTCGTCTTTGTCTGCGGGCAAGAATGGATCGGAACGCGGGTCATCGAGACTTCAAAACTCTCCGGGGGGGGTTGAATTAAACCCGAGTAATGCGATGAAACTCTGCCATGCAAGACGACATTAAAGACAGTTAGTTAATGATTGATTAACTCAATTAACTCAATCATTAATTAATCGATTAATGGGTCATGTGTGACACATAAAATAAGCTTTCAGGTGTACTTCGGTCACATGACCCTGACCCCCCCCCCCCCTTGTGTTTCCTACCTAAGCAGAAGGTCCTTCCGTTCCCCACAAACCCGTACTTGCAGTTGCACACTTTCCCCGAGCCGTCCGCCTTCTCGTCGCACACGGCGTCCACGTGGCAGGTGGCGCACACGTCCAGGGGGGCGTCCTGCGCCAGGACACCTGAGGACAGGACAGAGTCTCAGCGGGGTGGGGGGGGGACGGGGGGACGCCGAGGACGCGTCCGGAGGAAGGAAGGGCCCCCCCCGACTGACCTGCGGCGGCGCAGAGGAGCAGCAGCGCCCCCGCGGCCCCGCGCCCCATCCTCGTCTCTGAGCGCCCGCCGGAGCCTTCACCGCCTCTTTATCCCCATCTCCCCGCTCCCGACTTCCGTCCCCGCGGGCCCCCGTCTGAGGCTGGGGGGGCCCTGATAACCAGGGTGGCGGGGGCCCTCGGGCGCCCTGCTGGTCTCCGGGGAGGTCCGGCGCGTGGCTGGTGGTTTTTGCGGCTTGTCGTTGGCTGACACGTCCAGTCACCCTTCACGTGCGCTGGCGATATGTTTGGAGCTGCTGAGGGAGATAAAGGCTATATTTACCCCCCCCCACACCAACCCCCCCCCTCTGACTAACGCTTCAGGAAAAAAAAACGTTTACAATCACATCTGCGCGGTTTTTCCGAACGACTTCCACAAGAGGTCGAATAGATGACAGCGACGTTTAATTTAATCCGCCGATTCTGACTGTTGTTTACATGCTCCCATGGGGGGGGGTATGGGGGGGGAGATAAGTGTGTGGTGAGCCGCTATCTCTGGGGCCATGATGGGGTCTCTCTGTCACTCAAGTACCCAGCTCCGCCTCACGAAGAGGGAGCAGGGCGGGCTTCTGGAGGGTTCCCCGGGGGGGGGGGCACAGATCTGGGGCTCCTTTAGGCCCCCCAGTTCACCCCCAGTCGCACCAGGAACTGCTAAACACGCTGGAGGGCAGTGGGGAAACTTAGTTGGAGAATAAAAGTGAAAGCGTCGGACTCACTGGAAGGCGAAACTGACATTATCCCTCCTTATAAGGTCGTTTATGGGCCCAGAGTACCAGAATCTAACAATCACCGTGGAGAAAACTGATCGAAACGGGTCGTTTTTACCCTCCTCAGACCTGGCGTCCACACGTGTGGACATTAGATGTTGGGTCACCTATCATATAAAAGCTGATTCTGCTTATTATGGGGTCAAACGTCCACATACATGGACCCATAAACATTATATTATTACACATTTAGACTGATTGTCCCTGCATGTGGACATCATTGTCCCTGTATGTGGACATCATTGTCCCTGTATGTGGACATCATTGTCCCTGCATGTGGACATCATTGTCCCTGCATGTGGACATCATTGTCCCTGTATGTGGACATCATTGTCCCTGTATGTGGACATCATTGTCCCTGTATGTGGACATCATTGTCCCTGTATGTGGACATCATTGTCCCTGTATGTGGACATCATTGTCCCTGTATGTGGACATCATTGTCCCCACAAACCACTTGTTTCTAAATATTATTAAAGTGTGATATCCTTGTGTTTACACTTATCAGGCCCAATAATCCTGAATAGACATGTTAAGAGTGTGCATCACAAAAGAGCTGGGGTCTGAGGAGGGTAAAGGTTTTTATTTCTTTGTGTTGCGACCCCCGTGAACCCACAGCGTCGTAAAAAGGTCAAAAAGGTAGAAACAGATCATCCAAGTCCACCAACGCACCCCCCCCGGACACCCTACGGGGGTCATAGGATGCAGCAGGCGCAGCAGCGGCCTCGCCCCCGGGGGGCCCGGGGCCCGTCTGGGCGGGGGTCGGCGGGAGCGGGGGACTCCGCCTTGGCGTCCGAGGCGGAGCCGCTGGAGCTGGAGAAGAGCCTCCGGCACACGAGGTCGGCGGCCCTCCCGTCGGCCCCCGACAGGTCGGTGACGGTCTTCTCCCTCAGCGACATGTCCCCGTCGTCGTCGTCGTCGATCAGCGCGAACTCCCTCAGGTACGCCGCCCCCGCGCCCCCCCCGCGGGGGCTGGGGGACCCCGCCGAGGACCCGGCGGCGTGCGCGTCCACGAAGGTCAGGGTGGAGGACTCGGTCAGGGTCTCGTGCGGGTCCGTGGAGTTGTCCTCCGCCCCCGAGAGCGCCTGGCTGCCGGACGCCACCGTCCACGTGGAGCTCCTCTGGGCGCCGCGCCCCAGCGCCGGGCTGCCGGGGGGCGCCCCCGCCGACCTGCTCCCTCCCGGGGTGGGGCCCGTTTTGGGCGGCGAGGCCGTTGCCGGCGTGCGTCTTGAAGGACACCCTCTGGTAGTCGTGGTGGACCTGCAGGGCGCCGCCGCCCGTGGGGGACGGCAGCAGGATGCCGCCGCCTTTTCCTTGAGGCTTCATGCGCTTTCTCTCGACGCGCCTGACGGAGGAGCACAAACACGGGTTTAACCTGGGCCTCGGGGGCAAAATAAACGACCTTTACGACCTTCACGACAACGTGATGTTGACCTGTGGGGGGGGGGGGACATACAGCGGCGCCTCAGCCTCCGCCCTCCACCGACTTGAGCCTCAACCGAAGCCTTCGAGAAAAATTCGCCTCGGCTTTCGACCGAGTTTCAGCTCTCCAGCGGCCCGCGTCGAGCCGAGGGGGCGTTCGGGGGCGCCTCGCGGGTCTCGACTCTTCGGGACTGCGTTTCTTTCTCGTTGAGCGTGCGACAGGAACGGACCCACGAGCAGCGCTCTACTACGCTTGTGGTACCTGGGGCTTTTCTAGGGATGCTTAACACCTGTGCTTAGGTATGTAAACTGAACAAAAGGGTTTATATGAAGGTATTATTACTACCTTTAATAAATGTATGTATCAGTATTACACACATCTACATGTTCAGGACTAACGTGCTGCTTAGACGCACGTTTTATTTAAAAAAAGTGGACTTTTCATGAGGGCCAGAACGGATTCATGAGTCTACCGTTGTGTCTGATGGGGGAAATGAACTCTGACCTCGACCACATCAGACCTCGACCTCAACCTGGGGCGGGTTCAGTCCCAAAGCTGAGGTACCGCTGTGTACGCAAAATGTCTTTTTAAGAAATATTAAAATTTTACTGGAACCGGAAGTGTGAGCAGATGACAATAAAATAAGGGGTCATTCAGCCTGTTAAAATGATTAAAAATAACTTTTAGTAGAAGCAGAAAATAACCGAAAATCAGCTCTTTCAAGACCCTCAAACCAGAGAACTATGACTCTGTATGTGTGTGTGTGTGTGTGTGTGTGTGTGTGTTCATCCATTTAAAACACACCCGCGTGATGAGGTTCACCACAGTGGAATTATAATATTAGAGAAAGACTTCACATTAATCCACATTAATATATGCAGAAGTATTGTGGTGCTGCATGCTAAAAGCAGCAGTCTGCACACACACACACACACACACACACACACACACACACACACCGCACTCAAGAGACTGCCCCTCTTACACTTGACTGACTCACATGCATGACAGAATCGGGACTCTTACAAATTAATAATTAATAATTAGGACGTACACGTCGGAGTGGAGCCACAACAGACGAAGAGCGGAGCGGACGCCGCATCAACGCTTTATTACACTTTTACGCCGACGACGCCGGGACATCGGCAGACGGAACTTTGACCCAAAAAGGCGGACGCCGCGGCGTCTGCTCAGCGGTTCGCCCTTAACCGAAAGAGACTCGCATCGGCGCGTTGATCACAGACCTGAGATCAGCTCCCGCCTCGGTCCCGCTCGCCCCAAGCGATAAAGCGAACACGCCCGCTGCGCCTCGGCGAAACCTGCAAAGATCCGAATCGAATTTTTTTTTTAAGAAAAAAAAAAAAAAAAGCTCAAAACCAAACGTTTAAAACGGGAGCTCACCTGGTTTCGGTGCGTCGGCGTGAGGAGAATCACATGGCAGAGCAGGAGTGACCCCCCCGGAGGGTGTGCGCGCCCCTTTGATGTGCAGCATAAACTGATTCTCCCTCCGCCTGGATGTCCACACACACACACTCACACACACATTGTCTCACGGGCTACAACTCACAGTAGTTGGGAGGAGTTTGTCCAAACACGCCGAGCGTCAGAAGACGCTATTTTTAGCGCCTGGCGTCAGCGACAAAGATAGACGCCACGCGGCCCTTTGATCTGTGGCGACGGTCGCTTTGAAGTACACCGAACAGGTAACCTCCGAAAAACGAGGATCCACACAGTCGCCTCCAAAACCTCCCGCCATCACGCCTCCCAGAAACCCCAGGTTCTCGACCGAATGGCGTCTCGAACCCCCCCGACCCCGCCCCGCCCCCCCCAGGCGTGCGTGAAGACGCGCTCCTCCATCGACTAAACGCCCTGAATAATGGAGGAGGGGGCGCCACACGCATGAGAGCTGGGATCAAATATTGAAGCCCTCGCCCCCCCCCCCAGGGGTGATGTCTCCATTAAGCCTCTTTGTAAGCATGGGGGGTAGGGGGGTTGGGGGGGGGTATAGGGGGGGGCGTAAACCGCTGCTGGTCCTTTCCCCGGCTTCTACGGGCGTTCGGGGAGCACGCCGGCGTTCGCGGCCCTCCAGACGACCCCCTCGGCGAGGGGCGGGCTCCCCACGCGGAAGCCCACGCCGCCGTCCGCCTCCCAGAGCTCGAGGGTCGCCCGGCTGGGGGGCGCCGGGGGGGGGCGGAAGAGGACGGAGACGTTCGCCGGGGCCGCGACGGCCTCCGCGCCTGAGGGGAGAGGGAGGGGGGGGTCAAGGCCAGGCTCTAGGGAGGTGGGGGGGGGGTCCGGAACCTTCTGGGGGGGGGGGTCAAAGGTCGTTTACCTTTGTGCTTCTCGATCTCGGCCAGGCAGGCGGACAGCACCCAGAGGCCGGGGGGGGGGGCGAGGCCGAGGAGCCTGGCCGGGAGGGCGAGCAGCGGCAGCAGGAGGGGGGGGCGGAGCCACAGGTCCGGAAGGTCGGCGGTCCGGGGGACCTCCAGCTGGACTCGCCTCACGGCCACCGGGTCGGGGGGGCCTGGACACGGGTTTTTAGAGAGATCAGAACCAACCTTCGCGGGGGCGAAGGGGGGGCGGGGCTTACTCGTTACTGTCCCGCCTCCCTCCTGGGGCCCGGTCCCGGAGCCCAGGGTCAGGACGCTCTCCCAGACCAGGGACCCGGTCCGGGACACGGCAGACAGGCGGATGTCCGCCTCGGGGCCCGACCCGGTTTCCCGGTACCCCAGGACCCGGGCCCGGAGCGAGAAGGGCCCCTTCTTCAGCTCGTCCACCGGCTCCAGGGTCCTCAGGGTCTGGCGCAGCCTGGACAGGCCTGAGGGCGGGTTCGGGTTAGAGGGAGGTCCGTGGGGGGGTTCTGGGGGGTTCTGGGCGGGTTCTGGGGGGGCGGGGAACGCCTCACCTGCGGGGCTGAGCCTGAAGCCCCCGTCGGTGACGACCATCAGCAGGAGTCTGGAGCAGAGCGCCTCGGGGAAGCACGGCGGGACGTCCCTGAACTGGGAGTCCGGGTAGTCCCACCCGTAACCCGCGGCGCCGCAGAACCTCCTCAGCAGGCGGGGGTCCACCCTGCACACACACACACACACACACACACACACACACACACACACACACAGGGGTCAGGGTGGGAGGTCACTGCTCAGGGATGCACCAACACCACGTGACCAGAGCTCACCTGCAGCCGAACACCGTGTAGCACACGTCACGTCCGGGGTGCAGCCGGCCCCGCCTCCGGGCCGCGGCCCCGCCCAGGTACCTCAGGTACAGGTGGGCGAGGCCCGGGAGGTGGTCGTGGTGGAGCCGGCGGGGCCCGGGACCCCCGCGGGCCCCGCAGACGTAGAGGAAGCAGGCGGAGAACGCCGCCGCGGCGGCGGCCAGGACGCAGCTGTGCACGCTCCCCATGGCCCAGAACGACCTCCAGACGACCTCAGACGACCTCCAGACGACCTCTAGACGACCTCAGACGACCTCCAGACGACCTCCAGACGACCTCAGACGACCTCCAGACGACCTCCAGACGACCTCAGACGACCTCCAGACGACCTCAGACGACCTCTAGACGACCTCCAGACGACCTCAGACGACCTCCAGACGACTTCTAGACGACCTCCAGACGACCTCAGACGACCTCTAGACGACCTCCAGACGACCTCTAGACGACCTCCAGACGACCTCCAGACGACCTCAGACGACCTCAGACGACCTCCAGACGACCTCCAGACGACCTCTGGGCCGCTCGGACCGCGGACAAAGACGAGAGGTCCGAACTCTGGGAAGTCCAAAGTCCGCGGAACGCCGCACGGGGGGGGAACTACGGCGGCCGGGACGGGACAAAAAACGACGCGTTCGCGTTTCCCATTAAAACGACCGTTTGACCTTTAATGTTCCACAACAGTTATTAACAGTTATTAACAGGTTTTTATTAATAATAATTACATTTCAATGTATAAACAATAAGCAACGAGTTTCCCTCAGCAAATAATACAGTTTCTAAATGAATACACTGACATTTTTGTGTCTTTCTAGACACTTATTGACCATAAAAAATATACAACAAGATGAAATTATATCATATAACAACTTTGTTATTATTTATTATTGTTATTATTTATTGTTATTATTATGGTTACTAGACAGGCTGGTGTCAGAGAGGAGCGCGGCGGTGTAGAAAATTCCTGAGGCGAGGAAGAGTTCGTTCCGTCTCCGTCTTCAGCCAAACAGGAGCAGCAGCACGATGCAGACCGAGTTAACAGCGATCAGGGGCACTGGGGGGGCGGATAAAGGGGGGGGTTAAGGGATGGAGGGATGGGGATGGCGGGGGGGGGGGGTCGTACCTCTCATGACTGTCCTCACTGAGCGGATCAGGTTCATCAGCTGCACCTTGATGCCCGGCTCATCCCCGAACCCTCCGACGCTGTGGTCCACGCCCCAGCCGACTGGGTCAGACAAGAGTGTGGGGGGGGGAAAGGTGGATCAGGACGATAATCAGGACAGTACCGAGCACGGTGCAACCACGTTTGGACCCCAGACCAGCGGTCCCCAACCTTTTTTATCATCGGACCGGTCAATGCTTGACGATTTTACCACAAACTGGTGGTGGGGGGGGTACACGTAGATGTTTATATGTCCAGTCTAAATCTAAATCTGGGCCTTTTCCCCTTCAAAATAAACTTTTCACGTCTGTTTTTTTACTCATTTTGATGCTTTTGGTGCTCACGTGACCGAGATGTAACCGAGAGAATCCGGTGGTTTTTCAAAATAAAAGACTGTTCTGACTCATAATAAACACAACTGAAATAATCAATTATTTCTTTGCGGCCCGGTACCGATTGACCCACGGACCGGTACCGGTACCGGGACCGCTGGTTTAGATGTAACCCTCGATGTTATTGTCCGCTGTTTGTTTGTTAATAAAGCTTTACAAAAAAAAAAAAAAAAAACGACACCAAGAGAAAAACACAAATTATACGTTCTGCGGTTTAAAAGTCAACTTTGTTACTTTGTCATCTTCCGTTTGGGCCAAACGCGACCGTAACCAGCGAACGTTGAGCCCGTAAAGTTTTTATTCGGGTAGTTAGTGGAGGGTTAGCTCCGGTTAGCGCTAGCGGCTCGAACCCCCTCCCCGGTGCCGGCGCAAAACGCGCGCAAAAACCGGGAGCCCCGCACTCACTTTTGCACAGAAACCGCTCTTCGTGCAGCACGGCGACGGCGTTGACGCACAGGACGGCCGCCTGGATGAGGGAGTACAGCGTGAACGCCATGATTCTGTTAGCAACGGTGCACGCCAGTCGCCGCTGACGTTGCCTACGGTGGCCCGAGGAGGACACACCCGACGACCGCGCGGAAAAGCGCAACCAGAAAAGGGCTGGGTTTTAAAGTCCTCCCCGGGTCGGCTGAGCGACAGTATAATTATAAAAGAGTCAGGAGCCCTCTTAATTTAACCGAAATTAAGGATTTTATATGGTTTATGTGGTTTTATAGTAGAAAATGGAAATCATCGATGAACTGCCCTCCTGCCTCTGCAGCCTGTTTTCTGCAGCTCGGCGCATGCACGCTCCCTGCTCCTCCACACCGAGGCTGCTCGAGGTTCCTGGGATTCACGGAAGAGCATCTTCCTCCCACGCTGCCCCCCCCGGAACCGCGTCCAGAACAACTCCTCTACTGTCTGGTCTCGAATTCGAGGCTCTTAAAAGGCACAGAACAAAAGTGTGGGCCTTCTCTTGTGAACGGTGTAACGTCACAAGAACTGCTTTTATTACTGTTGTGCACCAGTTCTGCCTCCCCAGAGAAAGAAATCAAGCTATGCACACATCACTGTGCCATCTCAGACCCCCCCAAACACCCCCAAATCTGCCCATCAGACACGACACATCAGTCCGGCTCATGAGAATAAAAATCTTTATTAGTGTTTTATGAAGTCTGCATAATATGCCACACGCCTGAGAAGCTCATGGTCAGAAAGGGGGAGAAAAAAAAAAAAAAAAAATCTATAAATACCGCCCTCTACTGGTAAAACAACTGCAACGTCTACTGTACTGACTGCTTAGCAAAAAAAAAAAAAAAAAAAAGATTACTGTTAAATACACACTGACTGTACTACTGTTATGTATATGTATGTCTGGTCCACATTGGCTTTGTAATGGATCTTTTCACATTCATATGTTGTAGGTTTAACATAAAAACTATGCAACACTGTACCCCAACACATGGTTCAGTTCCCCAAATCTTAACTAGGACCGGTGCACTTAAAGTACAATCAGTGCTGCGAGGAGGAGAAAGAAAACACGTCCGCACCAGAGAGAAGGGAGGTCAGAGGCGAAGACCTGTTGAACCGAGAACAGCCTTGTGACTAACAAACGCCGAGTTTAAACTAAAAAAAAAAAAAAAAAAAAAACTCCGGTTGTACAAAAAATGGTGATTATTATCGTCATTATAATAAAGAGAACAGAACAAATACATTACAGACATCGACACATAAACGTCCCAGAGTGCAGTCGTCTTTGTGATATTTTAAAAAGCCAAATCGGATCGCCGAACCTGTTTAAATAAACACACACAAAAAAAAAAAGCTCCGAAAAGGTCACAAACTGTTGAGATGAGATGAACGAAAGGCCGTCGCATTTAACCCAAGCTCCCAAATCATAAAACCCTGTTAGAACATGTACTTTAAATGCACCAGGTTTCTTTGGATATACAGAATAAAGGATACAAACACACGACACATCATGTGGGGCAGTGATATATATGTAGATATAGATATATATATATTTATATATATTTATATAATTTTATTTTTTTAACCTTGACAAAGAGCTGCATTTTTAAAAATGAAAATTTTTTGGGTCAAATAAAAGGAATGATCCAAGCCCTCCATGTCACTTTTTGAAACAGCAGTGGTCTTTAAAATATTACTTTAATAAAAAGTGGACGACAGAAAATTTTAAGTATATTTATATATAAAAATACATGATAATACAAAAAAAGTAGCAAAACAACGAGGGGGGGGGGGTAAAGGCTAAAAAGACAGAATGAAGTCACCAATACCTTCAATTTTCTCCTGGTGAGACATTTAATACTTCACCTCAGAGAGTTCCAGGACTCCCAGTGTCATTTCAAAAGAATAAATCAAACAAAAAAAAAGAAAACACTGCTGATATTCTCTGGTCCCTGCCCAGCACACCTCACAAAGAAACACTGGATGCATTCTCGTTAGCTTTTGTACCAGGCTCTTCAGCGGGGGTGTCTACAAGAGTGCCATATAATGACAAACAAATACAACCACAGCCCGATCCAGCCTGAAGTTCGTTTGGGGGGGGGGTGGCGGGGTCTCTGAATGATTCTCTTAAATAACATTCCTATTTGTCAATTAATTAAGAGTGTCTTACAACGACACGTGTCTAGAGTCGAAAAGGGAAAAGAAAAAGGGGGGGTGGGTGGGGGGGGGTAAAGTCCAATTCAAGGTTGGCGCCTGCCCCTCTCATAACAGACGGGGGGAGTTTCCCAGAGAATTAACTCACGACGACGGTTTTAACGGGACTTAATCAAAAAAAAAAAATTAGTTTCGCAATCAAGCTCGTGTTACTAATACAAGCAATCATCAATACTGAAAAAGTATTCACAGGTTGTTTTTTTTTTTGGTATTTCTGCCATTTCCTTGACTAAAAACCAACATATATATTTATATATTTGATCTGTACCACAAATAGATCTAATATTAAAGATTTGGGGAAAAGCAATTTAACAAGGTGCATATCAATGGGTAACAAAGTGCCAATTTTTTCCAAACATGTCTGTATTGGTGAACGTGTGTGTGTGTGCGCGTGTGTGTGTGTGTGGGGGAGTGTGTCGGTGAAGTGTTGGTGTTTTTTTTTTGGGGGGGGGTTTAAGGTATTTGGAATTCTGCCACAAATACTATGATGAAAACTCACAGAAAACTCATTCTGAGGGTGTGTGTGTGTGTGGGGGGGGGCTCCGTTTTCCACTGAGAGGACTCACAACTTTACAATTCAATGATCGTATGATGGGCTGCAGGGTGGCGCTTTGATGGATGGGAGCGGGCGTGTCTTCGTCCTTTAGGACATGCTGGAGCAGCGCGCCGACGGGGAGCCCATCTGGGTCAGGACCTTGTCCAGCCACTGCAGGGGCCCGTTTAGATGCAGCTCGATCCAGCAGGGAGTGCTCGTGACGGTCTGCCGCCTGGAAAACAGACACACGTTTTCATGTTGGGGGGGGGTCGTAACCCATCTTCAGCACCCGGGACAAAGCGAGGAAACACGCGCGTTCTTTTTTTCTTTGTTTATATATTTAAAAAAAAGAGCGTAAATTAACACAAGACTGCTTCTCTCCATCGTCATAGACGTGTTTCTACACCTCTGAAGTTTAAATGTGATAAATTCGACCCAGTGCTGATGATTTGGACACACACACACACACACACACACACACACACACACACACACACACACACTTTATAAAATCAAGCATGATGATGAGCTGCATGATGACCTCTGGCCCACTGACCCGTTGTATAGTGTATTTTTGTGTGTTTCTGTGCCTCTCCTCTCCCCCTCCTTCTCCTCTCCCTTTCCTCTCCCCCTCCTTCTTCTCTCTCCCTCTCCTCTCCTCCTCTCTCTCTCTACCCATCTGTCCATCATCAGGAGGGTCCCCCTACATGAGCCTGGTCCTGCTCAAGGTTTCTTCCTGTTAAAGGGGAGTGTTTCCTTGCCACTGTTGCTTGTCTGGGGTTAGGCCCTGGGATCCTGGAAAGGCCTTGAAACTATTTCTGATGGTAAAAGACGCTGTATCAATAAAGATTGATTGATTCTAAAAGGTCACACAGATGCATTAGTTAGGTGGTATCGTCAAAAGAAGCGCCTGAAGAGCTCAGAGGGTTCTGGAGGAGGCTACAAAAGCCATGGAACAGCCCCCCAGAGCTGCACGTCTGAACCGTCTGGAGGAAACGGGACCCCGCGCGCAGAAAGCCGCCGCAGCACTCCCGCCAACCCGAGCTTTACGCGGCCGAGTGGCTGATCGGGAGCCAACAGAAGGCACCTGAAAGCACCGCGAGGAACAAGAACCCCCCCCCCGGGGTCTGGTGAAAGCCAGATCGAGGCCCCGGGGGACGAACCCGAACGTCCTCCAGTGACCCCGGACAGAGCCCCGATTCGAACCGGCTCAAACATCCGCGGAGCGACCCCGAAAACGCCGCCGACGCAGCTTGAGAGGATCCGCAGAGGGCGTCGGGACGCGCCCAGATCCACGCGTGCGAAGCCTCGTGGCGCCGCCCCCGTCACGGGTGTGAGGCTCAGCGCCAGGGATAAGGGATAATCTTTGATTTAGCGCATCTAAATTTAAAAACAGGCCGGGCGCGAGTTATGAGCGGAGCTGCTGGGAGGACGCGCGTTCTCACCTGTACTCGGCCCCCCAGCCCTTGACGAAGCTCATGCGGATGGTGCACATCCTGGTCAGCTGGTAGACGGCCTCAAAGCCCTGGTTGACCGACTGAGCCAGCAGGGCTGCAAATTCTTGGTTGTTGAATATTTTTAGATTACAACCTAGGACGGCAGAACAGAGGTGGGGTAAACACTCCCGCCAGCTCAATCCAAACACGGAATGAAAAAAAAAAAAAAAGATTTTGCAGCAAAGGCTAATTTACAGGTTTTGTTTTTTAACATTGTTTTTCTTTTTTTTTTTCTTAAAAACAGTGAAATCTTTGACCTTTCCAGGTCCCCGTCTGTGACAGAAGAGGCTTAAAAACCAACAAGCAAAGATCTTCAGCAGCTTACGTGGAGGAATTTTACACACTGTTGCTGGATGCCAGCCATACCGCTGGTTGCAGTTTGGACTCTGGACAAAGATGGCGCTATCGCTCAAACACTCTGCAAATACCTCCCCTCCAATGTAATAAAGTCTAACTCCTCTTCCTGGAAAGAAAAAAAAAAAAAAAGACGAATAAACAGCGTTATCTGAAGCACCTGGGGCTCAGCCAGTCACACGAGGCTTTACCTATATGCCTCCGAGTCATCTCCACCGTGGCGTTCCTGTTAACGTTCGACAGCAGGCCCAGGCAGAAGCGCTCCGAGTTGGAGGGGTCCGTGAACCCGTCCACCGTCAGCGAGGGCTGCGAGGCATGGAAGGTCTCCCCGACGCGCTGGTTGAGCTCGTAGTAGGCTATAGAGCACCAGAAGGCGGGCTCCGAGTAGGTCACGGGCTGCAGGTCTGCAGGACAGGAGCATCGGCTTTGTTCACGACGAGGACTGCGCGAACGTCGCTCGCGAAAAAACGAACGTGACTCAGCCATCGCTCTTCTAAGAGCGGGAGAGCTAAAGCCGATACTTTTTATTGACTTCCTTAATGTTTTTCAGATTCTTACCCATGTTGTGATTGACGGGAGAAAGAGTGCTAGGGGACAGCTCTGCTGGAGAACCTGACACACAAGGAGGGAGTCACTCATTCGGGGCGGAAAAAAAACCAGGACGCGTTCACCTTTCGGAGCAGGACCGCGAGCCTCGGGTACCTGTGTCCATACTTTGGTTCATCTGTTGGTCACTGGCCTCCCCATCCTCGCTGATGTAACCCGGCGGAGGTGTTTCTGTTGGAGAGACGTGGGGAAACTACATCTCAGCTTTACTCCGCTTGACCTTGTTAAGCTACTCGGAAACTATGACCTCAAAAAGATGAGGGTGAGACACGTTTTTAGATTCAGGTATGACCCACTCAACTCCAACAGCGCGACCGGAAAGGTGGTCTCACCCGGTATATAATTATTTGGAGGATCGATTCCTGCTGGAAAGTTCGTGTTCTCAGGTATGGAATGAGTGTAGTCATCGAGAATTGGCAACTCTGGTAGTACATCTGAGTGTCTTGGCACAAGGACAGGAGGCAGCACTGCAGGAATGGGTATGACCAACAGAAGACATGAGATACATTCCTGCCATTTACAGCTAAACCTCATTTGTTCTTCACAGCTTTGAAGCTGATAAATTTGCTGGGGACAAAAATTAAAAAGGATTATTGTCAGCAACTATCTGTGGGGGAAGAGATGATCCTGAAGTGTCTTCCAGAAGGCTAAAATGAAGTTCAAATTACGAGTTCACGCATGCGAGAGGTATAAAAACACGCAAAGAGAAGGACTGACCTGGGGTCTCTACCCTTTGGTAGTGGTAAGGGTTGATGCACACCTCATCCTTTTTGAGGTGGAAGGCATACTCACAGGCCTCGATGGCACGCAGCTCATGGTGGCTGTGCAGGTCGGGCCACCGCCACAAGCGACAGTAAATGATGTGAGGAAGCCCCTTGCGCTGGGAGACCTGCAGGCGACCATCCAGCGATCTGACGGGACGGCATAACGGAGGGAGGGGGGGGGTGAGCACGGCGGAGCGGGGCGAGGAACGAGAAAGGATGGCTGTCTGTCACCTCCGGGACCGGGACAAATCCCCCACATCAAAGCTGCGCGCGACACCGCACAATAGTTGAGGATAGTCACCTGGTTTGGTCAGGGTAGTTGTACAGGCCCGACGTGTCCCACTGCTCTATCGTGTTCGGTGAACTCAGTCCCCATATTTCAGAGCAATTGCTGCGCGGAGGAAAAGAGAGGAGAAACAATAAACACTCGGCACGGCTCATTTAGAAATATCAGTGTGGGTAGCATCAACAGTGAGAGCCCTCTTCTATTTGAGTCTCGCGGCGGAATAAAGAAAATTTTCAGCCGCGGAAAGATGCGCGGCTTTAAATAAGAGAAGTCCTTTGAGAGGACGGCAAGAAAAAGAAACTATAACACGGAACGCGCACAAAGACAGAGTGAGAGAGTATTCTTTTCCAGAGTAGCATTGTATCAAACAGTGAGAATAGCCGAACTTATCTGATGACATTCAAACAAAGGCTGAAGATACACAATGGTGCAAAAGTGGGGGGGGGGGGGGGGGTTGGAGGCAACCTTGGAAATAAATATCCATTTTCTCAAAACAATCCCCAGAAAATGGACAAAACGCTAAAAGACAAAATAACGACGCACGACAGAAGCTGCTTCTAAAGGACGGGACAGGAGAAAACAACACGGACTTTGTTACTTTTATTCCACCCGAGCCCATCAGAACTTTACTATTTACTCCGGAACATCAAAGATAAGCCAAATTCAGAACCGCCTCTTAAAAATCCACCTTAAAAACCCGAAACGCCAACCGAGCAACTTCGCACGAATCCTCCTCCTCCTCCTCGCGACGTTTCATCCACACCGAACCAGCGACGGCGTCCACAACCTAAACAGAGCGGCCCTAGGACAATTCTCAGGAGATAAGGGCCCCCGCTATCTACCGTCGTACAAACATCTGACGTGGTCGTTGGCGGCACATCAGTGAGGAACGGATCTTTTAACAGAGTGTTCCCGCCGAACATGAGCCCTGACCATCAAGGCTGGCTGGCTGATAAAGACCCCCCCCCCCCCACGGCCTCCTCGCCTCGCCTCGCCTCGCCGGCGAGAGCCTACCTAGGGATCGTGACACACTTGGTGTTGCAGTTCTGCGTGGTGATGGCCTTCTCCAGCTCGTCCAGCTGGGCCGTCTTCTTCAGCTTCTTCACCAGGCTCTTCACCGCCTTCTCGCACCACTTCTCCTCCTGGCCGTTCTGCTCCCCGCTGCCGGCGCCGCCGCCACCGCCACCGCCGCCGCTCGTCTTCTTCCACCCCAGCAGCCTCTTCACCACGGGCGGGGTGAACGGCAGGATGGAGGACATCTTTCCCCCCCTGGGCTCCAGGCGACCCCCCGCGGGAGCTGGATCCAGAACCAGTTCGGGGGCCCCTTGCACGGATGAGGGCCCTTGGGGGGGGAGGTAGGGGACCAGGGGACCAGTGAGGGACAGACTGGGAACCAGTGGACTCCAGAGAGCTGAGAAAGAGACACAGAAAGCACACAACAGACGATTGAACCACTTAAAGAAGCAGTGATTTTTTAAAACAAAACAAAGCAGAAATGACAATAAAGTGTGAACACCCCCGGTAAAAACCGGCTCTGAAAGCCCCCCCGTGTGTGTGTAAGGGGGGGTTTTGGTTCAGAAAACACCGTAATCAGTGTCGCTGCCGCCACATTCCGAGCCTTAAACAACAAAAAAACGCGGAGGTTTCGGAGCCCGTTAGCCCCGGCTAGCGCGGCTAGCGGCGGGATCCTTTTGTTGTCATCCACAAAAACCCTCCGAAGCGCAACAGTCGAGCCGCCGAAACGCGTCCAAAACACCCCCGGGGCCCGCCCGGACGGACCCGAGCCGGGCCCCCCCGGCGGGGGCCGGGTCCGGGGGTGTTTTTGAGGGGTTTTCGGGGGTAGTTTTTGGTGAAAAATCGGGGTTAGCGTCGGCTGGAGCGGTGCCGCGGAGGCGCCGCAAAAGTCGACGAAAACGCCGCCGGGACGGCCTCTACACTCACCGGGGGCTCACGTTCGGGGGCTCCGCCGGTCGGGGGGCAAGCCGCGGGGAGGGCTCCGGGCGGCCGGCGGGCGTTGGAGGGCGCCGGAGCTGGATTTCGGACGCAGATTTGTTGCCCCCCCCCTTTTTCGGTCGAGCTGCTAACGGGGCTACTGCTAGTTTGCGGCGGTCGGTTGGCCGGCACGCCGGCCGAACGTGATGGCCGCGTCGGCCCCGCCCCCTCCGCGGCGCGATTGGACGGTTGCGGGTGGACTGGGCTTTGAATGGCGGTCGTAGTTTGAGGCAAGATTAGGCAATATATTACAAAACCCATCGATAACTTGGCGTATGCAATGAACAAAGAGGCTTGGAAAATGTTTTTTTAAAGAGTTACTCGCATTTACATGTGATAGAGCTATATTATTTACTATAGACAGCACCACAGTGAGTCAGTCGCCTCCATCTGACCCCATCTTCTCTCTTCTGCATCCTCTTGTCTCCCACCAACTACCTCCACGTCCTCTTTCGTCTATAAACTTCCTCTTTGGTCTTCCTCTAGGCCCCCTGCCTGGCAGTTCCAAACTCAGCATCCTTCCACCATCATGTCCACCATCTCCCCTCCGGACGTGTCCCAACCGTCTCAGTCTGGCCTCTCTGACTTTATCTCCAGACCCTCTAACACTTGCTGTCCCTCTGATGTCCCCATCCCTGATCCTGGTCCATCCTGGTCCCTCTGATGTCCCCATCCCTGATCCTGGTCCATCCTGGTCCCTCTGATGTCCCCATCCCTGATCCTGGTCCATCCTGGTCCCTCTGATGTCCCCATCCCTGATCCTGGTCCATCCTGGTCCCTCTGATGTCCTCATTTCTGATTCTATCCATCCTTGTCCCACCCAAAGAGAACCTCAGCATCTTCTTCCATTTGGATAAAATATAGGAGTTAAAAAAAACACCCTAGACTTTTTTATTGCGGTCCCCAGAACGTTCCAATCTCATCAGATGTTTACGACTGAAGTTGATTTCAGCAAATCAAGCGAGGCAGATCCATGGTTTTAACCAATCAGAGGCAGAGGAGGGCGGGTGGCGGTCCTTTGCCACAGATCGTAAAAGGCACTTTTGGTAAACCCATAAAAGAAGATGCACACAAAAACCGGCCGTTGGTGTTCCGCAGACATAAAGTCCACATGCATGCGCTTTTATTCGCAGCAGCGCCCCACCATGACGCTGCAGCTGGTTGCGATGGTTAAGCTGCCCGCTGAGGGTCAACACCTCCCAGGTTGACCCCGTCTAGCGCACACGCCCTCCACCCCGCGTGCACCGCATCGCCGCTCAGCCCAAAACAGAGTTATCAGCTAAACTACGGAGAAACATTCTCTGTTTATACGAAGACAAATTGATGTTGCCTCCGATTGGGATGTGGGCAGAGCATTGATCCTGCGTCTGGCCTCAAACAGGGTCAATACTGCAGACGCCCCAACCCTCACAAACAAACAATCACTCACCAGTATTCTTAAATAAATAATCTGGGTTATTTCTGTCCTGCTTGATGGACAATACCAATAATTGACATGGAGGATTTGGCAGAAAAACCCCTCCCCTCGTGGGGCTGAACAATCAATTTGTATTGGACTCACCTGGCACCTGTTTGAAATACACTACCTCGGCTCCCAGCGGCTTCGGGAGCATTTTTGTTTTGTTTGAGGCGATGGGTGGGCGCCTGTTCCTTTTTATGCTCTTTCTGCAGTTGCTGGGATCCTCGCGAGGTGAGTCGAAATCGATTTTTACCGACGGGGTGAGCGCAGAGCAGCGACTTGCGTCAAAAACCCTGATACCCAATGTTTTCCCGCGCACGCTTTTACAGGTGAAAGCGATGTGTTAAGGTGTAAACTGGGCTCTTGGCTGTGCAGCGATGGCTCAGAATGTGTCCCTGGCCAGCATTTGTGCGATGGAGAGAACGACTGCAGGGATGGTTCTGATGAGGAAAACTGTCAAACGGAGTGCAACGAAGGTACTGACTGGATTAACAGATGATTGGTGCAACCGAGTTCAAGCTCATATTAGTTTCAAACATTCTTTTTAGTGGATTGAGTTTGCAATTTTAAGACTAGAGCCTCCAAGTGTTGTGATATTTTTAACACCCCGCTACCACTTTGGTTAAAGTTGACAAGACTGTTTTTATTGGTTGAACCAGACCAGTTCCAGTGTGCCCACGGGAAGATGTGCATCGACAAGGAGCAGGTGTGTGACGACATCCCCCAGTGCCAGGACGGTTCTGACGAGCGGGACTGCACCAGGCAAACGGACGCCTGCGCCCACCACTGTGACAGCATGAGCCGCTGCCTGCCTGCGAAGTTCCTCTGCGACGGCGAGTGGGACTGTCTGGATGGCACGGACGAGGCCAACTGTGGTGGGCTGACGCGGTTGCAGCTTATCAGAGTTTATCGCGTCACTATTTCGCGTCTAATCGCGGGTCGGAAACCTTTTGTTTGGGTTCTCAGAGGATGAAGAGGCCGAGGGAAGTGAAGGGGAAACGGGAGACGCGTCTGTGCACGCGACCCCCGAAAGCTCGCCACCCGTCCAGTGCGCCTTTCACTCCAAACCCTGCAAGAACCGGATGGAATGCATCTCTCACCTTCACTTCTGTGACGGAGAGGTGGACTGCGCCGACGGCTCTGACGAGGAAGATTGCGTCTTAACGTGTGAAACCGGTGAGATACTGATTTCTCTCAGATGTGCTGCCCTCTAGTGGGGGTCTGTTTCAGCGGTTGTCCTGAAAAGTGGGCCTCGTCCTGACGAAGCTGTGGCTGTGTGACTTCCCTCCGAAGGCCAGTTCCAGTGCGCCCACGGGAGGAAGTGTATCGAGGCCGAGGAGGTGTGCGACGGGGTGCCCCACTGTCAGGACCGCTCGGATGAGCTCGAGTGTGACGAGGCGGTCGAGGGCTGCCATCACCAGTGTGACGACGGACGCTGCATTCCCGAAAGCTTCCTGTGCGACGGGGAGAGGGACTGTCGGGACGGCAGTGACGAAGCGCACTGCGGTACGGCGGGTTCGGCTTGAACGGCGTTAAAGCGGCGAGCTGGAAACGCGGCCCTGGTTTCAAAAGTAGAGGTTTTCACATTTGGAAATGGGAAGTGAACATCTGAGCAGCATCAGTCTGACCAAACACTCATCCTTGAGAAGAGAGAGATTGAAAACCTGAAAATCCTTGGCAAGAGAAACAAATTGCTACCCGAATAAACGTTGTCTAACCTTGTGCGCTGGCTGTGCTGCAGAATAACGATATTGACCGGCGATATGGTTTTTCGAGCTGACACACTTGTGATATTCAGTTCCTCTTCCCTCTGCAGGGGACAAAGACTGCAGCCCCGCGGAGTTTACATGTAGCAGCGGCCAGTGCGTGTCGTCCGTGATGCGGTGCGACGGTCATCCGGATTGCAGGGACCGCTCGGACGAGGAGAGCTGCACCACCGAACAGGTCTGCACCACCAAGCACCGCTGCCCCCAGAGCAAGGAGTGCCTGGTGCAGGAGTGGGTCTGCGACGGGGACCTGGACTGCAAGGACGGCACAGATGAGAAGGTGCAGGAAGAGCAAGCGCTGCTCTGGGGCAAAGCTTCAGCACCAGCCCGCTGCTGGTGCAGGCGTGCGCCAACATGAAGGCACACTTTGAGTGCTCGTGTCTTGTGCTGTGGTAGGACTGTCCTGTGACCCCGCTGAGCTGTGGCGAGTTTCAGTGGCCGTGTGGCTCCAAGACCCGGTGCGTCTCCACAACCTGGAGGTGCGACGGCACGGAGGACTGCGACGACGGGAGCGACGAAGCTGAATGTCAGTAGCCGAATAACGCGCGGCGCTGTCTGCTCGTAAGCTTGATCCGACTCTGGCGGCTGCTGACGCAAACGCGCTGAACGTTGGAAATCGCGTCCGCCAGGCGGGGCGACACTCTGCCTCCCTCACCAGTTCCAGTGCAGCAGCCAGGAATGTCTGGATCCGGCCCTGGTGTGCAACGGCTTCGTGAACTGCGCCGACGGCTCTGACGAGGGGGGCAGCTGCCAGACGAAGTGCACGGAGGGCGAAGAGGGTCGATGCTCTCAGAGCTGCTACAGCACGCCCCAGGGAACGGTGAGGGCCGGGAGGCGTGGAGCCGGACTAGGTTGCGCGAATGCTGCGGTCCCTGACGCGTGGTTGTCGCGCAGCGTTGTCGCTGCGCAGCCGGGTACAGGCTGATGGAAGACGGCGTGACGTGCTCGGACACAGACGAGTGTGAAGGCCCCAGCGCGTGCGGGCAGCTGTGCGTCAACAGCCCAGGCTCGTACCGCTGCGACTGTCACCCAGGCTACGTACTGGAGGCAGACCGACACCGCTGCAAGATCAGAGGTAAAGCCCCGCAGCAGACGAGAGGCGGGTGAATGAGTATACTTTCTATCCATGTACAGTTACATTTATTCTGCCACTTCAGTTCAGACTTAGGAAATCTCAAGTGATTTCCTGGAATCCAAATATTCCTAAAAACATTTATACCAAGTCAACATCTTTTTCTATTGTTGGTGTCACTTGATTTCTGTTTCTACTAGTCTATATTCTGTTTGACTAAATATGTATTTTGTCCCCACAAAGTTTGTTTCCAATCTTTAAAACCCACCCACTGATGCTCTACAGGCGAACCCTTTTTGTTGACGTCGATCCAGACCGACCTGTTTCTGTTGGGGCTGCTGAGCAGCAGCCTCGACGTGCTGTCGTCCTCCGCCAAGAAGGCGATACTGTCCGTGGACTACGACTGGAAGGAGCAGAGGGTCTTCTGGGTCACCGTGGACACCGACAGCATCAGGTGGTCCTCGCTGGACCAGAAGACCACAGGAACCCTGGTTAAAGGTCAGTTGGGCGCGGCGGGGGGGGGCGGCGTTGGCCTCCGTGTTCACCGCCGCGCCTCGACTCCCGCAGGCATCCGTGCCGATTCGGTGGCCGTGGACTGGCTCGGGAGGAACCTGTACTGGATCGACGGCGTGAACAGTCAGATCGTCGCCATCAGACTGGACAGGACCACGGAGGAGTCGCTGGACCACAGCGTCATCCTGGATGAAGACCTGGATCAGCCGCGCTCCCTCGCGCTGCTGCCACAGAAAGGGTCGGTCAATCATCCCGATCAAAGCACAACTGGTTCCTCTAAAGCCTGAACCCAGCCCCCCCCCTTCCACCAGCCTGATGCTCTGGACAGAAATCGGTAACGTGGTGAAGATCGAGCGTGCTGGGATGGATGGCTCGGACAGGAGGGCGGTGGTGAACTCCAGCCTGGGCTGGCCGGGCGGCGTGGCGGTGGACGCCATCGCTGAAAGAGTCTACTGGGCTGACGAGCGCCTCGGGGCGATCGGGTCTGCGACGCTGGACGGGCACGACATTCGAGTAAAGCTGTTCGGGGGGATGCTCCGTTTCTCAGATTTTCGTGCACTCTCACCTGACCTCGTGTCTTTCCGGACCCAGATTCTCCAGACAAAGGAGACCTCCAACCCGTTCTCTTTGGTGGTGTTCAACGACATGCTGTACTGGACCGACGCCAAAAAACGAGTGGTGCGTGGCGCCCATAAAGCCTCCGGGAAAAACGGCCACGTCCTCCTGAAGAGGCAGAGACAACCCTTTGGGGTGAAGGTGAGTGGGGCCACCGGGACGGCTGACTGGAGCGCCTCATTCTCGGTCTTATCCTATTTTTATGGAAAGGGAGGCCTTCACCGAAGGTTCCGTGTGATTGTTTACGTCTGAAACCCCCCGTCTGTCCTCCGTAGATCATCCACCCGCTGCTTCAGACGAGCGCCGAGAGTCCCTGCGAGAAGAGGTGCTCCCACATGTGCGTGCTGGCCCCCGGCCCCAAGGCCGTCTGCAAGTGTCCCTTTGGGCTCCTGCTGGCGGAGGACGGCCTGACCTGCTCCAGCCTGGTTGACTCGGCGTTCCTGCTCATGCTGTCTCCCTCCTCGGTCACAAAGGTGTCGCTCTTCGTGTTAATTCGGCTTCATATTTAACCCACGCTTCCCTGGAATTGGGCCTAACTCGTAGCCCGTCTCTGAGAGCCCCAGGCTCCTGCTAAACCCCACCGTCTCTCCAGATCTATCTGCAGTCTCGGAACGCCGCGGCGGCGCTGAAGGGCTGGCCCGAGCACCTGGCGCTGCAGGTCCCCAGCGTCAACGAGGCAGCCATCATGGACTACAGCGCCCGCGACCACACCCTGTACCTGACGGACGACGGCACCACCTCGCTCGGCTCCTTCGAGCTGAAGGACACGGACTTGTTCCCGCGGGGCCGGGCCCTGAAGCTGCTGGGCGACGCCGTCGCGGCCATGGCCCTGGACTGGGTCACGCTCAACGTCTACTGGAGCAGCAACAAACAGCCCCGCCTGCAGGTCACGGCCATCCCCGAAGCCCACACGGCCGTCCTGGTGAGGGACGGCGTTGGCAGGATGGAGTCCATTGCCCTCCACCCTCCCAGCGGGAGGCTGTGCTTCACCAATTTGGACCTGCAGGACACCAGCACGACGGCCGCCATCGAGTGCGCCAACATGGACGGCACTGGGAGGCGCGTGCTGTGGAAGGAAGCCGCCGAGCCCACGTCTCTGACCTTCTCTCCCAGCGGAGATGCGGTTTACTGGGCAGACACTGGTACGGCCCGTTCCTACGCTCCCGCCCACCCAGGCTCTAGATCAGGGGTCTCCGACCCCGTCCCCAAGGGGCCGTGAGGCTGCAGGTTCTGGTCCCACCAGTCCAGCTCACCCAGTTTGACCAGTCAGCTGTTGAAGACTCAGATGAGTTGATGAAGTCAACTCATCTGAGTCATCAACAGTCCAGTCTGGTGCTGCTGCTGCTGGGTTGGACCAGAACCTGCAGCCTCACGGCCCCTTGGGGGGGACCTGGAGACCCCTGGGGGGGACCTGGAGACCCCCTGGGGGGACCTGGAGACCCCTGGGGGGACCCTGGGAGACCCCTGGGGGAACCTGGAGACCCCTGCTCCAGACGGAGTTGATAACGTTGTCTCTCCCGCAGGATTGGGAAGCATCGGTGCTGTTCAGCTGGACGGATCGGGCTACAGGGAGCTGAAGGTCGGGGACGGGCTGGCCGCCGTGGCTCTGGCCGACGACCTCCTGATCTGGATGACCATCAGCGGTAAAGAATCACGCGCCCAATCAAGCACGTTTGAGCGTCAAGTCCCAGCCAAGGGCCTCGCGTCTTAAACGCGCCATACCCGGCCCGAGTGTTAACGCGCGGAAGATAAAAGCAGCATCGCGGTGACTTTAACGGGACGCCGCCTTTAAGAACCTCGGCCCGATCTTTCCACCAGACAAGACCAGGCTCTGGTACCGGGGTGAGAACGGCGAGGACAGGCTGTGGTTTGAAGTCGGTACCCAAGTGGTCGGCATCAAGGCGTTCAGCAAGTCCAGCCAGACGGGTGAGTAAGGGGGGAGGCGCGGGGGGAGGCCCTTCAAAGACCCTCTGTGCCCCCCCTCCCCCCCCCAACAGGATCCAACCCCTGCGCGGCGAACAACGGCGGCTGCCAGCACCTGTGCCTCGCCGCCCCGGGCGGGCGGACGTGCGGGTGCGACCACGACCACGTCCCCGTGAACGGCACGCGCTGCGCCCCGGGGCGGGGCTGCCCAGCCGGCGCCCGGCCCTGCCTGGACCGGCTCTCGTGCCAGCCTCGCCAGAAGTTCTGCGACGGGCACGTCGACTGCCGAGACCACTCGGACGAGAACTGTGAGTCCCCCCCCCACGCCACAGACGCCACTCGTGTCCCGGCCCCTCGCCGAGGGTGACGTCTGGCGCCTCTGCGCAGGCATCGTGGTGAAGCAGTCGTCGGGAGGCGTCGCCCTCGCCCCCAGGCCCGCGGCAGCCCTCCGCCCGCCACCTCCGCCCCCCCGCGGCCCTCCGCCCCGGGCCTGAACACCACCCTCAACGCCAGCGGGCCGCTGCTGAACCTGATGAACCTGGGCGCGGCGGAATGCGGCAGGAGGCGCTGCAGCGGCAACGGGCGCTGCGTGGAGGTCGACGGCGAGGCCGCGTGCGAGTGCTCGCTGGCCTACGGCGGCGACTCCTGCCAGGAGCACGTCCTGAAGACCATGCAGGGACCCATCGTCTACGGCGCGGCGGCGCTCTGCGTGGCCGTGGTCGTCGGCGTCGTGATGGCGGTCGTCATCAAGAGGAAGAAGAGCGCGGGCACAAGGTGTCCCATCAGCTCTGACCTTCTCACTGATTTAACTTGACTTTTGTCCCCAAGTCTACATCACTGGTGTCGGAGTTCGGTCCTCGAGGGCCGGGCTCCGACCGGGTTTTCCGAACTACCGAGTCGAAGCAGACTTCCACCTGGTAGACCGGAAAACCCGGCTGGATCCCGGCCCTCGAGGACCGGACTCCACACCCCTCTCATCCTTCCTGACCTCTGTTGGTGAGGTTTACAAGCGAGTTTGTTCCCTCCTTCCAGGAGAACCAGTTCAGCGGCGGTGAAAGAAACCAGCATGACTGACCTGGAGAACACGGCTGAGGGTTCGGGGGCTCCGCCGCCCGCAGCAGGCGGGCCAGAGGTCGCCCTTCAAACTCGATGTGTGTCAGGGGAGCTTGCGTTCGCCAAGGATAACCTTTTCTTCTCTGGTTGCAGGAAGCGGTATCTAAGGTGGACTGAAGCTGACTTAAGTGGAGCGTATTTTTAAACTAAAAAAAATAAATTCCAGTTTGTCGAACCTCCTTGTTTCGTGACATTTTGTGAACAAAATGCACGTCCTCGCATGGTTAAATGGTGAGAAGTGGCCCAGTCAGAATTGACACAACGCTCTGGTCTGATGGGTTTTGCTGTGGAACCACAAGAAACCAAGGCTACTTTTAAGGTTCGGTTGTGGAGGCCAGGAAAAACGCTGGTGGGATTTTAACTGATCGGCTGAGTCACGAGATGAATTCACCAGCAGCTCGCTTCGACACTGGAGCACGAGGACGACGCCACTGAAGTGGAACCTGTCGGGGGGGGGCCTTCAGCTCTGTCACAAACCTCCAGTGACTGGAACGTTCAAACTGCTGCAGGGAAGAACAGATTTTAGAGGACGACATTTTGACCAAACGATTGGATCTCGCCACCCACTAGAACAGAGACGTCCACCCTCGTCCCCAGAGGGCCGTGAGGCTGCAGGTTCTGGTCCAACCCAGCAGCAGCAGCACCAGACCGGACTCACTTCATCAACTCATCTGAGTCTTCAAAAGCTGACTGGTCAAACTGGGTGAGCTGTACTGGTGGAACCAGAACCTGCAGCCTCACGGCCCCTCGGGGGGGTTGGACCACCAGAACATACTGATCTCTCTCCTGGGCTGAGACTCCACCCTCACCCCAAAATAAACCACATCAGAACCATCAAGTCTGACCCGAATGCTGTTTGTTTGGTCCTATATTGTTTCCTCGTTGGGTGATTATAATACACCACAGGAATAATTATACAATTACCTTATTGGATAAAAAAAACCCAACTCAGTCAGGATGAATACGATCATGCTGTTCAGTTTTGAGAAATTTATTTCAATGTCAGTTTTGTTTCCCGTTTAGAACAGGATGAAAAACGTCTGTTCAATATTTACTGATGAGCTACACATCAATGAAACAAATTAACTTATTCTTTAAAAAAACCCCAGAAGACGTGCTGACCTTTCAGTAAATAAGTTTAACGTTACTAATTATAACAGTTAAGTTGCAGTTTACGTTTAAGTGTCTTGATCAACGATGTAAAAGTATTTTTTTTTTTTTTTAAGTAAGTATTTCTGTACAACACTCGAGTTGTTTCAAAACACTTTGCTTGGACTGACCGCTCCGATTGGACTTTTACAGAGAATCTTAGCAGCGGTACTCCCATGAGCCCGCACTGGTGAATATGAGTTTCTACAAATTAATCCGGCGGGATGTGACGCGCCTCTCATGCCATCTGAGTATATAATCTATACATTAAGCTCACAGTTGTGGATGCGCAATAGGACCAAGCAATCCTACCTGTGGAGGATCACCTGGCACATTTTGAAATGCAGAGGTGGAAGAAGTGCTTTAAAGGAGAGGAAAGGTCAGGAATACCTGTGTTACACCTAAAATGAGGTTGTGTGGTACTGCTACCATCTGTGTGTGGAACCCTCGTGACCAACGCCCGCCTCCTTCCTGCTTGAACTCTCCCCCCAAAAGAGCAGAAACAAACGTCAGCGACAGCAGCTGCTGCGCAGGTTCCCTTTTACCGTCCAAGATATTTTGTCTTCAGTTCACCGCTCACTTTTATTAACGTCGGCCATGAGGTTGCGCGTTCCTTTAATGAGCCGTGGGGGACTGGGGCTGGATCTGCTGCTCCGTCTCCGCCTCGCCGGCCACGTCCGCTTCGGTCTCGGCGCCCTGCTCCGTCGGCCGCGGCTGCTGCGGCGGCTGCTGCATGAGGCCTCCGTCCTGCGCGGTGTTGTAGGAGCCGCAGCCGCTGCACTTCATCCCCAGAACGTGGAAGTTCACGGTTGAGTGGGCCTGGCAGTCGTTGCACATAATCTACGGCAAAGAACAGTAAATCATGTACCGTATTTTCAGGACCAAAGGCGCACCGTATTTTAGGGCGCACCTTAACCTAACAGCCTGTTTTAGACCTGTTCTCACATACACAGGGTGCACCGTGTTATAAGACACGTAGAACAGAAGCTACAGTCGAGGCTGGGGTTGATGATGCGTTCACTAGATGGAGCTGCGCTAAAGGGAACGTCAGTAAAACAGTTTTATTTACCGTTTTATTAATATAAATACTTTATTAATAGACTACAAGCTGGCGTTCTCACGACTCCGTTCACTCCCAAAATGAACAAACAGCTGTTTAATTATTTTTCCAGAGTGACCTAGTGTTTTCAGGTCACAAAGTTCTTTTAACAACAGCAAGTGAACAGTGCGACATTTTTATCACGTCGTGAATAGTGGAGTTAAAGAGTAAATCTTTAATGAATCATTCACACTGCTGTTACTTCGGTCACGCCTCCTGACTGCGGTAGCTGCGATTAACCGATATTAATCCACACAAAAGGCGCACTGTCAATTTTTTTTGAAAATTCTAGGCTTTTAGGTGCGCCTTATAGTCGGGAAAATACGGTACAAATCAGGCCTGTTTTAACGCCCTGCTTTTGATTAAAAACATGTTTAAAGGTGTCGGTGTGTTCCCGAGGTCTTACTTTGACTGTGGCTCCCTGGTATTCAGGCGGCATCGGCGACTGGGCAATCTCTTGGTCTATCTGTTCCCAGTGTTCTTCCATGTTCCAGACAGAGTGCATACACAAAGGGCAACGGTACGCACTAGAAGAAAACAAACGACGCACTCTCGCACCAAGGTCTATCCATCACATGACATGAGGGAGAGAAAAAAACAAAACGCTAGGACTCAGTGTGCTTACCCCATTTTGACCATGTCATCAAAGCAAGTCCTGCAGAAGACGGTGATATTACAAGTTAGATGACGGTTTCACCATGAACTGTGATCACAGAGCTCACTTAATCCCTTCTTCTCTGTTTAAAGACACCGAAAAGGCAGTGAAAAGGCTTACTTGTGTAAAAGGTGGCCACATGGAAGGACATGAGCTCCAATTCTGGATGTGTGAATGTCCTGTAGAGAAAAGAAAACCCCCCGAGGGCTTTTAACTGTTCCATAGATCAGTTTGAGCTCTCTCTCTCTCTCTCTATCTCTCTTTTGTTTCCTTACCTCCATGCAGACAGGGCAGTTCTGCCTTGAAACATTTTCAACACACTGAAATGTAAAAAAAACAACAGCTGTGTCAGCAGAAAGGACATTTGCGTTGCAGGAAGGGGTGCCGAGGAGCGCAGCGTTCACCTTGTGGTTCCCACGGAGGTCCTGGGCTAAACACAAATTGCATTTCTCGCAGTGGAAATACTTCTCCCTGGGCCCAATCCTGCCAGGACAATGACAAACCTGTCACTCACGCGCCGGCGGAACAATGAAGCATGGACGTTAGAGAACATCCCTGACTCTGCACAGGCTCGTCCCCACTTCACGATAAATACTTGTTTCTTTCTGAACGATCACCTTAAGACACCACTAACAACACTGACGCGTCAGATAATCAAACAGTTCCAATGTTGAAGCTGTAAGTGGAAGTCTTCACTTCCAACCATCTAGTTATAAAATGGTCTAGTTAGATAAAGGCATATATGTATACGCACGTATTTATTTGAAGAAAGGTCGCTCACCTGCATATTCCGCAGGGCTGACAGTGATACTGCTTTTTGTCCTTGTCGAACAAGTGGCAGATGTCACAGTAATACTCCCCAAACTGTACGTGGCACTGCTCGCAGGTCTGCTGGGCCTAGAAACAAGAGAGGGGGCAGAACGACATCAGCAGACCCGAGAGGTTCGGGTCGAACATCTGCAGACCCGAGAGGTTCGGGTCGAACATCTGCAGACCCGAGAGGTTCGGGTCGAACATCAGCAGACCCAAGAGGTTCGGGTCGAACATCAGCAGACCCAAGAGGTTCGGGTCGAACATCGGCAGACCCAAGAGGTTCGGGTCGAACATCGGCAGACCCAAGAGGTTTGCGTCGAACATCAGAGGTTCGGGTCGAACATCAGCAGACCCAATAGGTTCGGGTCGAACATCAGAGGTTTGGGTCGAACATCAGCAGACCCGAGAGGTTCGGGTCGAACATCAGCAGACCCGAGAGGTTCGGGTCAAACATCAGCAGACCCAAGAGGTTCGGTCGAACATCAGAGGTTCGGGTCGAACATCTGCAGACCCGAGAGGTTTGGGTCGAACATCAGAGGTTCGGGTTGAACATCAGCAGACCCAAGAGGTTCGGGTCGAACATCAGCAGACCCAATAGGTTCGGGTCGAACATCTGCAGACCCGAGAGGTTCAGGTTGAACATCAGAGGTTCGGGTCAAAAATCAGCAGACCCGAGAGGTTTGGGTCGAACATCTGCAGACCCGAGAGGTTCGGGTCGAACATCAACAGACCCAAGAGGTTCGGGTCGAACATCAGCAGACCCAAGAGGTTCGGGTCGAACATCAGCAGACCCGAGAGGTTCGGGTCGAACATCAGCAGACCCGAGAGGTTCGGGTCGAACATCAGAGGTTTGGGTCAAACATCAGCAGACCCAATAGGTTCGGGTCGAACATCAGAGGTTTGGGTCGAACATCAGCAGACCCGAGAGGTTCGGGTCGAACATCAGCAGACCCGAGAGGTTCGGGTCAAACATCAGCAGACCCAAGAGGTTCGGTCGAACATCAGAGGTTCGGGTCGAACATCTGCAGACCCGAGAGGTTTGGGTCGAACATCAGAGGTTCGGGTTGAACATCAGCAGACCCAAGAGGTTCGGGTCGAACATCAGCAGACCCAATAGGTTCGGGTCGAACATCTGCAGACCCGAGAGGTTCAGGTTGAACATCAGAGGTTCGGGTCAAAAATCAGCAGACCCGAGAGGTTTGGGTCGAACATCTGCAGACCCGAGAGGTTCGGGTCGAACATCAACAGACCCAAGAGGTTCGGGTCGAACATCAGCAGACCCAAGAGGTTCGGGTCGAACATCAACAGACCCAAGAGGTTCGGGTCGAACATCAGCAGACCCAAGAGGTTTGGGTCGAACATCAGAGGTTTGGGTCGAACATCAGCAGACCCAAGAGGTTTGGGTCGAACATCAGAGGTTTGGGTCGAACATCAGCAGACCCGAGAGCTTTGGGTCGAACATCAGAGGTTTGGGTCGAACATCAGAGGTTCGGGTCGAACATCAGCAGACCCGAGAGGTTTGGGTCGAACATCAGAGGTTCGGGTCGAACATCAGCAGACCCAAGAGGTTCGGGTCGAACATCAGAGGTTTGGGTCGAACATCAGAGGTTCGGGTCGAACATCAGCAGACCCGAGAGGTTCGGGTCGAACATCAGCAGACCCAAGAGGTTCGGGTCGAACATCAGCAGACCCGAGAGGTTCGGGTCGAACATCAGCAGACCCAAGAGGTTTGGGTCGAACATCAGCAGACCTGGTCCCCACCTCACCTGCTGGACTGTCCGACAATGGGAGCACTGCACCTCCCCGACCTTGAACCGGTCCATCTGATGGTTCTCCTCGGCGTCGTGACACAGTCGGCACACGTACAGCTTCCCGCAGCAGGGAGCCTGGAGGACGGAGACAATGACGACAGGACAGGGGTCAAATCTCACACTTTGTCCACCCGTTTTGTCCCCGGGCCGCCGCGTCGCTCCTGACGTCACCAAACTAAAACAAAAGTCTCGCCGATCGGGATGGAAGCAGGCCGAAACCTAGGCAACCCTCACAAAAGCTCACGATCTAAACTTGAACTTCTGCTTTCGTTTCGACCTAAAAAAGGGAACCAGAGAGCAGCGAAAGCTTTGAGGACAGGCGCCCAAAACAAGCGGATAACTTCGCCTGGCGCCCGTTCGGCTGCAGGCAAATAAGACGCACCGCGCCGCCCGGTCACTGCCCCCAGCAGGCGTGAAGGAAACGTGATAAACTTTAATATTTCACCTACTTTTAACAGGCAGCTGCGGACGTAATGCTTACATCCAGCGGGGGACGCCATTTTTCCGCCAGACTCGGGCCTTTCTTCTTCTCTTGAACCGACTGCCACTCGTTCGCCTTCCACTTCTTCTTCGGCCATAAAAAAAAAAAAAATCACAGAGCGTCATACTGCCCCTGTCGGCCGCACCAAACACTACCACCTTTAAAAGAAAATGCGCACGAAAAACTATGACGGTGGAATAAAACTAGATTTTCGCCGGCGGCAGATACGGTAGAAAATCACTGCTATTTACAAAATCGACCCTTTTTCACCCACTCAGAAGTCTAACAGAGATCACTCTCCCCGGCGGAGACTCGTTTTCAACGCGCCGCTGGTGTAGTGGTATCATGCAAGATTCCCATTCTTGCGACCCGGGTTCGATTCCCGGGCGGCGCACGCGTTTTTTATTTTTTTTCCTCTCTCTTCCAAAAAAACCCAAAAAAACAATAAAATTATATCTCGGCGCGATCACTCGCTTTAATTCAACCCCGCGTTCGAATGTCTAAATTACACACGCGTCCATTTTGACGCGTGTGGTTGTGATTTCCCCACCAACCCCCGTTTTGGTCCATTAAACACATCTGGGTCGTATTTTTTTATTTTTTTAACGAACCTTCACGCGTGGCGGGGGTGTATTTAGTTGTCAGGGAGGGAGGGGAAGAGGGAGAGAGGCGGGGGGGAGGTTTATTTCCTCTGAGCGCGCAGGTTGACGCCGCTCCGCCATCTTCAACTTCCTATTGTTCGCGAGGGCCGTCTGCGCCGTCAGAGGGAGAGAGAGCGCGGTCGAGAGAGGCAGGGGGAGAGTGGCGGAGAGAGAGAGAGGGAGGGCGAGAGAGAGGGAGAGAGGGAACCGGGGGCCCAGACGCGGTTATCAATAACAAGCGGCTGGAGCGTTTCGTACCCGCGGCCGCCTCCGGAGTTCAACGAGGTGTATTTTTTTTTTTTTTTTTTTTTATGCCATTTTGGGGTTTTTTTTTTTTTTTTTTCTCCTCCTTCCTTTCTCCTCCTTTTCTCAGGACGAACACCACTGAAGCTCGACGATGGAGGACGACCAGCCCAGAACGTTGTGAGTATCCGCGGCCCTGCCCGGGTCCGGGACCCCCCCCCCACCTCTCCCGGAGCCTCCCCCACGCTCTCGGGCCCTCCGGGGTCGAACCCTGCCCCCCCCCCCCCCACTACCGGCCCGGCTGGACGTGGTTTTTGTCCCGGCCCGGGGCTCCTGCCCCCCCCCCCCCCACCCGAGGCGTCTTTTCCGTCTTGTGGGGGGGGTGTTTAAAGCTCCGTTAGTCCCTTTAGCATGAGGCCTCCCCCCCCACCCCCAAGCGGCCCTGCTAGCCGACCAGCCACGTCAGTGGTCCGGGGACGACCCTCCGGGACCCCGGGGGCAGCCCCGGGCGGGCCCGTGGGGCAGGCCGCGGGAGGCCGCCGCCGACCCGGGCACCGCCACCGCCACCCCCCCGCCCCGGGCCTCCGGGTGCCGGTGCGCGTAACACGGAGCCAAAGGCTGCGGGTCGGGGCTAGCTGGTCCGGTAGCCTTTGTTTGCATGCTACTTCCTGTTTGACAAAGACTCCATTCCTCCTCCTCCTCTTCCTCTCCTCCTCTTCCTCCTCTTCCTCCTCTCTTCCCCCCTCCGCAGGTACGTGGGGAACCTGTCCAGGGACGTCACCGAGCCCCTCATCCTGCAGGTCTTCACCCAGATCGGGCCCTGCAAGAGCTGCAAAATGATCGTCGACGTGAGTGCCTGCTCGCTTTGATCTCAGCCAGAGATGAAAGCCCAGTCCGACACGGCTCTGTTTTAATGAAATTACCCACCCCCAAACCCCCGAACCCCCCTTGCAGACCGCTGGGAACGACCCGTACTGCTTCGTGGAGTTCTACGAGCACAGGCATGCTGCCGCCTCCCTGGCAGCCATGAATGGGAGGAAAATAATGGGTAAGGTAAGATATCGTGTCTGCAGGGTGAGTGGGAACACGGGAACGCGGCTCCAGCTGTCCCTGGACCTCCTGTCAAACGTAAACCCCCCTAGCCCTAGCCCTCGCCCTCGCCCTCGCCGGCCCCCCCCACGGCGAGCGAGACTCCTCCGCTATAACCCTCGCCCCCGGAGTCGGAGCAGCGGGACTCTGACCCGAACGGGGGCGCTCGCCCCCTCGCCCTCACCTCAGAGTCGGTGATGGGCGGGGGGGGGCAGGCTGTCTTTCGGGGGTTTAGTCACCCCCCCCCCCGGAGGGAAAGGTCGCCCGGGAAGGCCGCCGACCTTCTGGGGGACCCCCCGCCGATCCTCCTGGAAACAGAAACTCGAGCCTGGAAGAGCGGAAGTGATGTTTTTAGTTTAAAAAAAAAAAAAAAAAAGTCTCGGGGTGCTTTTAACCCGTCGGCCTCCCCGATGTTTGGAAACGCTGCCGATACGTTTATTTTCGTGACAAAGTTCCATCCGTTCCCCTCAATATCTTCGAGGAGGGTGGACCCGAGGGCGTACACGAGTTTCAGGAGTATGCGTACGCGACTCCCGAGGGGGTCTCTGTGTGCCCTCGGCGTCTTTACGGGCGCAGGTCAGCTCCGGGGTCGCGCTCCCGTCTCCGGGACCGTCGCGGGGCTCCGCTGTCGGTCGTGTGAACGCCGCCCCCCCCACCTGCTCCGTTCTGTTTCTGCCCCCTTTCACGCAGGAGGTCAAAGTCAACTGGGCCACGACGCCGACCAGCCAGAAAAAAGACACGAGTAGTGAGTGACCCCGCCCGCCCCGACCCTCCACGAAGGGCGACGCCTGCTCCCGTCTAACGGGCGACCTTCCCTTTCAGATCACTTCCACGTCTTTGTCGGGGACCTCAGCCCGGAAATAACGACAGACGACGTCAAGGCCGCCTTCGGTCCGTTCGGTAGGATATCGTAAGTGTCCGGCTGGGTCGGGGGGGTTTCGTGTTTTTTAACGTTTTTTTTAACGTGTTTTTTAACGTTTTTGTGCGCAGAGACGCTCGTGTGGTCAAAGACATGGCCACGGGGAAATCCAAAGGTTACGGCTTCGTGTCCTTCTTTAACAAATGGGTGAGCGAGGAGGAGGCCGCCGCTCGAACGTTGTTCGTTTTTTTTTCCGACCGTCCTCAAACGTCGCGGGTCGGAGGTGGGGGGGGTTAACGCGACGTCTTCTTTCCCAGGACGCGGAGAACGCCATCCAGCAGATGGGAGGTCAGTGGTTGGGAGGCAGGCAGATCCGAACCAACTGGGCCACGAGAAAGCCCCCGGCCCCCAAGACCACCTACGAAAGTGCGTGGCGGCGAACGCAGGGCGCCGGGTCCCCGGTGGGGGGGCCGAGAGGGGGGGGGTGCTCTTTTCCTAACAGTAGCTCGTCTGTGTTCCCGCTGGCAGGCAACTCCAAGCAGCTCTGTTTCGATGACGTGGTCAACCAGTCCAGCCCCAGCAACTGCACCGTGTACTGCGGCGGCGTCAGCACGGGACTGACGGGTAACGGCGCCAACGCCAACCCCCCCGGCCCCCCCCCATGCCCGCCTGCAGCTTGTCGGGTCTGACTTTGGTTATCGCTTTCAGAGCAACTGATGAGACAGACCTTCTCTCCCTTCGGACCCATCATGGAGATCAGAGTTTTCCCAGACAAAGGCTACTCATTCGTGAGGTGTGTGGAAACGTGTGTGTGTGTGTGTTTCTGCTATTTTTAGACGCGCGTCGATCGCAGGTGTTGCAGATCGGTCCTCGAGGGGGCCGAGATCCGGGGCCGGGTTTTCCGATCTACCGGGTGGAAATCTGGTTCTGGTGAAGCAGAAGATCAGCCTGGTAGATCGGAAAACCCGGCCCCGGATCCTGGCGCTTCAGGACCGAACTCCGCTTGTCTTCCTTTAGTCCAGGGGTCTTCAACCCCCTCCCCAAAGGGGCCGTGAGGCTGCAGGTTCTGGTTCCACCAGTCCAGCTCACCCAGTTTGACCAGTCAGCTGTTGAAGACTCAGATGAGTTGATGAAGTGAGTCCAGTCTGGTGCTGCTGCTGCTGGGTTGGACCAGAACCTGCAGCCTCACGGACCCCTGGGGGGGACCTGGAGACCCCTGGGGGGGACCTGGAGACCCCTGGGGGGGACCTGGAGACCCCTGGGGGGAACCTGGAGACCCCTGGGGGGGACCTGGAGACCCCTGCTTTAATGCCACAGATGTTTCCTGCCACACACACACACACACCCACGTGTGTGCTGGGGGGGGGGCTGGCGCGTCCTCACCCCCCCTCTCCTCCGCGTCTGCGTGCAGGTTCAACTCCCACGAGTCGGCAGCCCACGCCATCGTGTCCGTGAACGGTTCGTCGATAGAGGGACACGTAGTCAAGTGCTACTGGGGCAAAGAGACCCCCGACATGATGAACACCATGCAGCAGATGCCCATGCCCCAGGTAACCCCCCCTCCCCCCCACCACCCCTCACGGTCCAGACTCCCCCGGCCCAACGGTCCCGTCCTGACCCCAGCCCCCGCTGCCCCCCCCTCCCTCCCCCAGCAGAACAAGATGAGCTTCCCCGCCGCCCAGCACTACGGCCAGTGGGGCCAGTGGTACGGCAACGGGCACCAGATCAGCCAGTACGTCCCCAACGGGTGGCAGGTCCCCACCTACGGCGTGTACGGCCACGCCTGGAACCAGCAGGGCTTCAAGTAAGTAGCACGGCGTGCACCACGGCGAGGGGCGAGGGGGGGGGGGCGGCCCCACCCTTCATCACCGCCTCACCCTCCGCCTACTCCAGCACCACCAGAGACACCAGGGCAGCAAGAGCTCTGGCCACGCCCCCCCCCCCTCCCTCCAACAACACACACCCCCCTCAGAGGATCATCTCACACACACACAGACACACACACACACACACACACACACACACACAGAACGGTCTGAACTTTTTTCGTTGGTTATGTTTGACTCTTTGTTTCTTCGCACGCCCTCACGACCTGTCTGTTCATATTTTATCGCCTGAGTTCCGCAGGACCGCCGAGTGTGTTTAGAAGATCGCTCGCACGATTCACTCCCTCCAGGATTTCGCACTTTTTTTTTTTTTTTTTTTGTTTCGTTTTTTTTGTTTGTTTTTCGGGGGAACCGTTGCGAACCCGACGGCCTCTCTTCTGTTGCGTCTCGATGTGGAGCCATCTGCTGACGTTTAAATATCGAAAACCCACCTCTCGCGGACCCGCCTGTTTTTTTTTTTTATTTTTTAGTTTCAAACGTCTCCTCGTTTCGCGTTTCGCGGCGAGAAGGCGTCCTCTGACAAAAGCGATTCTCTCACTGCTGCGTAGCTGAGAACTAATTCTTGATTTTTTTTTTTTTTTTTTTTTTTTCGGTAAACGCGACCGACGGTTACGCCGAGTTAACGGGAGCAAGCGGGGTTTTTGCAGTCGTCGTAACTCCTGGAGGGTCTGAACCGTGAGAAACGTTAGGCCAAAGCATATTTCGGTGAATCAAGTTTAACGTTCAGGGTCTGAGATCCACACTGTGTTCATTGAAGCCTGTCCATTGTGTGTTTACGTGCATGTCGGGTCCTTTTGCATCTTGTCAATTTGATTTCATCTGTACCCAAACTGTCCTTTTAGAATGTTGGGTAGGCCGCGCCAAATATCATATTTAATTAAAACTGATGCAGTCGGGAAGAAGGGAGGCCAAATGTGAACCGTCTAAACTCCCTAGTGATGAAGCGCGTGTGTGTGTGTGTGTATCTGTGAGTGTGTGTGTGTGTGAGAACAGGCTCTGTATGAAGGTAGAGGTCGTGAAAGCAGTGACGCGTGTGTGTGTGATTGTACAGTAAAAGCACACACCTCCTCGGCCTCCTTTGACTGACCTTTATTTTGAAGTTCAAACTTTCTGGTATAAGCTGTCTCTCTCTATCCCAACACTGATGTCGGAGTCGTTGAATAAATGATGCAAAAAAAAAAAAAGCGAACTCGGCGTTACGCCTAGTTTCATCATTCGGGCGAAGCGGCCACCCTGACCGTAGCTCAGTCGCGCCCTCGCTCCACCCGAAAGGTCCCGCGTTGAAATAATTGATAGAAAACCTGTAACCATTGTTGTTTTGGATTTGTTAGTCAAATAAAGGGGGACCCAGCAGCGGCATAATCACCCAAAACTGTTTTTTTTTTTTGTTTTCTTTTTGTTTTTTGTTCATTTTTTTTTTTCTCCCCCGGTTTTTGGTGCGCAAATGTAATTCCCTGTGATGAGAAATGTAACTACTGTCCCCGTGCTGGTTCACTGCAGCCCACCGCAGGGGCGTCGCCCCAGACCGGCCCTCAGCTCTCGGCTTCACCGCCTTTGTGGGGACTCCCCCGGGGCCCCCCTGGTAGTCGGCGAGCTCCCGGCGCCCTCTAGCGGCCCGGACGGGCAACGCGCTTTTATTTCCTGCCCACAATAAAGTTGAATTTCTATTTCAAAACGACACAAAAGTGGTTTTTTTTTAAAAAAAATTAATTTTCGATAAGTGACACCCCTGAGACGACGCGACACTCCTTAAATCGCAGCTGCGCCTCGGCAAACCGTAAGAGAACTAGTTTTTTTGTGCGTTAGGGAAGCTTAATTTTGCTCGCTGTGCTTAGCCTGTACGCTTTGTGTCTGCCTCTTCACTCATATTTAATCAAATTACACGTAACCACCTTTTCCTCATTGTGTTCTAGCTTTTTTTAAATTTTTATTTTCATTTTTTTTTTTTGCCCGGCCTACCTCACTCTACCAAACCTCCAACCTTCTTGTTCCCCGTTCCAGCTTGATTCTAGACGCCTCTAATGCTAAAACTTTTGCTCCCTCTCGCCTCGTCTACTCTAACCTGCTGGCATTTTTTTGTCTTTCTCTCTTTTTGCCTCGTGTTTTGCAGTCACTTACCGGCCAGTGCTGGGTGGACTGGCATGAGCACCATCACTAATGGTGGGGTTATGGAGCCTACACAGGGATTGAATGGGAGTATGCTCGCCAGCCAGCCCGGCATGGGAGCCACAGGATACCCCACACACTGATGGGGGGGCGGTGGGGGTGGGGGGGGGGGGGTACTTTTGTGAACCATCAGCCTCCCGCTGGCTGCACGGGGGCCGAGACACGACGGCCTCCGTTTGCTGCAGGACTTTTTCCTGGGATGTGGAACCAAATGGGGAAGGTTGACGTCTAAAGGGGATGTAAATTTGAACCTGGGGGGGGGTTGGGGGTGGTGGGGGGTGAGGGGGGCTGTAAGAGGAGCCAGGGCGATTTGACCCCACACAGGTATTTACACACCCCTGTGGCAGGCAAGTCCGGCTGCGAACCAGGGCTCTTACCGTTTTTAAGTTAAGCTGTAAATGAGTATAAACTGTAAAGGAGAAACTTTTGGATTTTCTTTTAAGTTTTACAAACTGCTTCCATTTTCACGCCTCAGCTCTCACACCGCCAGAGGGGAGCCTCTCTCTTCTCTCCTTTTTTTTTTTTTTTTTTAAAAGAAACCTACAGATTTGTTCTTAAATTTAGTTCCGATCTGAGGGATGGAAATCCGTTTGATTTGTCCTCCTGGATTAAACCAATTGCAGGGATTGTTGCCACTGTTGTTTCTCTGTAAGGGCAGATAAATATTGCACAGTTTTTTTTCCTCTTTTCTTGGACAATTTGACACAGAGGAGCGTGTTTTTTATTTTATTTTTCCTTCCCCGCCCCTTTCTGCATTCCATCTCTCCTTCATATCTTTCAGACAGCCTCAAAACTCTTCCGCCGTGTAAATAACCATTAATTCATTTGAAATAATGTAAGTAAAATGCTACTGTAAACTGTGGGTGCTTGCTTTTTTTTTTTTTTTTGGTTTTGTTTTCTTTTGATAACTCGACGGTTAACTCCAACACTGTACGTAGCGGAGTGGCACTATCGAACGTGATGCTGGCACAGTGCAAACACACGATTCTTCCATGCAGGGATAAGTAAGCATTGCCATGCAGTGCGAACTTTAAAAATTTAACATGATTCAGATGTTAAAGGGTGATCATGTTTGACACTTCTAATGGTTTTTAAATATCTATTAAGACGTCAGTGTTTTATATTAAAAAAAAAAAAAAAAAGTGAGCAGGTTCAATCTTCACGTGTGCTCGTTTTTGCCAGAGAGATGCGGAGGCCTACATTGTAACTGTTGCCTTATAGAGCTGGTTTCTTTTACCTGAACAAGATGACTCTTTTTAAATTAGGCAGTGCCTACAGACGTTTTCACATCCTTTGTATAGAAAGCTGTTAGCCCCGGGAACTGATGACTCTGCTACTGTAATCATTGTTTTCTTGCTTTGTCCAATTAAAATGCTAATGCACATAAATCAGCCGTCTCTGCCTTCTTTTTTTTTTTTTTTCCCAGAAACATAATTTTGTCTCTCTGTGTTCTATTTATGAATTTCTCCTATTGATCAAACATTTACTCCAGTGTAATTAGGTTTGCAGTGTTAACGTTCATAAGTCAGCCTTTGAATAACTCACCTTCATTAATATCTGAATCGGAGCTGAATCGGAAAATATTGTCACTAGTTATTCCTCTTATGAACAATATTCAATACAAAACATTACCAATTAGAATCTATTATTAAAAGTTTATATTAATCAAAAGTCAGAGTTGAAGACTTTTATCCGACAGGGGTTTCCCTCTAATATTGGAACACTTTGCTTTTACCACTTAATTATTTTGATATACATAAAGAAGGTACCTTATTAGTTTAATTAAAAAAAAAAAAAAAGATATTTAAAGATATAAAATAATAAAGTACTGTACATGTACACTGGGTGTGTGCTGTTCCGCGTTTGTCCACTAGGTGGCGCCGTCAGCCCGCTGCTGTGCTGTGCAGCTGTAACCTTGAGTCAGGGTTATAAATGTGAAATAACATGTGAGCACGCTTATCAAACCAGACACGGAAACCTACCGTCGTCAGCACGAAGGCCAGTTCCGTAGCTCTCTTTTTTATTACCTCGCGTGCGTCTGCGGAGAATAAACGCGTCAAAGTGTTCAAAGCGAGCGGCGGTGTCGGCTCCGGCGGCCTCGGAGCCAGACCGTCAACAGGAGGGGAAGAGCTGATGAAAGCTTCATCTCTCCACAGCTGTTCAGCCTGGAGACACACTGGGCCGTGTGTGTGTGTGTGTGTGTGTGTGTGTGTGTGCACGTGTGTGTGTGTGTGAACGGGTCTGTTATCTGATATTAAATCAATCAAAGAGGATGTTCTGTGCTGGACACATGTGGTCCAAAACCACAAGTGTGCTACCAAACAGATTCTTTACCACACACACACACACACACACACACACACACACACACACACACACACACACACACACACACGTTGGTGTGTAGATGGACCAGCTCAACAACGATGGTCTGATGACCTGTCGAGCACCGTCCGCTCTCGAGTCAGTAGCCCAAGAGCTCGAGTTGGAGTCGGACCCGAGGCCTTTCCCCGACGAAGCGGTGGCGCTCTGATCTGTAATCAATGATCCGGACGAGTACCTTGGTTAACGTCGGTGGTGGCGAGGCAGAGCCGAGGGCCTGCTGAGGGCCCCGAGCCGCCCCACATATCGTCTGTGTGAACCGCGCGCGCGTGTGTGTGCGTGCGTGTGTGTGTGTTTTCATGTCGCTGACAGCTTGCAGCAGCGTCTGACAGCAAATAAACATGTTCCAGTAATTAACCTTGACAGGCCCAACGTGGCGGCAGCAGCAGAAACCTGCTAATGACACAATTAATCCACAATTAAGGTATTCTGTCACAGCGCATTCACACACCCCGCACTGTCTGCCTGCGCGCGCGTGTGTGTGTAAATCACAGCACACACCAGTAAGAGAGCGTAAGAGGCGATAAAACTTGAAAAAAAGCTCTTTGAAAACGCCGGAATCTCTCCTCAAATAAAGTAACGTCCTCTACTTTCAACCACTCAGAGCGGTGAAACGTACGGGAGCACGACCGGACGCTCGGCGCGTGGTTACGAAAGCGCTCGCCTTCGCCGATGACGGCGGACTCTCAGATTGAACAGATTAAAGACTGACCCTCCTTTGAGGTGTTTGAGGACCCGTTTGGCTCTCCAATCCAGATTTGTCGGATATCGTGCTGCAGTCCAACGATGCGATATCCGACCGATGTCATGTTGTAGTTCACGCTTCTCAACGTTCTGAAGGCACGAAGTGAAATAAATAAACAACTTCTGTGTGTGTGTGTGTGTGTGTGCGATACGTCCATCTGCTTTGGCGTCCGCGCTCCGAGGAGGTCGTCAGGTCACGTGACCCCCCCCGGGTGCGTACGCGAGGCCTCCCTGACCTTCCACAAGCTCCCACAGCAGCAGGAGCGCTCCTCAAGGTCAGATCCGGCCCCCCCCGCGAGGCGGAGCCGGGCTCAGGTGAGTCAGGGGGGCCGGTCCGTTGCGTAACTCCGGGGCGGGTCGCTCATTGTCCCGCTGGATATCCGGTTTTAAAGACAACGCGGGTGTTTGCGCTGGCCCCGGCCCAGGTCCAGCTGCTCCCGCGCTGCGTAAACTCCCCGGTGCCAAGTCCCATTCAGGGCCCGGGCGGCCTCTTTATGAGTTTGACAGCTTTATTGTGCACCTTGTGTACAGCCTCGGCTGCAAATCAAACGGCGTGACGTGCGCAAACACACTCGCAGGTGATTTTTTGCGGCTGTCAGAGCGTTTGCGAGACGGTTGGGAGTGATTTATAGGCAGCACATCAAACACCGCCTCGGTAATCCAGCGGGCAAATAAAGAGGGGACGCGGCTTTTCAGGTGCGCTCAGACAGACGCTCGGGCGTCCAGGGTAAACACAGATGCACGCACGCACGCACACACACACACACATGCACACACACACACACACAGTTTTCCTTCTTGGGGGGACCTTACACGAGGCAGCTTCACTTGGGGACTCTGTCCTAATCCCAAACACTTGTCCCTGACCCCCCGACCTCCCCCCGACCCACCCAGGGGAGTGTGTGTGTGTGTGTGTGTTTGGGTCTGTGCAGCTGTTTGCGTTCAGCCTGCACCCTTACGTCAGTGTGTGTGTGTGTGTGTGTGTGTGCGTGTCGGGCTCAGCGATGACGGGTGTGTGTCACCCCATCGCTCAAGCTGTCAGCGTCGTAGACGGAGAGGAGGAGAGGAGACGGCGATGAAGGACACTGGCTGCCTCTTCCCCCCACGTGCACGCACACACACACACACACACACACACACACGCACGCACACACACACACACGGAGTTTAGAATCTTGGAAAAGTCCTATGTAGGACAAAAGCAGCCTGCGGCGGCCTCATCCCCATTACCCCTGTCTGTAAAGCTCCATATGAAACCCCCATCTGACTTGACTCATCGCTCATCAGCAGCGTCGGAGCGCGCTCCGCAGATCAAAGCCTGGATGTCACCCCCCCCCCCCCCTCGCCCCCCCCCGTCCCTCCCCACCCCGAATTCATCCAAAAAGCCAAAGTGAGCGCGCCTGCCAAGCTCTTCCACTTGAAGCGTGTGTTTATGTACTTTGTCACTCAGGAAAATGAGATGTGTAAATCCACACGTCAGCCAGGAAGAGGAGATTTCTGACAGCGCCAGGCCTCGCCCCCCCCACGCCCCCCCCGCCATGCTGCCGTTATTCCCCCTTCCCTTTCGGCCCACCGGACGCGCCCGCTGACAACTTCGTGCTTGAGGGAGAGAGCGGAGATCTGAGGGCGAGCGAGGAAAGGGCGAGGTTTGGAGGGAAACTCGGACCAACGGTGGTGTCTGATTCAGGTCGTTTGAGAGCAGAAGTTTGAACGGTGGTGGTGGTGGGGGGTGGGGGGGTGGGGGGTCAGATCAGAGTTAATGATGGGGGCTTGGAGGAGACTGGACACACGGGAGATGGAAGAGAAGGGAGCTGTGCAAACTTGTACGTGACGCTCCGAGAGGACAGATTGAAGTGAAGCCTCTGCAGAGTGTGTGTGTGTGTGTGTGTGTGTGTGTGTGTGTGTGTGTGTGTGTGTGTGTGTGTGTGTCGCCAGTGCTCAGCGGTCCTGCCATTCAGCGGCACATACACGGGGTTGACAGCTCCCGCTTAAATGTGTCACTTGACATTACCCATAAAGCACCACTAGAGAGAGAGAGGGAGAGGAAGGGGGGAGTGGGTGGATGAGAGGATGGGGCGGAGTGTGTGTGTGTGTGTGTGTGTGTGTGTGTGTGTGTGCGTGTGAGACCATGGAAGAGGAAAACGGCGATTTTTGGTGATTAAACGTCGTCACCGGCCTCGCCGGGGACACAATCTGGGGGGGCCAGAGCTTCGGCGTCCGTCGTCTCCAGAGGCCACGCCCCTTCCCAGTCCTCCCAGTTCAGCACCAGCTGTGTCGTCGACGCTCGCCGGTCTTCAGGCTCCGCCGAGCGGGCGGACGGCTGACCGTTCGCAGCCCTGGAGTCCCCAAACCCCCTCAGACCACCCCCCAGCCACCCCTAAACCCTTGACTGTTGTTGTTGTTGTTGTTGTTGTTGACTTTTGTCCTTTGGACCTTTTTTCTTTTCGTGATTTCGTTCGGGCGAAGTTGTTGGAGGTCCGCGCTCCATTTCACAACCTCCTGCGCCGACCTGGACCACGGGAGTCAAGAACGCCTCGTCACAACACGCCGCGGTCTGGCTGGATCGCCATGACAACCATCACACCCCTACCCCCCCCCAAAAAAAAAAATAAAAACAAACCTGAAGGACCACCATTCCCCTCGTATCTATCGGTTGGTATCCAAGGGCACAATCAAGCCTCTCAGCTCCATTTCCTGCCAACGTGCAGACTGATATCGCTCACACACACACACACACACACACACACACACACACACACACACACACACACAGAGTGAAAATAACCTTTATTGTCAGTTCAATAAAGGCCGTTGTGTGTGGTGCGAGTGTGTGTGTAACTTGTTTCACGAGCACGTGTGTTTGCTTTCGCTGCGTTAAAACTCGAACGTGACGCGACGTTTTTTTTTTTATCCCCGTCGCACGTTTTCGAACCGGGACAGCGGACCGGTGGGTGCTCGCCATCACCAGAGAGGATACCGCGGGCGGGTTCTCAAGGACGTCCCCGGCAGGCGTCCCTGCGGGTCGGCAGGTTGCGTCTGAACATGCGACGACCGGCGCTGTGCTGATTACCGTATTTTCAGGACCAAAAGGCGCATTGAGGGAACCAACACAGTCAGAAACTCACTTTATTTTGGGGTCTATTACCGTATTTTACACACCGTTTCACAGGACAGTCTCAATTCTGTGGTCTGTTTCTGTAATTAGGCAACATATTATAACACGCATGTTTAAACATGCAGTAGAAAAACAACAAAACAGTGAGTTTGATCAGTTAAATTAAACTAAATATTCATGAGCTCACCTCTGCTGTTACCTGACACACCTGCACCAATCAACCTGGAGGAGCTTTTACCGTAGTGCACGTAATAAAGGTGCACAGCAGATTGTGGAACTCACACCGTATTAAAGGACGCAGCGTCTTATTTGAGAACATTTCAGGGTCTTAAGTGTGGAATATACACAGGTGTATATTAGTAGCACAGGTGTGCTGCTAATCGATGGGCGGAGCGTGCACCCACCAAAGGCGCACAGCAGAATTTGGAACCGTATTATAAGGCGCCACCATCAATTTTTGAGAAAATCTCAGCATTTTAAATACGGTAACGACGCCTGGCTTCTGCCTGAGCGCAGGTTTCCCCTTTTTTGTTTTTCCTCTTCCAACTCCAGTTTGGCAACTCATCTTACACCCGCAGGCGAAAACACGGCTGATGCCACCAGACACCACCCCCCCCCCTCTCCCCCTGGGGGGGGGAGGATGAGTTATGCATATTACTTTTCCTCGACTGAACTTGTGTTTGGGCTCGGAGCAGTCATTATAAAAATCTGTATTCCATCTAAAGGCTGCCAATCCTCATCGGGGACCCCCGCGCCAAAGTTTCTGATCCTCCGTCTCTTTAATCACAAAAGGCGGAAGAACGTCGAGGAACCGCCCCGGCGGAGGGAGGGGGAGGCCGAAAAGGTGCGACGGGCGAATTTCAATTGCTGGCGGGGGGGGACGAGGAGGGGACGTGTCACCGTCTGTGACGGGTCAGGAGATCAACTCTCAGCCGGGCCCGCCTCGTTAAAAACGCCCGGATTACTCTAATAACGCTAAAAGGCTCTTCGGATAAAAAACGGAGAGAGCGCGCTCCGCGTCTGGCCTCCGTTCCCGCCCGAAAAAAAAAAACGGGGAGCGATACTTCAGGAGACAATATTTTAGCTTCGGCGGTGACAGACGGGGGGGGACGCGGCCGAGCCGACGCAGATCAAAGTGACGGACGGCATGTTAAGTGGATATTTCAGAGGGAAGGAAAAAAAAAAAGAGAAAAAGCGCGAGTCTGCGGTTGACAGGCGGGATTACGGTGACGCGCAGCTGCTCGGCGGGCCTAAACCCGCTGAGTGACACGTGTCGCCGGTGTTTGTTGAGGCTCCGCCAATGGGATTCGGATAAGTCAATCAGCGCGCCTGACAGCGACGGCGATGAATCTTTCATGAAGGAGACGCACAAATCAAAGTTATCGAAGTAAAAAAAAAAACACGCGAATCTCGCGCGCCCCCGATAAATTATTTGCTTTGGCGTATTTCCGCCAAGTCGAAAAAAAAAAGTGTTTTTCCGACGTTCTTGTGTGAAAATGAAAACGTGTGTGAAAGCACTGGGATGCAGAAAAAGGTTGGTGTCGGGCTGTTTGCGCGTCTGGCACGTTGTGTGTGCTTTTAAGTGTTGTCAGGCGTTCTCATCTGACCCAGGCACGCACACGCACACGCACACACACACATGCGCGTGCGCACACACACGCGCAGGCCACCTGAGGTGAGATCAGATCAGATCAGATTCAGATGAAGCTGACAGCGAATGTGTGGTCTCAGGTCCTCTCTCTCTCTCTCTCTCTCTCTCTCTCTCTCTCTCTTTCTGCCCCTCTCTTCAATTCTTCCTCCTTTCATCCTTCCAGTTGCTTCATCATCCGTCCCTCCTCCTCCTCCTCCTCCTCCTCCTGATCTGGCATTAATGTGGGAGTGATTGAGGAGGGCTGTATGAGCGGGCTGACAGAGCTCATCTCTGGCCCATGATGCATGGCTTCCCGGGGCCTCCCTGCTGCCCCATTACACCCTGATTAATTGGCCCTGCTTAAGTCAATAACTCATCCGTTAAAAAACAAAAAGCTCCAGTGCAGAAGGGGGGTGATGGGGGTAGTGGGGGTGGAGCAGAGGAAACCAAGGACACGGGCAAGCGAGAAACCAAAGTGTCTATTTGCTCTAAAACGTACAATTAAACATCAGGACCTCATTAGAGGCAGCATCACCTGATGGATCGCTGCATAGCAATTATATTAGGAGAACGCACATAAATAACTTTAACAAGCCCAAATCCTTTTTTTTTTTAATTAAAAATGTACTTTTTTGTCTTCGTAAAACGGACCGTAGCTCCTGGATTTGGAGTTGGGCAGGGTCATATCTCACACACAACACCCCCCCCTCAATTCCCTTTATATTTCAGTTCGGTGGTGTTTTTTAAAAAAAGGATGATTCTGACTGTTGGACTTTTATTTTATTTTGGGGGATCGTGTGGCACAACAGCACCATTCTCCCCGAAAATCGCAAAGTAAACTTGTGTTATCAAATGAACACATGCCTGTAAGGTCTCAGTTAATACCCTAGACACACACACACGCACACACACACACACTACTTGCTGAGCAGTGGACCTGAGAGCGGAGCTTCTGTTATCTTTGTTATGGTTTGCAGAGCTGACGTGTTTGACAGCGGTGAATGTTAGTAGCAGTGTTATGACATGTCTGAGCAACCGTGAAAAGGGCCAAATACTGTAGGGCCGAGGTTTTTGGGTCTTCATGCTGGCCCTGACACGATGGAGATAAGAGCGAATAAACACAATGAAGCGCGCTTGTCTGTGCACTGGAGAGGCTTTTGTCCGGGGACATGCGGGGATTTATTAGCCGGTCGAGGGTGCGCCGCGAGAGCGAGACAAACACCGCAAGAGAGGGAAAACAAGGAAGAACCGATCAAGTCCGCCCGCTATCTTTCCATCTCTGCACGTACAATAATACACATCTTTTAATCTTCACCCTTCAGCAGATAACACAGACAGCCTGGCTCCTTCCTGCCCTGTACACAGATACGGCCTGAAATCTCTCTCTCCCTCTCACACACACACACACACGCGCGCACACACACACACAGCGTAGAGCTGTCAGAGCACACACATATGAGCCCCAGAGGAAACACGGCCCTGCTCCAGTCATAAATAATAATGGGATTGGCTACATGACATGTTGAGTGATGGGGCCCCTCTCAGAACTCATTTACATGGCTTTGTGTAGCAATCATCGGCCCCCTAATGTAGCGCTAAGCAAATGAGCCTTTCGGAATATTGTGCAATTTATCGTGAGTCAACTGGCACCAGGCGGTCGCTCTATAAATCACGCTCATACACATGCCCCCAATGACAGCTAAATCAACATGGAGTAATTGCTTTGAAATGTGGAGGAAGCGAGCGGGCAGGCCGGACAAAGCGGCGCGCTTAATGCGGGAGCTGTGTCGCTAACCTTGCGGTGACTCTGGAAATGTTACGGACAGATGTTTCGGGGGAGGCGAAGGAAGCGGGGAAGCCTCTGGGGGCAGCAAAGAGGTGGAGGGCCCTCGGGAGGGGGTGGGTTTGAGGGGCCGCGGCGTCAGCGCCGCCGCTGGCCACCAGGGGGCGTGTGGCTTAGCTGAGGCACCGAAACGCACAAGAAACCGACTCTCGGCTGTCGTCTTGTGCGAGTGTGTGTGTGTGTGTGTGTGTGTGTGTGTGTGTGACAGTGTGTGTGTGTGTGAGAGAGAGAGAGAGAGCAAACACAATCTTGTCCATCAGTGTCTATTATCCTGACAGCGAGTGAGATTAATGAGCACGGGGTCAAAGAGAGTCTCAGGGCCCCGCATGTGAACACTCACACACACACACACACACACACACACACACACACACACACACACACACACACACACATGCACACGCACAGTTGTTGTATTTGTTATTGCTACTTTTTCTGTTAAAATGTTGCAGAGTTCTTTAATCGAGAGGTCTCTTGTTTACAAGTCAAATTACTTTCCACCAGTTCCAGAGAATAAATATTGACCAATTCCCTGAACAGCTTGTTTTTCAGTTATCAGTCGCTAGCCTAGTCTGCTCTTCGCCTGCCCTTTTATCTTTTTTTTTTAAACAAAACTTTATATCACAGTAAGTCACGCACGTATATCCATTCCTTAATGACTCACTGGGTGAGTATACATGTTTTTTAACGCAGAAGCACTTTGAAAGTGGAGTTGTTGGAACAGCCGAGTCTGACCGGAGGAAGTCACTTTGAACAAAAACGCCTTAACATCTCTGTTAATAACAATGAGGGACACTTAGCGATCTTAATGCCATTTGCATAATGAGCCTGGGCTGATAAGCCACTCATCAGAGCTAATGGAGTGGCTTTCATGAATTAAAACATCTCATTCCCACTGCTGCTTTCATTACCGTGCCAGATGGTTGTCATTACATCCCTGTTTGTCAGTCAGAGACTCGACAGCACGCCATCAAGCGCGAGTTAATATTGCTAACAGAGTCAGGAGGAAGTACTGCATGTGTAAATTAGTTTTTTGGGGGGTGTGTGTGTGTGTGGGGGAGTATTTCCACCCCGCAGCAAAGTTAGATTAGATCAGATGTGAAGTTTGCAGGATGTCCTGGTGGCTCAGACCACCCCACGACTCAAGAAGACGAAAGGCAAACATCACAGAAGCGTGAGGCCAGATTAACGTCACAAAGACACAACCAGGATATTTTCGTTTAAGTAAAAAGTCGGTTAGAGGTCCGAGGACGGGGTGGTGGTCCTGCGGGGGGGGTAGAGACCGAGAACAAAAGGTTTATATGGCAAATCAGTAGTAGACGCAGGTTTGTTGACGTCACGGCTGATCGCTGAAAACACGGGTGAATTGTGCCGCAAACGACGAACTTTAATCCACAAACCTCCAAATTAAACGTGAAATCCCACCCACAGATCTTGTCTCGGAGCTAAAAGCTACCCCCGAGTCTCTGCACAGCGTTTGGGTTTTCCTCTGGAATACCGGGGCTTCGGTTTCCCGGCTGCGCGGACAGAACCGAGCCCAGGTTCCGTCTCACTTCTCCACTGTCATCCACTTGTCATATGGATCCTGTTATAAATACATCAAGTAATTCAATCACCCGAATCAGTCGTGTCACGCTGAGTTTTGCCGCGTCTGATTGGATGATTGATGCGCGGGGGCCCGAGTTCCAGAGTGATTTCATTAGCTCCGCAGAGATGATTGAAAAATATTGGACCCACGGATGAGATCTGCTATTATTTAAATCCTTGGATGATCGCAAATGGCTGACGGTGCGTCCTCGGAGAAGCCGCATCTGTCTCGTGTTTGTGCGTGAGGAAACTTGGCAAACGCCGTCGGGGGGGACCGACACAGCGAACGTGTTCTTGAGTTTCCCTGCTCTCGTTCGAACCGAATCACGTGTCTGCCCGGAGCATCAGCTGATTAATCCATTAAATTTGTTGCAGACTTACAAAATCCTTTTTGGACTGTCGGACCGGCGCTCGGCGTTTGATCCGGCTCCACAGATTTAAGGTCCATCAGCTGTACTTTCTGGTTTGATTGGTGATTTGGCCCGTTAAGCTAATACTGGTAATGCTGTTACGCGCCGTCGAGCTACATATTTTTGTCAGATTAAGATGGGTTATCGCATTTTTTTGAACTGAAACGGCGCTTTGTTGCCCAAAACTGTCCCCCACCTCTCCTCCACCCGCCTCCGCGTCTCAGTCAGGACGGTCCTGGGCGTTTTACAGAAACCAAAGGTCCTGAACGCGAGCGTAAACTCAGTGAAAGTGCTCAGCTCTCGCTTTGTTTTGATAGGTAAAAACAGAGAGCATCCTTTGATAAAGTTCTCCAGGAGGTGTAACTCCATCTGTGCGCGCTGCAGTTGCAACCACGCGAGTGTTTTCTTTTCGTCTCCCAGAGCCGCTAGCGCGGCCGCTGATCTCGAACCCTGCTGGACAGGATGCGCGGAGGGGAAAAACAAGCTGGCGAAACGGGGAGCTGCTGGGATCAAACTCGCATCCTGGGAATCCACACCTCAACCAGCGTGAAGGGAAAACAGCAGCTGATAAAGGACTGGGTGGTCCCCGCCCACGGGCTGTTTACCCCGCAACTCTTCGGAGATCCTCCTGCAAGACACGCACGGAGGAAAAGGTGAAGGCGCGAGTTCACGCAGGTTGTTGTGTGTGTGTGTGTGTGTGTGTGTGTCAGCCAGTGTGTGTGTGTGTCAGTGTGTGTGTGTGTGTCGGGGAGAGCAGTAAAACGTGATGCTGAGGGCCGCGTTAGACTGGGACAACATTATTTTCCCAGCCTGTCCTGGTAATTGTGTCTCGTTCCGTTCAATCCGACTGTCCATTTCACTTTGGATCCAGTCTCTGGTCGCGTGTGCGCGTGCACACGCATGTGCACGTGCACGTGCACGTGCACATCACTTTGCCACTTACCACCGAGCCTGTGCTCCAGCTTACTGCTCGGGGGGATGAGGGAGTCCAATTAGCCAGTGCTAACTCTCCCATCTCCACCGTTACCCCAATCTCTCTCTCTCTCTCTCTCTCTCTCTCTCTCTCTCCTCCCTCCTCCCCCTCGATGGCCCGACTCTGCTGTCACAGCTAATCGAGCTGCTACCACCTCCCACCGCCGCAGACAGGCCCTGTCACCGCCGCTCGACAAAGGTCAGAGCCTGGCAATTAAAGCTACCCGCTGGTACGGTGGTGGTGGTGGTGGTGGTGGGGGGGGCACTGGGGGGGGGGGGGTGGTAGCACTGCAGTAACCTCCTATCATGATAACCACTGGGATTAGCTGCGGGGTGGCGAGAGCCTGACATGCACACGCGCGTGATGGCGGCGACGCGGAAGCGCGGCGTTGGCCGGGCCTCGTCGCTCTGCTTAGCAGTCTGCCTGCTTCTGTCCTTGTGCTCCTCACCCCCCTCACCCCCCTCACCCCCTCCCTCACCCCCCACCAGCAGCCAGACTAATCTGTGCCATCGGCCCCTCCTCTGCCATCCGTCAGAGCCCTCACATTGTTTTGACGTCTAGTTAATTCTGGCCCCGATGATTTATCAAACTCTTATTACGGCCTGCTGAAAGCCTCATTTATTGTCCTGATGTATGGTAATGATAGCCTCGCGCCACCGCCTGCCCTGAATCTTAACCAAAGCACTTTTTGTCCTCCCTTCCCTCTGTGTATATATATCTCCTTTGTGCTGTTGTCTTATCCTCAGCCCCTCTGCTTCATTTTCTCTCTGGCACCGCGCTTCCTCCCCCCCCACCCCTCCGACTCCCTCCGTCCTCGGCTATTGTTTCCACTTCTGAGCTTTTCCATCAATGCCTTGTTTAATCCTCCGTGATATTGAGAAGTTGGCTATCTCCTGTTCCGTCTCATTCCACCTGTCTGTCCTGTTTTGAAATGAAAAGCCTTGATGTTGCTTTCACGGGCCAACACTGGAGCACAGCCAGGCACTAAATATCGCTGTCACGGCGTTCTCTCAACCCGATACGGGCATCAGCCGCCACACAAATCAGACCCGCGGCCACTGGAGGGGGGGGAGTCACTCCACCGCCCTGAGAATAGACGTTTTACTCCGGCAGCAGATCATCAAATAACGCCGATCTAGAATTACCGCCGCTGCCTCTGACACAAAAACAAAACACTCCTGCTGAATAATTCAGTCTGCGGCGGGATCTTGGGGGCATTAGCCGTCGGCGGGGCGCAATAAAAGCCGCTGAGGAATCAATGAAGCGGGACTGCGCGCGTTGTCCGTCCTCAACGCGTCTGGGGGGGTTGGGGGGGGGTGTTCTCAATGCTCCAGCATCCCTGACGCCCCAGCTGCAGGTACCTGCGGCGGGAGGACGGATTCCCGCCCGGCGTTCCCGGATCGGATCGTAACGCGCGTTTTAATAACTCACTCGCCGACGTTTAGCCTTTCGTCGCTATTGCCCCCGATTGATTCAGCGTTAGGGCTAAGTGACGTGACCTTAGAGTAATAACACTGTTAGACCACAAACGGGCTTCAAAATAAAAGCATTTCCCGTTAGAAAGGGCGGTCTGATTTTATGAAGGGCTTTAAAAATTAAAGGTCAGCGGGAGAATTTAATGGGTGTTCCTCGGCCCTCGTTCAGATACAGACGCTCAGATACAGAAAAACATATTAAATAATAAAAATAAAACCCTTAAATGCCCAGAAGGCGGTATTAAACCATCCTGGTTGTGCTTCTGGTGCGTGGCGTGGGGAGTGAGCTCCACCAGTGTCCTGACCCCGCCCCGCTGCCCCCTTCTCAGGGGTCTGTGTGTGTGTGGGGGGGGTTTAAATACTTTATTGACCTGTAACAGCGCCATCGCGTCTCCGGGCGTCCGATCCGATCGGAGGCTGATGGAGAGTGAAGGCGGGCGGCCCGCGGCAACGCCGGACACATGTGGCTCAGGCGTTGCCGCTGCAGGTGTATCCCTGCCTGCGTGTGTGTGTGTGTGTGTCACTCCTAATCATACACAAAATTAGTGCAATTGTTAACATATAAAATGTGTGTGTGTGTGTGCGCGCACATGCGTGAATGTGCGTGCAGGATCGTGGGTGATGCTAATAGCTCCTGACAAACTGGAGAGAGAGACTAACAAGGAAATTGAGATCATATCGGCAGACATGTAGACAAGCCAGTGACTCACACACACACACACACACACACACACACACACACACACACACACAGGCAGATACATTTTTCCTCTCCTTCCTCTTCTCTCCCTCTGTTGAAGGACGCGTAGTGAGTGAAGGCAGGCATTAGTACTGTTATCTGATGACTCTGGTGTGTGAGTGTGAGTGCGTGTGTGTGTGTGTTGGTGTGTAAGTGTGTGTGAGAGCAAGTGTGAGTGTGGTAGTCAGGCCATCTATCAGACAGCTGTCTTCCTGGACTCTCCATTAGGCCTTGGACCTGAGTGATGGGTGTGTTCGTCCCCCATTCACCACCACTCACCCATACATCACACACACCACCTCCCACCAACCACACACACGCACACACACACACCCACACCCACACACACACACACCCACACACACACCCACACCCACACAGAAAACAATAAGTAAAACGGGGAAAAAAAATCCACTACAGTTTACAGCTCCTCCTTGGTGTGTGTGTGTGTGTGTGTGTGTGTGTGGCAGGACCTCTGCCGGGCGTCTCCGTCTCCCCAACCCTCAGCTGAGACGTTTGAAGGACGGTTCCCGCCGCCGCCCCCCGAAAACCCTCGTTTGTCTCCTCACGGCTCCCTTTGTCACCGCCAGCGCCCCGCCGGCCTCGCCACGGTTACGGCGTTTGCCTGCGGGAGTCGTCGGTGCTCCAGCGCGCAGGGGTGGACCGTGACGACCAAAAAAAGACCAGAGAAGATAGTAAACTCTTGGTTTGTGTGTGTTTGTCCACCCTGCTAGTCAGTAACACACACACACACACACACACGCACACACACACGCGCACACACACACACACACACACGTGGCGGTGGTATGACTTCATTAAAGAATATGTATTGTGCCATTAGGTGTCTGGAGGTCACCTTTGGTGCCTCGGCTTAACGCACAATTCTTTACACGTGAAATCCAATCATCTCTCTCTCCCCCTTCCCTCCCGCCCCTCCTCTCCTGCACTCCTCTAATGCATTCATCACGCCTTCGCTCTGCTCTCCTTGACCTAATTAAGGCGCAGACACCTGATCTTTCACCTCGCCAATGATGTCACTCGCTGGCTACTTCATCAACATCACCTCCGCCTCTCGTCTCTCCATCACTTTCTCTCCCCCATCCCTCCCTCTCTCCCTCCCTCCCTCCCTCCCCCGCACATTCTCTCTGCCATCCATTCATCTCACGCCAGGCAATTCTCTCCCTCTCTCCCTCTCTCTCACCTTGCCCCCCTCCCTCCTCCCCTCTTCATCTCTCCTCTCCTCAGCTCCTTATTGCTCTATCAATCTCCCTGGCAGAAGATCAATATCAGCGCCGCGGCTGCTTTTCCTCCCTTCCCACTCTGCCCCTCTTCTCCTCGCTCCCCGGCTCATCTTCTCAGAAGAAATGTGGCTCTCCATTAGCTCCCTCGGCCGTTAACTACCTCCCGTCGCCGCGTTGCTGAGTTTCCTGTGGGCTCAGGTTTTCCCCTCATTGAGTTCCACATGTTGCTTCTTCTTGAGTTTGCACTCGGGGCTGATATACGATCATTTACAGATATACGACGTTACTTGCTTCCTCGTGCACCGGCTGGAGAGTAAAACACGGATAATGCTGGCTGTTAATATATTTCTACTATCTGCCCTGAAGCTTCTTTAACAGTGAGGAGTGTGAGGATATTTACTGTATTCCTCAGAAGCAGATGTCGGTCCTCAGTAGACCTCCTTCATTTTTTTATTACGGCATAAATTCGGGAGCATAAACACAGTTAGCGTGAGTTTATGTGCTGACCATATACTCTAATGGGGCTGTAAATTAAAACTTTCCCCAGCTAATGTTTACCCTTTATGGCAGATATACAAGCATGTCGTATATTACACTTAAATACCCACTCAATGTAAATTGCGATATACATGAAATAAATCGGACGTCGCCGTAGCTGCACGGTCGTGAGCGTCCTTACATGTGCAAGTAGGATTTTCCTCATTTAGCTCTACTTTCCCCTTGTGTCTTTAATTTACTTTATCCCACTACAGGAGACTTTTCCTACTCGTTTTCCAGAGTTTTCACTCTGCCTGTAGATGCGATAGTCTCACATAAGATTACGCAAACAGGAGGTTTAACCTCCTGAGACCCGAGCTCTTTTGTGATACACATCCTCAACACGTCTATTCAGGATTATTGGACCTGATAAGTGTAAAAACTGAGAATCATGTTTTAACAATATTGTGAAACAAGTGGTTTTTGGGGACAATGATGTCCACATACAGGGACAATGATGTCCACATACAGGGACAATGATGTCCACATACAGGGACAATGATGTCCACATACAGGGACAATGATGTCCACACACAGGGACAATGATGTCCACACACAGGGACAATGATGTCCACATACAGGGACAATAATGTCCACATACAGGGACAATGATGTCCACATGCAGGGACAATGATGTCCACACACAGGGACAATGATGTCCACATACAGGGACGATCAATCTAAATGTGTAATAATATAATGTTTATGGGTCCATGTATGTGGACATTTGGCCCCACACTAAGAAGAATCAGCTTTTATACGATAGGTGACCCAACATCTAATGTCCACACGTGTGGACGCCAGGTCTGAGGAGGGTAAATTGCACCTCGATAACGGTGTCGCTGCAACGGTTGTTCGAGCTCGGCGCCCCGCGGGGTCAGGCCCGGACCTTCGGCCCTCGGAGACGCGCAGCGGCGCGGGTCGAGGCGGACGGGCCGCCTTTCCGGCCCTCCCAATTACAGAGACATTAGCAGGCAGCGAGCAGCGGCTAATTTGACAAGCTGAGATGATGCCCATTCATACCCAGCCTGCTTCAGTGGCCCAGGGTAAATATTTCCCCAAGCTCGGTCTAAATAGAAGGATAATATTTGAACAGCTGAGAGGAGAGACGGAGCGGGGAGCGAGGTGGAGAGGAACAGGAGGGAAGATCTTAATCCTTTATGTATACACGCAATACATATTCATAGGGTAAGTGGTGAAACCGGAGACAGCGCCGTTATCTGAGGCAGCAGTCGGGGGGCCTTCAGGACGGGGGAGTCGTGTTCCCGCTGCTTCGGCTCAGACGTTTTGGAATTTTCTTACACCTTCAGTTTGTCTGCGGCGTTCCGGTGTGATGTTAGAGTCTCGGCAATATCGATCTATCAGGAGGTGCACAGGTCCCTGCCTCGCACCTCTGAGAGGGCTGGCCATCGAAGGAACGAGTTTGAATCAAAACTGGCCTGAATCATAAACTACTGAACTAAATTATAAACTACTGAACTAAATTATAAACTACTGAACTAAATTATAAACTACTGAACCAAATTCTAAACTCCTGAACTAAATTATAAACTACTGAACTAAATTCTAAACTCCTGAACTAAATTCTAAACTACTGAACTAAATTATAAACTCCTGAACTAAATTCTAAACTACTGAACTAAATTATAAACTACTGAACTAAATCATAAACTACTGAACTAAATTATAAACTACTGAACTAAATTATAAACTACTGAACTAAATTATAAACTACTGAACTAAATTATAAACTCCTGAACTAAATTATAAACTACTGAACTAAATTATAAACTCCTGAACTAAATTATAAACTACTGAACTAAATTATAAACTACTGAACTAAATTCTAAACTACTGAACTAAATCATAAACTACTGAACTAAATTATAAACAACTGAACTAAATAATCTCACGCAAACATAAAAAAAGGGAAAATATCCAGAAACTCAAGACAGGGCAGAGAAGATGCTCCAATCTGACTGTTAAGGGCTTCCTACCCGTTTCATCACCATGGCAACGTGTGCTTGTTGTTACCATGTGATTGGCTGATCGTTCTTTGATGTATAAGGCTTTGATGATGTGGGAGGAGCCTAATAGGAGCACGGAACGGGAAAAGTGGCTTTCCTTTCTGCGCTTTCTAAACCTTGAGTGTGCGGTGGACACCCCTGACGGGACACGGCATCAACGCGCTTGAAGGCGAGCCCCGCCAAAGCCCCCGGCGCCGCGTGGCACCGACGCACCCCGGCGCTCCGACTGAGCCCACAATGGCCGCCACTCTGCTCCATTGTGCTGTCATGCGGATGGATGAGGCGGCGGCGGCGGCGGCGGGCTCTGGTATGTCGTACACACAGCCCGTGCGTCGGAGACACAGCAGCAGCCAGACGTGCTCATTGTGGTCCCCGGGGTCTCGATTGATCCCGCCAATCACCTCCCGCTACGCTTTATCGGGGGCCCCCACCCGCCCCACTCCCACTCGATCCAGGCCCGAGTGTGTGCGCTCGACTGGAAACACCGGAGCAAAGGCAACAAAGTACAATCAGAGGACGTTAAAAAAGAAGCTTTTATGCCTCATGACTCGTTGTGAGTCTTTATATCTGAATGTTGTGTTTTTGACGGTGTTTGTCTGACTTTTAGCGACATAACTCAAAAAGTTATGGACCGATTTTGATGAAATTCTCAGGATTTGTTGTAAATGTGAAAAGGAAGAACTGGTTTCATTTTGGGGGTGATCTGGAAGAAATCATGGATTCTGGATCACTTTAAATGTTCGTTAACATTGTGGTAAATGGGGCCAAACATGTTGTTTCTCAATATCTGTTAATTATTGACCAAACCCCGTGAGATGTGACTCAAGGATGGACAATGGGATCCTCTATCATATTCAAAAGGCTGATCCGGATCCGATCCAGAAGACGGATTTTATTGCAATTTATATAAACTTGGCGGAGGTCTTTCTAGCTGCTTATATTTTCATTTAATATTAGAGGAATTCAGGCTCAGAGAAAAAACTCTGAAAGATGAAATGAGTGAATAAAAACCCACAAACCAGAGAACAACACACACTTTTTGGGGGTTTCAGCAGCGAGACGTAGCGCTCACGGGGGGTCAGACGTCTAATCTGGGCTGAAGAGCACCAAAGTCACCTGTCACCTCTCTTCCAGATTAAGGTCAGAGTTTAAGAACCTTTGTCTTCACCGAGGCACGAACCACCGCAGCCATCTAGGTTCCTCCTTGCGCCCCCTCCCCCAGAACAAAGGACCGGAAGGAAGAGGGGGGTCCCCACCTTCAAGGGCCGAGGGAACGGGAGGATGGAGTGGGTGAGACAAAGGAAGAGAAGAGGGAGAGGATGTGTGTGGGAGCGGAGGAAGAGGAGTGGGACGAGGAGAGAGGACGTGATTGATGAGCAAATGTCCCCGATTCACCTGGGAGCAGATCTCCCTCCCCGACCCCGCGCGAACCGGGGCTGGTGGCGACTCAGCGAAAACGCGCTCCCGCCGACCTTTGACCCCCACCCCCGCGCCATCGTGCAGGAGACGTTCGGGGGGGGTTCTTGTTTGTACCACTGGCGTGTTGACCTGGAGTGCACATCCGCGCGCAACCGAAGGAGCAGAAGTCCAAACATCTCAGGGCGCTGATCAGCACGCGTCGCGCTCGTTTGACTCGATGGCGCGCGCGTCGATCCCACGGCCCCCGCAGGGCCTCGCTCAGGCGGCAGCAGCGTTCCAAACACCGAATCCCGGGGAGGCAAATTAAATATTTACTCCCCGACTCTACCCCTTTCCTTCGCGTGCTGTCTTGAGGTTCCCGCCAGCGAGGCTCTCCGTCTGCTCAACCCCCCCCCCACACACAACCCCCCCCAGGCTCTGAAAATCAGAACCGACAAACACGACTTGGCTCCGGCTCCAGCCTAAATGGCCTCTGATTAAAATTGTTTGTTTAAATCCGCAGCTTCCGTCTCCGCCGGCATTTTTTTTTTTTTTTTTTTTTTTTTTCCTCGAAACTTCATCTGTGCGAAGATTGAAATAATCTGTGCTGGCTCCTCGCACGGGGACTGTCTGCGCGCCGATAATCCAATCTATCAGGCCGACAACAGGGATTAAGTTGCCACAAACCATGGAAGAGTCAACCGAGAACTTTGTTCGTGTGTGAAGACAAAACGCGGCTTTTAAGAGGATCTTTATTGTTATAACATTTGGACTTTGAAGGTCCAACATGTAGCTTTGGGACAGTCTAGTCAGAAATTAATAATCTGTTCAATGAGTCGCTCCGTCCTTGTGCTGGAACGCTGCCTTAATCACGTGTTCTATGGTAGCCTGGAGAAGGACAAACCTCTGGAGGATGAAGGATCACTTCAACAGTCTACATTTACACCACCAGATGCTGCCACATCTCACGCAATTAAAGATCATTTAAATAAAAATACAGGAAATGTGTGACTTCTGTGTCTCGTGGACTCGTTTTAGTAGCAGTAAGCAGGGTGAGACTGTAATTTAACTCAAAGGCTTTATGGGTCCAGTAGGTTGTTGTTAGCACAGATGACGGAGTTAGAAATAATCCCAATTACAGGAGCAACGCCGAGTTGATCCAGGCTGATTAATCATGATTCCAGTTGAGTTGGAAATCAACAGCGTTTCCTGTGCTTCATTTATCAGCTCGGGCCCGCTCTTTCCTCAGCAGCTCAGCTCGCCTGCAGGCCTGGAGTTCTGCTGCTCTGTCCAGCTGCCAAAGCAGGAAAAAAGAAAAAAAACAACAAAAAAAAAACCCCAGGTCCAGAGCTGAGGGCCCCAGCGGCCCCTGCAATGGAAAGCAGATGGCTGTTTCTTTTGACGGCAGCCGGCTGCAGTCAGCAGTCCAGGAGAGGAAACTTCTCATTCGGTGTCATCCATCATCGGGCTTGGGGGGAGGAGGGGGAGGAGGGGGGGGACAGACAGACCGAGGCCTGACACCCGACGTCTGGCCTCTTTCAAACGTCTGCGCATTGGCACATTCGCGGCTCGCGCTCGAGCACACGTGTGCAAACACACGCGCCCGGGCTGCTCGCCTCCCGTTAGGTTTTCAGCAGTCGGTCAAGTGGGAAGGTTTTTCCTGTTTTCGTCTTTGAGACTCACCGGGACGCCTTCGCTGCGTCTCACCTTCTCGTTCACACATGAATTATGGTCTCATAAGACCTCTCGGGTGTTTGCAGACGCTTCTCAGAGAGAATTATAGACCGATATCCGCATGAAATCAGGGCTGGTCCACGGTTTTTACTTCATACCGTAATATTTTTTCCTGCGTGGGTCTACTCTTATGGAAGGGTTGGCAGGAAATTCCCTCATTTCTCTGCATGCGTCTTGATTTTAAGAGCTTATTTTTGCATTTGGAGCGGCTGGCCGCAGTGTTTCAGACGATACGCACATCCGATGTGTTGGCCGATCTGCAACTATGGCAACAAAACACGCAAGTCATCAGGACGGTGTTCAAAACACCCTCTGAACGAAGGGGCAAATGTGTTGTATGGGGGTGTTTTACCTGTGTATCAGTGAGTGTGTGCGCAGTATTTTATTTGTGATTCACTTTGTTATAGCCTTTAATTTAATTAGTATTAATTAAGAAGAAGGAAAAGAAGAAGCAGAAGAAAAAGAAGAAGAATGCTGAGAGAGTCCCTGACAGCTGGGGGTCATTAATCACTGTCAGACTTTAAAGAGGGAGGATGAAGTGAAGGAGGTGATGGTGGCAACACACACACACACACACACACACACACACACACACACACACACACACACACACACACACACACACACACACACACACACACACACACACACACACAACCCCACGCTGACACGCATTCTTCTGAGCCTGTGACTCCTCATACGAACAAACACGAACAGAGATGAAACATCTGAATGTCTGAGAAAGAAAAAAAAGCCCCTAAGAATTAACACATGCACACTTGTTCACCAAAATACTGCAGGCCCCTCATGTGTGTGAGCTGCTGACACTAATGAGGGCTGTTGAAGGTTTGACTCCACGCGGCAGGCTGCCGCTGCACAGCAGGGACGGCCATTCACAGCCTGTCAAGCTGCCCGGCTGCAGGAGGAACTGACAAAGAGCAGCAGAATGTGGGACTTTCACAAAGGAGATGACAGTGACACAGTGACTTCAAATCTCAGGCATGCAGGCATGCACAAAAACAGACACACACACACACGCACATCCTTGTCATCCTTGCAGCAGGACAGCAGCTGGCCATCCCGAGTGTCTGTCACACTGATGAGGCTGCTCAGCTATTCCCAAATTTCACCCTCACTCTTTCCCAACCACCCCGGTTTTCACAAGCGAGCCTTTATTTAAATGTTATTGCTGTAAAACACAATTTTAGAAAAATACAACGGTGCCACACAGATGCCAGACCCACATTTGCTGTGATCACAGTTGTTTTAGAGAACGGTAGAAACAACAATACCGAGGCTATCAGCAGATGCAGATGTTTTATCTGCTCATTGCAGAGTGACGCGCCTCATTTTACCAACTAATCACCTCCCATCATAAACAGGAATTATCAAACTTCTGCAAATATGTAAATATAAAACAGGCAACCATGTGTAAACTCAGCCCTTTTCCAACGTCGCAACACTCTGACCAGAACAACAAAGACTGAAAATCAGTAATTCCCATGATTACAGAGAAAAGAAAAAAAAAAAAGAACAAAGGTCTGCGTGTTGGCTCTGGATGAAGGTAACAGAATCTGCCTTCCAGGACCCCTAAAGCCCCACGTTTGATGAATCTGTCCAGCTGAAGCGTAAAAACGAAGAGCTGTGGTTTCACGGGGAGTTACGTACAGTTTAGTGGTCGGGAGTCACATCACATTTACGGCGCACGCATGAGAAAAGTATCGTCCGTCTCTTCCAGCTCAGCAAGAAGACGTCGAGCCTCATAACATTCTGGGATGTCTTCCAGCCCAGCGTGCACGCTCATGCACCATTGACCAGGGGTTTATGGTGCATCTGTGTTATATACCGTCTAATACTAGATTTATTGCTGCTCGGGAGTTCAAATATATGTAAAACCTTTAATTACCCGCTGAGTCCTCAGGTCTTCGTGGCTAATCTGCCAGCGGTGTCACCGTTTCACCGAACACGTTTTGTCTGTTGTTTTTCGGAAAATTGCTCTTAAACACTGACATCATTCTCCCGTGTCCGCCTTCTTTACGCCAAGGCGGTTTTTATGTTCGCAAATTAACGTTTAACGTAAAAATACCGCTTTCTTAAAAATACAGGCGCGCCCGGATTAACGTACATCCACTGGGTGCTTCAGCAACGTGGCCTCTTCTCCCTCTTCGCCCTCGATCTGATCTTCTGGAAATACGAATATTGGGATTCAAAACTGAATTTACTGTGCGAACAGAACGCTGTTTGTTTAATTGCTTTGGCGTAAGTGTGTTCTAGTCTGCAGGTAGAGGCCCGGACGAGAGCGTCGCGCTGCAGCAGCTGCTGGTTCACGCGGGCTGAACCTGCTGGGTGCGCTCGGGGGTGAAGGAGCCCAATAAGAGCAGAAAAACCAGGCCAGAGCCGACTGGGTGGCAGCGCTGATTCAACAGCAGACAGATCATCTGTCTCCATTATGGTCGCCCTACAAATCATCTACATTTCCCCTCTTCTCCTCTGCTGCCCACAAGTTCATAAAGCTAGCTTTTCCATGCTGCTCTTGGCAGAGGGAGATGAGAGAGGGCCCGGCGAGGTGTATCACGGGTGGTCGAGGGCTGTGAGGAGCGACCCACACATCCACCGCGCTCACCGTTCAGGCTGGGGTCTACCACAAAATCCTCCTCTCACCAGAACGATACATGGGCGGCGTTCGCTTACAGCTGAATAAATGCTGGGGGGATAACTCGCCTGGCAGGTCTCGTCTTGTTCTGAGGTCGGGGTTGCTCCACGCGGGGCCCTTCTGTCACAAAGTAACGCTGAAAGAAAACTTTTTTTTTTTAACGCAGAGGTTTGGCCAGCGAGAGCACCAACATGGAGGTTTCCACGTTCTTAAATTAACACAAACGTTGAGGAGGTCGTCCGCGTACCAAACAAAAGTGGCGCTACGGCGGCTTTGGCTTGTTTTTCCATTTCACGTAAAGGTCCGTTTAAATCCCATTAATCCCATAACTGATGGTCGTGCTGCTACTATTGATTATTATCGCCCACTTCCCTGGACTATGTATATAATGTAGATGTAAGTTGCCATTCTGCACATCTGGCGATGTCGTTTGTGGCCATGGTGGAAATGATGGATGGAGTTCCCTTCATAATCCCGCAGAACTTAATCCCGAAAAGAATTTATCCGAGAATCGTGAGGATTTCTGTGTTCAGAACGGATAAAGCCACATCTGGAAACTTGGGATTATTGACTCGTTAGTTGGCTGGAGATGAGAGCAGGCTCTTGGTCTACGCTGCAGACAGCCACCAGGGGGCGAGCCACGCGGTTCAGCCGGGACGTTCTCGAAAAATCGGGCATTTTTCCTCCACCTCAGCCTCGTTTCACGCTGCACTAGGATATTCATCAACATTTATATTGACTCCATCTACTTGGCTGCAATGTAATTTATCTCCCCGCCGTGTCCCCAGACTGTCGTCTCTCTCACTGCTCCTTATCACACTGAAAACTTTGCAGTTTACCAGACTGTTATTTCTTATTATTTCTTTCTGGTTAGCGTCAACGAGGCTGGTCCTGATAGCAGGAAGCGTCCCAGTGGCAGTTTAGAACAAGAATAACAGAATCGCTCCAGTAAAAACAAAAGCGCTGGAAGAGAAATGAATCTGCTCGGGAAGGAATTGCTGCTGGACTTATTTTTGCGACACTGTTATTAAAAGGACGGCGGCAGAAGCTCAGTTGGAGAGGTTAAAGGTCACGCTCATGCTTTACCTGCATGTGCAAACCAAACCAAACTCGTGCTGGGCCCTCAAACCTGACTGGAGCAGAGCAGAGCCCCAACCTCTTCTCGAACTGTAAACAAACCAGCGTTTGTTCTTCCCGTTGTGTAAGAGGCTTCTGTTCATGTGTGCCTGCCTTGGAACGCTCCTCAACGCCATCAAAGGTCTGCAGAGAGCCGTCATTTGTTGGGGCGCGTGCCCCCCCCCCCAGATGGACCGGTCCGCAGGCCTCGCCGAGGGGACCCGAAGATCGCGATCTCCCCAAACACGCGAGGGGCAGAGCAACGAAAACAGGCCGCGCCCCCCGACAAAAGGCGACACTCCAGACCTCCGAAGAGCGCCCGGACGGGAACGCCGCCGCTCTCGATAACGACGGCCGCCTTCGGAATGCGCGGCGACACGCGCCGCAGACGTGAACGGAAGCGGGCGATGGCGCCGCGAGCTGCTCCAGAGCCTTATCGAATGGTGAGGATAATGAGGTTACGCGGGGAGCAAATTCTATCATGTCGGCTTAATGAGATTTGGGCCCGTGTCTTGTGTCCTGAGGTCGAGGACTTGGACGGGGACAGGGACACATACCAACACACACACACACGCACTCACACACACACACACACACACACACACACACACACACACAGTGAATTCTTATCTGCCCCACCTCGCGTCTCTGCCTGACATTCAGGGGAAATTGCATTCAGGCTCAGTGTGCGTGATGCACTGTGTGAATGACTGAGACTCCCCCTCCTCCTCCCCCCCCCTCCCACCCTCCATTCCTCCCCCTTTATGTTGTGAAACAACCCCACCGCCACATCTGACAGGCTGTTTGATTTATGACTCCAATTCCCTTGTGCAGACACATAGACGCAGGCCACACTCCCAACTATACAGTATATACCTGTTATAGTTCCCTTCCTCTCTCTCTCCCCCTCTCCCCCTCTCCCTCTCTCCCTCTGCTGCACTTCCTTCCCTCTATCTTTAGCTCTGTCTTTATCACACACACAAACACAATCCCAAACCTTGCAAGTGGTGATTGATTATCCTAGCAGGACTGTCTGGTGTGTTTTTGATCCTTTTGATATTTAATCTCAGCGAGCAGTAACTCTTCGCGCACGTCCACGTGCGCGCACGCGGGAGGACGTGGCGAGAGTTTTAGGGAGGGAAATACGAGCCAGACGGGCCTTTTGGCACCTCATTTCATTTTCAACACACAAACAACTTCATCTGAAAGTTGGAGGGCCAGCCGGGGACCTGGAGCTGATCTCTGTGAACTCTGAGGATCAGATTACAGACTGACATCACAATGTCGTCAGACCGAAACCAGGGCCGAGTTTGGACTCATCTCGCGTCAACAAAGATAAAACCCAAACCCAAACCATCCCTCCGGGGCTCCCAGGACCCGTCCTAGGCCCCGGCATGGGTAGTGAAACCCACACTCCTTCATTATGAACCAGCAGACGTCATTCCACTTTAAATGTATATTTTTCCATTCCCAGAGTTGTATAATATCCCTTTATAACTGCTGATGTAAATTTGTTAAGTAACACAAGTTCAGTCTGGTATTTCACGGGGAAACTGTGTAAACTTTAATAATGAATGCTGACAGTACTGTTATATTAAATTCTTGTTGTAGCTACAACCCCCCACATTGAAGATTTCGACATATAAAGAGAGCGATTTCAGGGCTTCTGAAGTCCAAATAGAGTAATTTTATATCTGAAATACAAACTTTATTTACATTTTCAGACAAGTGGGACTGAGCGTACACGATCATTATCCTGTTATGATGCTGGGAAGCTTTGGCTCCTGGCGTTTCTGTGGATGCCGCGCTGACATGTACCACCCACTTAAAACATTAAAACAAAGAAGGCCGCCTCGATGGCAACACCACTGGGCGAGGGGACCTGCCAGAACCACAAATTCCAACCCTGAACGCTTGAAGGAGCTTGTCTGTGCACGGCAGTGACCCGGACTTCAACCCTCCGCGTCCCGGTCCAGTCTGACGTCAATGGGGGGGGGGGGGGGGCGCTCCTCCCACCTGCAGCAGGTACCTATATGTAATCTGTCTCGCCTCGCCTTCATCCGCCTCTCCGCGTGTTGGCGATGGAAGCTCCCGCGTCAGTACTCAGGCCAAGGAGCTCCTCCAAAGCCACAGCTTCACTCCAACATTCCCCCAAACGTCGGGGCTGTGATCAAACCGTAATGGAAATCTAATTATTTTATTACCAAGGACAAGATGACAGCGCTCATGATTACCGCAGAGTTTTATTGTGCTCCGTGTCTTAAAACAAGCTGGTTCCTCAGTTAATTAGGGGAAAGTTGAAGCGCGATTCTGTCATGAATTTCCACAAATATTTTGCGGCAGGAGGAGCGTCGGCCAAGTTTCCATCGCTGCAGAAGAACATACCGTAATGACTGAATTTCACTTTGGAGTAATGTTATGACTCGATACTGAATTGCGGGCGGATGCATTTTTCAAACGCAGTGCGGGGCCTCGTGACATGTAGATTAATGCTGATGTGGGCAATCCATTTTGATAATAAAGCACTTTATCGCTCGGGGCACATCCATTACACGGAGGAGCCCCGCCGGAGTGCTGCTCGGTACCGTGGCGAGGGGTAGAAACCAACAAGAACCGGAAAAGAGAACTGGCGCCAGCGACTTGACCCGGGTTCAGCGCGTTATTACCGGAGTGTGGGCGGCTAATGGCGAGGCTAATGGTCTTATCGTCAAATCATTAACGCGGGGAGGAATCGAGGGGCCAGTCGGGGGCACGGATTGGCCGGGCTTTTTCTGCCGTAGGACATCCGAGAGCCGAGTGCGGACCAGGAGCGAGCCTCAGGTGATTGTCGTATTGTCTGGTCTGCGATCTCGCTTCTCCGTGGGAGAGTTGTATCTGCCCTTTAATAAGTGATGAAGCCCCGAGTCTGGACTGAAACACGTACGGATGTCCGATGCGCGTCCCCCGGGGTCGCCGATCATTAACAGGCGTTGGTCCGTTAATGGACGCCGTATCTGTCCAGCTCTCGGCGGGTAGCGTAGACCACAAAGAGACGTACATGGATCAGACACAAAAGGAACCACTGCACTCAATCCCATCAATACTCTTTCGTGGGAAAGTACTTTTGTTCCTGTGTCAAGGGAGGGATTTGCAGGATGGCCATTCAGAAGCATCTACGTCCATCGATGGCGTTTTTAAACGAACATCAGTAACACAGTCGCTCTTATATCGTCATTGACGTGTGTCTTTACAGATTCTAATGATCTGAACAGAGTGGGGGTCTTTTTTAAGGCCTTTTGGAGATTAAATATTGGGTATTTTTTAAGGTTTGGATGCAGAAATCTGTGTTTGTTGGGATCAACAGAGAAATTCTGTTTCAAGAAGTTTGTTTGTCACAAACTCTCCAAGTTTTAAAAAATTAAAGAATCACAGATCCTTATTTGCTGCAGCTTGAGTTGGAATAGTGATAGATGGGAGAGACCGACAGACTGATACCAATGTGCCACGGGGAACACTTTAAACGAGGAATAAATTACAGCAACATTTACCACGTTTAAAGAAAGAAAGCTGTGAAATCTGTCACAATTGTGACGTAGTTACTGAGGTAGTAAAGCAGGCTCGTGTGTAAAATATTGCCTCACATTAGAACGATTATCTGTGGTGATTTAAGTGAACATTTTGTCTTCTGGCTTCCCCTCCTCCGAACCCCACCCTCCTCCACCAGTCATCCATCTCCGGGCTGGACCAGTCGGTGGCAGCTCCATTGATACGGTAATCCAGACCTGATTAATGACCCAATAATCATAGGGATCCTGAGATCAATCATGGGCGTGATCAATAACCCACAGCCAAGGCAATCATTGGCCTGCTAGAGCGTATCCCCCCGTTCGACCCGCCGACCAAAACAAAAGAAAGAGGAGATGCGGGGAGTCTCTGTGAGGTCAGAGCTGGGAACACGTGTGTGTGTGTGTGTGTGTGTGTGTGTGTGTGTGTGTCTTACATTTGCATCAAATATTCAGCTGTGGGAAACCGTCAGGACAGAGACGCGGTCTTGTAAAATCTGATTCGGTGCGTGCCGCTTGGAAATGTGGCTCACGTCGAGAAAGTCCGTTTTGGACTCGCGCACGTTTGCGAACGTCTTCTGTCACGATCGGCGGGGACTGGGTGATTCACGGCCCCCGTTTCTGGCTGTGAACAAGGTTGCATGACGCACCTTCCAAAAATACTGCAGATTCTCTTGGTCGCAAATGATCCGAAAGGTCAAAGGTCACGTTTGGATAGAAAAAACAATGTTTTTGTTCAGATAAGTTACACCATTAGGTGAATTTATTAGCACAGGCAGAGCCATTGTGTGAAAGGGTTATTATATTTAAATAAACACATGAAGGACTTATCTTAGACTTGCATAAATGATGTTAATAGGGTTCACGCTACAGTGAAATTAGTGTTTTATATGCTTTAACTTGTTTTAAATACTGCCTAACAGATAAAGATGCACCATTAAAGACCAGCTGTTTGAGTGTTTGTGTGTGTATTACTGCTTCTCAGTCAGTATGAGGGCATCTGTCCTTTTTGTACATCAACATATAGATATATTTGTATACCCCGTCTCCAAGTATCCCCTGTGTGTGTGTGTGCGTGCGTGTGTGTGTGTGTGTCTATGTCAGCCTGCTGTGTGTACTCATTTATGTGAAATGAATGTTTATGAGGGTAAACAGATGGTGTCTTAACATGGTAAAATATGATCTGCTGCCAGACAATATGGTGGCACGCTGGTGTTTACAACACACACATTACGCGGCGGGACAGCGCAGACAGCAGCCTGGCTGCTCTATGTGATCTGTGGAGTGGAATTAAAATGCCTCCACAGTTGTAAATTGTCTGTTTTGCTCCCCCCCCCTCTGTCCTTTACCGTGGGAAGAGCGAAATCTATTTTGTGATCATAAATTAAAGGCTGCCTCCGCTCAAAAATGTGTTTTCTTGTGTTTACTTCCCCTGAAATGACACTCTCGGCACATAGCGGATGTACTTCTCTACGTGGAAGGCGTCTCGATTTAGGACCCATGTCACATTCCTCCTCTGTCACAGGGAGATCCTGACGTGGCCCCTGATTCCAGGGGTTTGTGTCATCAAATTAATGGGTTGTATTTCTGGCTTAATACAAGCTTGGTCAAAGTTTGTCTGAGTCATTTTCCGAGTCTAATTTGTCTGAGTCAAACACACACACACACGCACACACACGTGTGTGTGCGTGTGACCCCATGAACCAGCTGTCCGTGACGAACGATGACAGAGGTGCGACAGAACAATCCAAGCTAAAGACTAATGAACAAACCACAGCATTCTTATCTTTATCCGTCACTCACTCACTCACACACACACACACACACACACACCCACACACACGCACACACACACCCCATCATCCTGATCTAAGTGCGGCTCTAGAAAACGAGGCCAGGACTCAAAGGTAGGTCCACCACTGTAGGGGGCAGCATGCAGCCAGGTTCACTCAAAATGGCCGGCCCTCGTTTGGCTGTAATTCATTTAGCGGTCTAATTATGCTCCTCGTAAAATACTTTGTGCTTGAACTGAGCCCTGATTTGTGTCCTGAACACTCCGAGGTCAGGCTCCTGTCATCTGTGCATCAGTGAGCATTATTCAAATTCACTTTAGACCAGTCACGGCCCGGGAGTCCGACTCTCCTCGGCTTGAGTCCGGAGCTTTTGGAGGTTTTTAATGAACAAATTAAAACATCTGTGACCCTCTGCCGAGGTCACGTTTCCTCACCCGTCCGCTCCTTCTGCCCCACGAGCCCTTTCAGCAACGCCGGACACGTCGGGGCCCAGCAGGGTCCAGAGGCGAGCGCGTCAGGTGACGGTCGGGCGTGAAAAAACCCTCGTTTGAAGGGGAGGGCGCTTTCATGTTGCCTCGGAGGAGGCCGAGCCCAAACTAGCAGGGCCTGGCTTCTGTCAGCAAACACAGTCGGCGAGAGCTGAGGGGGCACGCACACACCCACCCACACACACACACACACACACACACACACACACACACACACACACACACACACACACCCGTGCCACCATGCAATCTGGGCCCATCTCAGCCGTGTAGCCGTTTACTGTGCGACCATCAAAGCGTGTGACTCCCAATAAAGGCAGGAAACGGCAGCGGGGATTATGATGTTTGCACGATAAGGAGCGGGCGCATGTGCGCGAGCGGGGGGGGTCACGAGATTTACGTTGCATTTACTGCCGAGCGAGTCGTAAAGGGTAATTATGGGAGGGGGGAGGGAGGGCAGCGGGCAGGCTGGCAGGAAGGCGAGGAGACGAGTGATCGAGGGCTGTTCCTCCCCGCTGCGTCTTCCTTTGTCCCCCCTTTATCTGCGTCCGTCCCACTCACGAACAACAACCGGCGCGAACAGCCGGGGGCTTCGGACAACGACGGGCTTCGTGGAGACGTGGCGTGGGCGGACAGACGGGGCGGAAGCGCCGACGATGAGCTCCGCGCCCCCGCGCAGGGACAAACGTTCCCAAAGCGGGTCCTTTGTTGGGACACAAAGAGACGGGCGTTGAGGTGGGCGCGCGGGACTCGAGGGAGGAAGTGACATCACAGGCCCTGCAAGCGTGAGCCTGATTCTCGTGGGTCAACTTTTTGCAGAGCGGAGCTCCCGAAGCCCCCCGAGGAACCCAGACGACACCGACCTGCCTGCAGACGGACCCCAGACAGGAGGCGCGGTGCCCAGGACGACTTTATTGTCGCGCCGCCGCCGCCGCGCTTTTACGTCTTGTGCGGGTGCGCGGGACACACGGGCTTGTTTACAAGACGCCCCCCCGTTGGTTCTCTGGGGAACGGTGAAAACAGTAAAAGAGGGACGACACTGAAACTGGGGGAAAAATCCCCGGAGATTTATGGCGGTGTTTACCATTCCTCCTACAACTCGAAACTTTTAACTTTAAAAAGACGCACATAAATCTGCTCGCCCCCCTTTGAAGTAGGACCGCTCTGTGGTCGTGTGAGTCGGGCAGCTATACTTTCCTACGCCATCCCAAAGCTAGCTTTATTTTGTTATTTCGAATTTTCGAAACTTTCCCCGTTATCGGTGAAAGATCGCGATGGTTGCGTGTGATAAAAATGAAACGACACGACGTCAAAAGATTGCAAAAGTCCCGAGGATCTGCGCTGGTTTGGGGTGGTTAGCGCTGCCTTCACTGCACCCCGTGGAAAACATTTATTTCTGACGAAACCGGGAAAGAGCGGCGCTGTCCTCTAATTAGCGTATTTAAACTATTTTCCTGGTGTCAAATGGTTTCAGCAGCTGATTAACAAACTCTCCAAAACGCAACCCTTTCCCAGGGGAAAACGAGGGCGCCGAACACGCGTTGTTTTTTTGTGTTTTTTTTCATGTGATGAAACGCAACAGAAGGCTGGTGAGGCACGGCTTCAGTCTGAGGCTCTGCTGCAGCAGGAGCTGGTTTTTAAACTTTTGCCCACCCAGTCAACTCTCTAAGTTGCCTGCCCTTTACAGTGACCCTTGAGTGGGGCCTGGGGTCAGAGGGGGGCCCGGGAGGGGGGGTCATGTTAAGGTCAGCGGGACTTCAAGAAGTTGTTGAGTTCATCCGTCTTCTCTCACAAACACCGACCCCCCCCCCAAATTACCCCCACCTGCTCATGCCATCTCTCGGTTTACTGTCATCAGTCTCTCTCTCACTCTCCCTCCCTCACACACACACACACACACACACACACACCCACACACACACACTTCTATCTTTATGAGGGCTTTTATAGACACCCCCGGCCCTTCTTGTCCCTCAAACGGTGTGTTGACGTGCTAAAATGTCCTCAGTTTGATGGAGGAATGCATGAATTTTGGTACTCGGTATGTAGAAAGTACAACACACACACACACACACACACACACACACACAGTTGGTCCTGCTGCTCAGCAGTGTCACAACTGAGCTCAGAGAGAGCTTTCAACGCACAAACACGCAGTCAGTGAGAGAGACAGAATTAACCTGTTGTTTGTCTTGTCGTTAATCTGCTGGTTGGCAGACTCGCACAACACACAGACACACACAATGATTGTGCTGACGGCCAAATCGCACTCCAAACAAAGCACTCCTCTCCTGTCATCATGACGACTCTCACACCTCCACTCTCTCACTGTGCACACACACACACGCACCTCTCATTGTGAGGACTTTAAATTGCCCTTCCCCTGTCCTTACCCCTGTCCTTACCCCATCCTAAACCCATCGGACCTTAAAACCAAGTCCTAAATGGTCAAACAGTATTATGAAGCTGAGGGATGAGACAAAATATCCACAATTGGTGCTATGATCCTCACATTATATGGTGAGAACACACACACACACACACACCCTTAAGTGTCCATACTTGGGTTGGTGATCCCTCTGAATACTGTGCATTTGTGGTGTCCATCACCTGTGGTTGTAACACCTTCTGCTATTAGACTACACAGGGCGAGGGCACATTTATGTTGCAGCCTCCATGAAACAACAGCCATGACCAGAGACCAGGGGTTGTGTGGGAGAGACCGTCATCAGCTACTGCTCCTCGGTGCTCTTGTGGGAATTCGTCAGCAGTTGTGTTTTTGTTGGACTCGCTAGAATTGGACTGGACTTTGGCTGGATTGATAAACCAATATTGTTTCTCCGATCACTCATAGCTTTCAAGTGCTTCTTGGCCTTGAAAGACCACACGGACCTCCAACCACACGGTCTCGTCACAGTTGGACCCAGCAGGTGTGATGAGGTAAAGGGACCGAGACCGCTAAATAAAGTCTGAGGCAAGAGAAAGATACGCGTCTTTGTAGTGTCAGGCAAAGGAAAAAGAGACAGAAATGAAAGGGCCCGATTTGTTTCAACAAGTCAAAAGCCAGCAGCAGCAAGACTCAAGAGCTTTATACTGAGGGCTAATGAGTTCAATGGAGGACAGGTGTGCAGGGACTGAGAGGTAAATGGGAGATTAGGGCCAGGTGCATGCGTGTGTGTGTGGAAAGTGGATCCAGGCCTGTAGACCACACCCACCCTCATCAATGAAGACAATGGAAGGCAAACAGATGTGGATCGTTGATGTAATTGTGGTTCAGGCGACGTAAATGTGTTTATATGCAACATAAAAGCCCTTTCGCTATCCAATTAAAATCTAAAACCTCGTTTAATTTCCATCCCGACGCGGATCTCCAGGTAAGGGAAAGGCTAATGCTTTTAAACACCGGTGATGCAGCAGACAGGTGCTGCGCGTTGGCCCCTGAGTGACGCCCGGAGGCAAGGTTACGACGTTAACATGATGAATCCTGCATCGCTTAATTGCTATGTTGCATTTCAGTGGCAGCTATCAGCTAAATAAGCTGTCACACATGTAACCCACTGACTGACTGGCAATTATTTCCCTGAATCAAAAGGCAGCGTTGCTTTGTTCTGAACTGCGCGTTCCCCCTTTCAGGTTGATTCAAAGTCATCCGTGGATGCGTTATGAGATGGAGGAAGGAAATGCGCTGTAGCAATATGTGTAACGCTGCTTTGATGTTCTTGGAAGCCCTCACTGCTTTGTGGTTTTTGAAGCACTTTGAAGTTCACCTCCAGGGCTGGTTTGGAGAGTGGGGAACTGCGTCTTCGGGAGCCTCGAGGACGCAGCCGTGACGCAATCGCGCAGCTATGATCTCGGGATGTGAGGTCAGGTGGACGTTTGACATCGGCCGATCCCCGCCGCCGCCGCCGCCCGCGCAGCCGGGAAAATACACGTTGACGCCCGCCTGATCAAACATTCCTGGCCCCGGGGCTGCTCTGATGTCTGACGCGCTGGCGCTCGCATGCGAGGCTAATTTAAAAAAGCGAAGTCAGGGCAGGCGAGACGAGCTCCGGCTGCAGGCCGAAGCCGCGGAGCGGAGACGGTGAGACAATAGGCGGTTAAGCCCTTTAATGGCCTGGGACAGGAAGTACAATTACCCCGCCGACGCCTTGCGCGCTCACCTCGCGTCGCGTTGACGACGTCTGAGCAACAGAAGAAGAAAAAAAACGAGGTGTCGCTGGAGTCATCAGTAACTGTCACGCTGCGCTGCAGGCTTAATTAACTAGCGCCCTCGTTAGCATCGCTGCCCCCCCCGCCCCCCTCCCTTCGCTCATTCGCCGAACTGAACGGGAACGCCTGATTATTCCTCGCCGCAGTCTCGGCCAATTACAGGCCCCCCCCCCGAACGGCGCGGCATTAATCAAACCTTTAGCGCGGCGGCAGACGCGCGGCTATCAGATCGCGGAGGGACGCAAAACGAATGTGTCACTGTCACCGGCGGCGGCGCGGGCATTTAGCGGCCGGCATTAGGGAGACGGGCGAGGCGGGTTATCGCCTGGGTGTAATATGGAGTCTGATCTGGAACCCATTAGCATGACACGGCAGCAGAAACGCACAGCCTGTCCTCGCCCCGCGCTCATTCTTTATCCCTCCCACGGCCACCTTGGTCTCCCCCCCCGCCCTCTTTTATTCCCCCCGCTAGACGGACCAAAGCAGGAGAGGATAAATTGGGGGGGGGGGGCGTAAACTGGGCGAGGTGACGCGAAAAAGTCATGAGAAGTGAACAGAAGGAGGCTGGAAAGAAAAGCGAGGAGCCCCCGTGACATGGTGAGAATAATCAGCGTTTCATTAATCACAACATTTCACTTCAAACTTTTTTCGTGACCTTTATGCAACCACGGCGGCTTTAACCAGTTCTATCGTTTGTAGCGGTGCCATGTGTGGGATATTAAGCCACAGTTGATTAACTTTGTTGTTTCAAGCTGTGCACATGTAGTCAATTGAAGCAAGCACCCCCAGATTTCACAGTAAAAGTCATCGTTGAAGACGTTCACAGGCAGCCCGCAGATGTTTCGGTGAAATGTGGGTTCTCCTCCAGTGTTCTTCAGACAGCTCTTACATGTTCGTACGTCCAAATGTTTGTTGTTTTGATCAATGTGGTATCGATTAGTTACTTGAGACAGCGGATAAATTGTGAACGATCATGACAAACAACTGAGCAGCTGAAGCTCGGCGCTGTTTTTATTTTCTTCTTTCTCCAAATGACTGGTTACCGCCAGAAAAAGGGCTGCAGTGTCTATATCCAGGGTGTTTTGGCTGTATTTCTAAGCAAAGGAGGAAACGGCGACGTGTTGTCCATCTTTGTTTATGTCAGCGAACGCAAGAACAATAGTCCAGACAAATGAGTGTGACAGACTTGCACAAAGGCGGGAGGTTCTTGGGCACTTTTGTATTTCACATTTTTAAAGGAGAGCTCTTTAAAAAAAGTTATGGAGCTGAAAAATGACCAAAGGCGTGATCCTAAACCTTGGAGGAAGTGTTTTCACAGCCAGATGTTGTCATTCATCCTCTGGTTGCTCGGATAGGGACCCCGGAATCGCCCCCCCCCCACACACACGCAGGAACCAGGACCCAACAGACTGCGCCTGGCCACCTCTCTGGCTTCCCAGGGCTGGGCCCAAAACCGTTGAGCAACACTTGGAGCCAGCCAGAGGACACTGCTGCATAATGGGCCCATTAGGACAGATGATTAAAGCCCAGCTGAAATGTGCTAAATGCCTGTGTCACTGAAGTGGCCTTTAAACAGGCATAAATAAACAAGAGTTATGCTGAAGCTTTGGGTGTGCACCCTGGCAGCATTATAAATTACAGGGTAATGATATTAAAAGCACAGAGTCGTTAAGATGCCAAGCAGATGCCATAAATCCAGACGTGGGCTCCCACTGGCTGTCCCCGCGACGAGTAATTAAAGCAGATTTATGGGGCGCATTACATCAGTGCTAGATAGTTCATATATCGGCCTCCCGTATTGGACAGCCTGACAGGCGCCAAAAAATATTGTTTGAGTTCCCCGGCCCTTTGCAGCCGAGAGGCCTCTCCCAGCGCTCCATCTTTTGTTGTGTCAGTCCAGCGCCGCCGTGATGGATGGACTGATCCGCTCCTCCCTCGCCCCCCCCACGCCGGTTCAGCTCCCCCCTATCCTTCCTCGCCCGGGAGGCTTGTGACAGAACCGAATAGCTTTATCTTCCACGCGGTCGCTCGTCTCTCCCCCCCCCACCGCCGCCACCGCCAGCGAGCGAAGCCTCGAGACGAAGGAGAGGAGGGAGGGTGGAGGCCGGCAAGATTAAAAAAATAACACCCTCGCCCCTTGATCAAAGCCCCCCCACCGCTGACTGGCTGTTTCACTCATCCCGTACGTGATGAAAACGAGCGCTTTTGTCTCGCCGTGACGCGTCTTCCCTCCCAGTTCGCCCGCTAATGAAGCCTGGCCAGCGTCCGCTTGTTGTTCATCGCTCGGGTGGCGTCCGGTGCAGAAGAGGGCATCGCCCCCCCCGCCCACTAGTCCGGTCGTCGTCGTTAAAAACCCACCAGTAAGTCAAAGCGAGGTGTTCCACCGCACGGCGATTCGGGGGGGCTTTGAGGCCCACGACAGGCCGGTGCTCTGACGAACCGGTAGACATCAAAGGCCGACTCGAGCGCTCCTCCGATGTGGTTCCGTATCTGCTGCGGCTGCACGCCATGGGCGATGAGGACCAACCCCGCGCCGTTGGTTCGAATCCCGTCCAGACCCGACCCGACCTGACCGCTGGGTTAGAGAGCCCACCGCAGCGTGACGAATCATTTTAATTACCTCGACCCGCTCGTGCGTCTCCTCCTCTACGCAGGAAACCCACGTTGTATCCCCCCCCCGCAGGCTCATCCCCATAAACCTGGAGCCATACATATACATTTACACAGTTGTGCATGCAGGAACGGCTCGGTGGTTATGATCCTCCGTATATCTCAATAAAATCACCGTGCTCCTTAACTGGTGATGAACCTTAAATGCCCCCACAGGAAACACACACCGAGAGCCAGACAACTTAATTGGTTCGGCTGCATGTAATTTTAATAGCTGTAATTAGACTGCTTATTATAAAGAATCTCATCATAAATCATGCGAAACAGAGCTACGTGAACATTTCCTGCCATTAGTGCGAATCATGTGCAGGAAATGTGAATGTTCTTGCGCTGGAAACAAAATAACGAAAAGACGGGTTTTTAAAAAAAAAAAAAAAAAAAAAAAATGATCCAGTTGCTGACGCTAACGATCTGCGACATTTTTATCATCGTAATTAATTGCTGCTTTTAAAGCAACAGATTAAAATCAATGTGAAGAGTTGAGACAAATTTCGGCAGCCATCTGAATCAATCCCGTCAAAAGACAGGCCGGAAGATTAGACGGAAGATTGTGACTTTAATTACGAGGTTGTAAACCTACTAATCATTAGTCTGCTCTCATCTGCAGCCATGGCATATTTGCATTTCACCATTCTTTTCTCATTTCTACATTTCCCTTTCTGCTCCTTTCTGATGAAAAACCTTCGCCTGGAACAAAAATGCAGCAAACGGGAGACAAAGTTCTTTTCATCGCGCCTCAAAAGTAAAGTCATGAGTATCTGAGTTACACACAGTCGCTTGGTTTATGTGAAGCTGAACTTGAGATTAAATAAAGAAACATATTGGTTTGATGCACAAGCAAAGGGAAGCTGTAATGTTAATGTGCCCCCCCCCCACACACACACACACCAAAGCCAAATAACCTGTGGTGCGTGCCCTTTTCCCCACAGGCGTTACCCCCAGTGCAGCATCACCATCTCCCCATGACCAGGAGAGCCACTTTTGAAGCCCCGTGCAACCCTCGTCCCTGTCCCCCACGATTAATGGCTGTGACAAGCACACGCCACAGGAACAGACAGTGTACCTCCACGCTCGCGCGTGTGTGTGTGTGTGTGCACACACTCAGGAGTTGCTCTGGCTTTCAGAACAGTAGTTTTAAGCCTCACATATTAAACTAATCCAGCATGTGGTGCTGAATGGGGAAATCTGGCTGTCCGGTTTTAGTTACTGAGACAGTTCTGCTGGCTTCACCTGCGTGTATAACAGCACTTCCTGTCTCCAGCAATTCAGAGGTTTAACATACCTGTTAAACCAATTTCCAAGAAGGAGAAAACTGGGACAGCTTTTGGTTGGCTGTTCTCTATAATTAGGTTATATAATTAGAAACTGTGCAGATTCATAGGCTAATGAAGGGAAATGAAGTATTTAACATGTTACATCCACGATAGAGGTGCAGCTCAATGACAGTGTATCCTACATTATTCTATAGTACTATAGTATAGTATTATAGTACAGTTACCTCGTGACTTGGAGCCTGGTAAGTTGCACTGGTCCTCTCATTTGAACGCTGGGGCCTGGAGATGGACTGAGTGTAGCACTACCATCTGTCCCCACTCATCCTTATCACAGGTAGACAGCTGAGTATGTGGGCTAACAGCTGCTTTTACGTTCCTGCTCCTCGTTTCGAACAATAGCCGTTTGTCGTTGGCACTCCCGCGTGTTTAGTCTATGGGCTCACGCGAGGAAATATCTCGGCCCTCGCCACGAGAGAGCGTCTCCTCGGGCAGAGCCGTGGGTGCGCGGTTGGGGTAAAGTTATTACTTACATGAAAACACAACCTCTGTATTTCACCCGCGCTTGCATCCCGACTGAGCAGAGAAGTGCAGGAGCCTGCTGACGTCGATCTCAGTCCTGGCAGATATTCGCGTGAGAGCAGGGGAAAAAAAAAAAAGCACTTCTGGTCATATTTCATTCTGGTTGTTGTTTAGATTTTTTAATGCTTTCAGAGGGTGAAATATTAGAGAAGAGACAGACGAGGCAGATGAGTGCTTGAAAGGCGTTGTGTCTCCGTCTCTGGACAGGCGGAGAATGAGAATGAGAAAAAAACACCAGTGTGCAGCCAAGAGTAGCCCAGCCACTCCATCACCGTGATAGGACTTGTCATTTCTCCCTCTCCTACTCCCACACTCCCTTCTGCTCCCTTTGGTGGAAGGGAGGGGGGTGTAAAGTTCACTCCTGCCTAATTTATTAGCCACCCTCCCTCCACAGTCTGATACACTCATTAGCTACACAAACTGACACACCGCCCGAGTCAACACCCTCAATCATTGTCTTTTTACAGCAAGGAATCCGCATCAGTTAATTAAAGGCTAAATTGGCCCGTGGCCCGTGAGAGGATCTAGGTGAGGTCTGGATATTCTCTGAGTACAACAAGAGCGCTGGGTGTGTCCGCCCGGGTCGTCAGCGCAGCGAGGTACCGAACTTTACGGGCTTTACAATGATCTAACTAGAGGAAGGAGGGACGTTCAAACTTCATATATCTGCCTGTTGTCAAGCTATAGATTCTCCATTATTCATCATGTTTTTCCCTCGGTGGCAGCCGACTTAAATATTCCCAAATAACGTGTTTAGTTTGTACCAGCAGCAGCAGCATTATAAACTGGGTGACCAGAACAGCTAACAGGTGCCTCTGGCTCAGGCCCTTGTAAGGCTGCAACCTGCAGTACCCAGCCCTGACTGTTTATTCCCAGTCAACCAACTGCCCTGCGTGTTTATACTACTCTCATAAGAGCAGATGGAATATGGGTTGCTGCAGCCCCACAGCTTATGATTAATGAGCAGCACTTGGAGCCTCATGTGCTGCCTCCACACAGCAGCGATATGTCTTTTTGGGCCCGACATTTTGTATCCTCTGTGAAAAACGAGCTCCTTGGTGTCGTTCATTATGCTGCGCGACTGCCAGAACTCCCCCATGCATATTCCTACACGCTGACGCTCGTGACACGCTTGCGCTGGATGTGGGTGTCTGTGTCACTTTGCATTGAACTCACTTATCGAGACAGCTATCCAATGAAACGCACGCTGAGGGATGACTTAATCACGATTTTGAGGAGACAAGTAAATAGAGGAGGACTTAACAGCCCAAAACGGGGGATTTCAGGGCTCGTGTGAGGGACACAGCAGGTTAAAAACTCTGGCACAGCACGAGAGTAGGCACAGCTCTGCAGCACAGGCACACCAACACGGCGACGGTTCGTAATCACCATTTCCCTTTGGAAATTACAATTCTAATTTGGTCTCTTCGAAAATGGAATCTATTTCTCTGAACGCTCGCAACAGATTGTTTCCTACATCCACCCCACGCGAGCAAGTGCCGCAGATAAGAACTCTCATATAATTTCATGTAAACACACACACACACACACACACACACATGCGGCGCTGTCACACGCTGTCGCACATACAGATAAACACACTCCCTGCTACTCAGCACTCTCTCCCTCTCAAGGGCACGTTCCAATAAAACAGCATTGGAAAACAGCCATCTGATAGATTGGTCCCAGAGACAGCGGAGCGGGCAAATCCCCTAATGTGGCATAAATAAGGCCACCGTGCTCCAATCGCTCTCTGCAGACAATGTAAATTATATTGTCAGGCGCAGCCACTTCCCCACTCGCTGTGCAGCTAACAAGAGTCACCTGCCAAGGCTCGACAAGGAAGGGAGGAGCTCCGAGCGGGAAGAGATCGGGGGAATTAATTAAAGTCACAACCCGCCTGCTCCACCAACACGCACACACACAAACAGATGTGCAGCCACACAAACAGGTACACGCGTTTGATTTATTCCCCCCCCCCCCTCGCTCCTCTGCACTCTCCTTCCTCCCGCTCCAGTGGTGCAGAGTGAAGGTCGATGCGATCGCTCTGCTGGGGAATGGAGGCGCAGCCATTTTGGGGCTCCATGTGGAGACTCTCAAGGGGTCAACAAACTCAACACAGAGGTCTGTCAGAAATGTTAAGTGTGATGCATTGACTTCCATCACATCAGAGGTTCCCACAGCTGCCTTGGAATGAGCCACAGTAAAGATGAGAGATGTGGTGTGAGCATTTGTTGGCTGCAAACAGGGTTTTACTGAAATCGTCTTTCCTGTCAGCTGTTCTTTGTCATGTTGATTCCAAGAGTTTGTCAGCGCACAGCTGTTTTAGCTTTGCAGTATTTGAGTCACAAAACTGTTTCTATGGAAAAGAAATGAATACAATTTGCCTTTCCCCCCCCTCTAAACCCTTATCAAACATAGAGCTGTATGCTGATGACAAGCTGCTCTACCTCGAGAAATGCGTGGGGGACATGTGTGGGGTGGGTAAAAGAAAAAACTGAAAGACCAGTTAGTGACAAAACTGTGTTTACACTGGTTTACTGCTTCATAATCATAGAAGTGTATTCAAATTCTAGAAATCAAATGATAAAATAACCCAATCAGACTCACCACACAGTAATTGTGCTAGAACTGTGATTAATTAAAATTTAAAAAATGTGGTTGTTTGATTGATAAATTCCATTTTGCATTGTTGTAAAATAGAAATGAGTTACAAGAGGGTTACACACACACACACACACACACACACATTTAGCTCAGTGTTGCACAAGAAGTGTGGACTAGCACATGCTTAGCATTGAGATGATACTTCAAGCTGGTAGTTATTTGGTAAATGAAGGTTCCTTCTTTTCAGCAGGTTAAACACTAACAACTACAGGTTAATAATAAAAGATAATTTAAAGCAATATAATCTCTCAAGCAAGTATAATATAAAGGCCACAGGTGCTGCAGGTTCAGGCTCCCATACATAGAAACAGATTTGCACTCTCTGTCAAATATTTCCTCCCAATGCAGGCTGAAAAAAAAAAAAAGTGTTTCCCAATGCTGACAGGGAGAATGGATGGCCTCCATTATGCCTGGCTACAAACACATTCCACCAGGATGAAGGGGCTGTAAATTATCCTGAGAGAGAGCAGCTTAGGCCATAGTCAGCCACCCCCCCCCCCATCCCTCTAATGGGGCGGCCCATCCACCGTCTGCGCCATGCAGCATCACACAGTCCAAATCCAAACACAGACTGTCACCTATGTGTATAAACAGAACGTCACTGAAGTAGGCTTTGGATCAGACACCTGGGAAAGGTCCTTGAACTCGTCACCCGGATAAACAAGTTGCGCCTGAGACGTCTGGCGGCTTCTGCCGAGCCGAACGGCGCGCGGGGGGGGGTTTCAGAATGCGATGGCAGGAACATCAACAGAGAGTCGAGGTCAGGCTCAGTTCACGTGGCACAACAGCTGGTAGCAGCAAGACAGCCATCAACGACTTCTGAGGCTGGTGACGCGATGAACCGGTGGGCGCGCGCGCGTAAATCCTCATCAGCAGTTAAAACGTCAGGCAGCATCGTGTTCCACCCACTGAGCCTGCCCTTCCATTCTGACCCTGCAGCACTGATAATAATCTGGACCTTCTCCTTGACAGATGTATATAGTTAAACGCACTGTACTGCTCTTTCCCCTTTTAAAACACCGGGTACACTTCCACCGGTCTTCTATCTAGGGCTTACACCACGTCATTAATATTTGTATTAATCCAGATTGTTCGTGTAGATGGGAATTTTCTTGCGCTTCTGTCAATCCTCGCATGTGACTGTGACTGGTGTTTATTTAAAGGGTTTGTTCAACCAAACAAAATAAAAACCCATTCAGCTCATTAGCGGCGTTAACCCCGTCAAAATATGTTCCCGTTTCATGCCCTGCCAGCCGTCCTATCAACTTGCGTGTTTACACAATCATCCAATTTTAGGCCCGGCTGTCAATCATGTTCGTGTTTTCATGGCCTCAAATAACTAGCTGAACCAAGCGACGCTGTCGTCCAACCCCCCCCCGCCCCGGCAGCGAAGACCGTTGTTTCACTTTTAAGGAGGTGGGGCTTGTGTAGTATTAGAGTCGGCCACCAGGGGGCGCTTTAGCTGCTCAGGCTTCACTCGTGGTGAGTTCAAGTGCTCTCCGTCTTTATTACAGCTTGTGCTTTTCAATATTGAAAACTCACGTTTTAAAAGGTCATAAAATCTTTTGTTTTTAAGAAAACTGCAGGTAAACAAGCCATGTAATGATGTGATCCCCTTGTGCCTCGCGACCTGGTGCTAAGCACAGGACAGATAGCTGCAGGGTCCCGCCCGAGGGGGAACAGGCCCCGGTGACAGGTTGCATTATACCTGGGCGCTGACAGGGGAAAAAGGGGGTCAGTCAGGCTGTCAGGGCCGAGCGGGAGCACGTCTGTGACGGGAATGGGAGGTGGGATACGGAGCTCCATTTGTCGGGTCAGCTTTTGAGTGACGGGCGGCGCGGCGGTGACACATGGAGAATTCCAGCACATGTGGGCTTGAGTACACACACCAAATGTAGGAAAATAGAGCAGGAATGTGGCAGAAGGTTTTACCACCTCGTAAAACTGTCCTAACTCTTAACATAAATGTCTTTTACTGGAGAAAAAATAAATCTTTATTTTAAACTAATATGTGGAAATATAACAGTGAAGTGACTATTTTAACTTCCAGGTGTAGGATCTGTAGGTTATAACGAGTTTTATACGTACATAATGAAACCTTTATGTTTTTTAACTCATATTTTCAGTTCTGACTTCAGGGTGTTGGCTGTCGAGCTAACTAAGAGCCTTAAAGTATAATAAAACACCATCAATGGAAAAGATTTTCCTCTTTTAAACGTATACTGTGCTGATATTGAGTAACACTTTCTACTCAAACATGCAGAGCTTAAAAAAATGTTCCTACATGGGGCAGAGCAGGCAATGACAACGTAAATAAAACACGCGTTTTAAGGAGCAGTTAAACGGTTTACAGTTCTCGTTGCGGCCTGTAAACATGACAAAAGAATCAGGTTGCTGCTCGACATCTCTCTGCTGTGATATGATGATGTTTGCGTGGCTCCACCGCTGCGTGAACACCTGACTAGTGAATAAAATATGTGCACAGACCCGTTCTGGACCCAATTAGTACAGTAAGTTCATTTCACATCATTAGCTGTGCACATCCAAGCTCATATCAGACCCCTTTAAACAGATTCTAAACAGAATGTGGGGGTTTGTTTTTATGGTCGAAGATATGAGAACATAGAGACCGTCTTCACTTCCTGTTTTATTTTGATATCTTGTTAAAGTTCTAACTTCCTGTTATTGTTTCTTCCGCCACTTTTTCAGATATGATAAGGTTTAACACACAATTTATAAGCTTGCAAACACACGCACATGCACGGGCTCATGCGTGCCCACGCACACACACACACACACACACACACACACACACACACACACACACACACACACACACAAGCAGTGAAGGGAATATAATGCGCTGAGCTGTTTAGATGCGTCAGTTCAATGTGCATAGCAGTTTTTTGGCTCAGCAGGCCGAATTACATCAAGTAGACAGGCCTCTTCTATGGAGGTCTGGCCTCTTGCACTCGCTTTCCATCACACACACATACGCACTTTGTCCTGCAGGTAATTAGAAGCTGGAGGGTTTCCATCAAACACAAACTCACCCTCTTGACTCCACAAATATTGATAAAGAGTCTGCCCGCAGTAACTCAAGAGCGACCACGCAGAGAAACAAAGTGAAATCATCAAGGTGCTCTGCGCGATTTGCATTTCATGTGTCCATTCCCATATATAAACCCGCACGATAGCGAAGGTCTGCACGTCAGTGCGTACGCAAACACACACACACACACACACACACACACACACACACACACACACACACACACACACATGTGCGCTACAGGAGCAATGTGAGTTCAAAGACAGTCAAGCAGTTGGCAAAGAGCGAGGCCAAGCATGAGGTATGAGTGTCAGTCAGGGTAGATCATCCTGTCTTCTTTTGTCTGCTTGTCTGTCTGTCAGTGCGTGCGTGCGTGTGTGTGTGTGTGTGTGTGTGTGCGCGTCCACATGTGCATGTGTGTGCAGTCTGGGCTGTTCACATCTCATCCTGGAGTCTAGCCAGGCCATCACTCACACTTTACCCAAGGAGAGGGCGTCGGACAGGTTTTATTAAAACTCTGTCAAATGATGTCTGTGTGTGTGTGCGCGCGCATGCATGCGTGTGTGCGTGTGTGTGCGCCTGGGGCTCAGAAGAGATATCATCACTCCCTTGACATGTTCTTTCATCTTGCCTTTTTTCTTCTTGACAGACACTATTTTGGTTGCCAGTCATCTTTTTTTTTTATTCAGGCCTTCCTGCAAGGCTGACTTAATCCACCATATTGTGTGCGCCAGCGCCCAAGTTGCTCCCTGCGTTGAGGCCGTTTCAATCGCACAATCAGCAAAGTGAATATTCAGATGCGGCGCCCCACAAAGCCCAACATTCCGGGGACGTCCGGGTTTCACCCACAGCCGTTGAAAGCTCGTTTGAGTCCCTCGTCACGGCGTCACGACCACCTCCAACGGTCCAACGTGGGGTATTTCTGTCTTGATCCGCCCTGCCAGCGAGCAGGTTGGGACACAGTGGTGTCCTCCACCGCCGGAGTCACGCCAGTGGAAGAAAACCACCCGATGTTCGCAAAAAAAACCAAAAAAAAACGAGAGCGGCAGCACCGACGGGAGCCGCAGCAGGGCCGCCATTAAGGCACGTTGTGAACGCTTCCGTTTCTGCTGACGCGAAGAGAACGACGGGGAGATTTATGTTCCCCTATATAATTAGTTAAGCCCTCATCAAGCAGACATGAACCTGTTCTCAGAGGTTTGAGGCTCGTCCTCACACCTACCACCATTAACAACGTCACCAGAGGTGGAGACCTTCAAGGTTAAAGCCGACTCTGCATTACGGCAGACTCAGGGAAGGAATAAGCCCGATTCCAGAAACTTTTATTTTGCCAGATGGCCTCAACAGATGTCTTTGCTTTCATTTTTCGGCCTTTTTTTTAATCAGTTCTCACATTTTAGGTGCACCGAGGGATGATATGAGGGAAACTCATTAATCTTTCAGCGCGGTAAGAGTCATCCGCGTTATTATTTTAGATACACTTGAAACAAAAAACAGGAGGTTGGTGTGATTCACTCAACACATTTCTGCAGGATGATCCACAAAAGCTGTCAGGCAACACATCATTAACACACACGCAAACACACACGCGCGCACACACACGCGCACACACGCACGCACGCGAGGAGAGGTGTCACAAGTGAGTTGGTTCTTATTGCAACATGAAAAAGAAGCACCACACAGGCAGCGTGCGCAGTAATTAAAACAGCGAGACAAGGCTTTCCCTGTATGGCGACCCCCCCCCCCTCCCCCGCCCGGCCCGGCTCGCCGCTCGCTCCCATCAACAGGCCGTAAGTTTTTAATCATGTCGAAATGATTTATTTAAATGTCAGGCGACATGTCACCTCACTTCCTTTCATTTCTCAAAATGTTTGTGTTCCTTGCCGGATGATAAATTTATCTTGAGACAACCTCAACGTGACTAATTAACTCTGGAATATCAGAACCAGATGTCGAGCTGAAGGGAGCTCTTAACGGGCGGCCAAGAGCGCTGGCCCACCTCCTCCTGCTCAGGCAGCAGCGCCAACCTGCTCCTGCCCTCCTTCCGCGCGCCCGGGCCTCTCTTCTTTATTTTCTGACACACACACACACACACACACACACACACACACACACACACACACACACACCTCAGAGGCCTGGGCCGTCCTGCGGAGGACCGACAACCGGGTCGTAAATCTGGCGGCGCGAAGGCAACCTGCGACGCCTCGTGTTTACCTCCTCCTCCTGTCACTCAGCGCCTCCGTCTAATTTACCCCCCCCTCTCTCCAACTGGCTCCTCATTCTCACTCAGACATTCAGGTTTTTACTGATTTATTGAAACTGGGCCCAGAAAGTGTAACAAGACACCGACTTGGTTAAATTTATTCACCCGGAGAGTCCAGATTTCAAACTCATTCCCTCCTTTTCTCGGCTAATCTCAGTCAAATACACTTTTCCTTGATTTATGTCACTCCTGATTTCCGTCCGGTGTCAAAAACATTTGGATCAGGAGAATTAAGTGGGATACAGTTTCTCTGGCTTGCACAGCGATCGTGTTTGGAGTTGGTTAAAGAAGAAAAAAAAAAAAAAAAATCTTGTCCCTGCAGAAAAAAAGAAAGGAAAAAAAAAAAGCAAAAAAGGCCCCTGCAGGAAGATTGCAGCGCTGACACTTTGACAGTTTGCCATGAGTGACGTGTGATCTGTACAAATTTCAGGACTAATAAATCTACCTGTCAGAGCGCGGGACTTGAAAGGGCCGCAGCCCTGCGGCACAGCTTTAACACAACTTGTGTTGATGAAATTCTGTAGGCTGGAGAATTATAGCTGTCAGAAAAACGCCCACATCAAACCTGAAGCCTCGCCGTTCTTTTTTTTTTTTTTTTCCCTCCTCTCTCCCTCTCCCCCCTCAGCTCTCTCAACACTCATATATTGCTCATTCACCTCCTCCTCCCTTCCTCCCCCGCTGCCTCTCCCTTCCAGACGTCTCTCTTTCCCTTCCTCCTGTTTGTTCTCGCTGGAAAATGAAACATAGGCCTCCTTTCATGGCACGGTGACCATCATTACATCATTCTGACACCCCGTAGACACCCCAGACGCTCACACACTCACACACACACACCGTTTCTCTGCGCCGACACTCTTCCAGCTCAGGGTACCAAGTGGGCTCCTTCTTGAAGTGCCAAAGCTTCCATTTTGAAAGACTTTATTGGATAAGTGTGTATTGTTTTGTCTGAAGTTAAAAAAAAAATGGAAGAAAAACACATTTCCAAACTGGTTCAACCGTGTTTTTTTTTTTTTTTTTTTTTAAACATGACATCATCGACTGGGTCTCCAAAACAGGAAACGTGAAATGTGAAAGTGGTGCTAAAGTCTGGAAGCGCAACAACAATGGAGGACGGCTTTGAGGCCAGATGTTGATCCTGGTGTTCACTAAGTCTACTGTTACTTCTGCTGGACCCGCTTAAACAGGGGCTTCCGACCCCCTCCCCACATTTCTGCCCTCCTCCCTCTCATCAACCATGTGCTGCTACAGACTCCTCGGGAGGTGCGTCTGCCTCGGTTACGCCGCAAAACCGACTTGTTTGGTTTCATTCCCGTGAAGCGGCGGCGGCCTTGGAGAGAGAGCCGCCGCTCCACGGCTCTTCCCTTCTCTTCCCGAGCGTACGCAACGAGACAATGAAGTCGTCCGGGGTCACAGGCACGACACCCGGGCCCTCGCGCGGGTCCGCGACGGAAGACGGAGGAGTCGGGGTCGCCAGCCCCGGGGGGTCGAACGCTCCGAGAGGTGGGAACGCAGCTCGCCGTTCCCACCAGGAGGGACGTTGTGTATGTGGGTGATTTAAATAAAACAAAACAAAAAAAGGCCCATAAATCAGCTACCCAGCACTCCCCTCCCATTTCCACATCCTTCCAGGCCCGCTGCCCGCTCCTCTCCTCTCCCTCTCCAGTTGGATTTATTCCTGTTTATCTTTGATCCTCCAGTGCTTCGGTCCTCATCTCCTTTCAACCCGAGCCCGACGCATCCTGCGGGTGATAAATCACCGGCGAGTGTTTAGACACCAGCGCTGCTGCTGCTGACTTTCCCGTAAACGTTTCAAGAGGGGGGTGGGGGCGGGGGGGGCGGGTCGTATCTGCATTCTTCAAAGGGCCTGTCGTCGGTGTTAAAAGTTCACCGGAGTCCCGGGGAAGAACGGCAGCCCGGGACTTATCGATTTAAATGTCAAAAGTTGTGGCTTTTCGCATGAGGTCGGGACCCCCCCCCCCGACATGATCACTCACTGACAGCCGAGTCAGAAGGGGGGCTTGAGAAGGGGCTCGGCTCTATCGGAGCATCACACCTGTGGGCAGGCCGCCGGCGGCGAGGGGCGGAATTAGCACGAAGCTACGGCGGCAGACGGGGCGCCTCGGCGGGCGAAGTGCTGTCGCGCAGCCAGGAAGTTCAGACGCTCGGTCCTCGCCGTCACGCCCGAGTCACCCCCCGCCCTTTTCGAGGTGTCGTTTTAAATGGCCGAAATTGCGAACCGGATCGAGTCCCGCGATTCTCTCCATCTCTTTCATCTCGCCTCGGCTACTTCTCATCAGTCGCGTCGTGTAAAGGGGGGTCGGGGTGGGGGGTGGGGGGGCACAATGGAGAATATATCAGTTCATTAACCGCGTGCCGAAACGGCGGCAAGTCATTTACACTACACACACACACACACACACACACACGCACGCACGCACGCGCGCACGCCGCCGCGACCTGTCAATCCGCGCGCTTGTCAATCACCCGGCGCCTCGGCGGGGAGCCCGCCTCTGACTGACAGTCCGTGTGATCTCTCCCGGGGGTTGGCGGCGAGGCAACAAAGGGCCCGGCTGCAGTAATTGGCGAGATAAAGACGCCCCGCCAGAGCGGCGCTGTCACTCACCCGGCGTCGGCGGGGCGAGCCAACGCGGAAAACGCGCTCACGCTCACCGAAGGGGAAGCGTGCTGGTCGGGCCAACCGGCAGCCAATCGGGGAAGTGACCCCGATTGGCTGGCTGTGAGGCGACCTGTTTAAACTAACACCCCTCCCCTCCCTCCCCCTTCTCCCTCCCCCCTAACCTCCTCACCTCTGTGTGACCTGTTGGCCCTTTGCTTGGGCCCCGCCCCCCTCCACCACCACCGTCTCGCTCCCCATCCCTCTTGTCTGCTCGATCTTACCGCCTGGTTCTCGTCCCTTGCCCTTCGCTCTGCGTCGGCGCCGCGAGTCGCGATGCCGACCGCCCGACTGTCCGTCCGCCGGGCGAGGAGTCCGGGAGCGCTCAAACGCCGAGGTGTGGACGGCGGATAAGGCCCTCCCCGTCAAACAAACGCCTTTGGGGGAGACTTTGGTGTCAGACGTGAAATGAAGCACGGCGAATGACCCGGGTTTCGTGTGTTCGGGGTCGGGGGTCACATTTGGGGGGGCGCTTTTGCTGCTACCGATGTTTGTGACTTGGCAGGTCGGAGCTCAACAGTCGACTGGTGCCTCTTGGTGGATTCCTTCTTATACAGTCTCTGCTCTCCAGCTTCGTCTTGCTGGTCGGAGATGCAGGATGAAGATGCATGCAGCAGAGGACCAGCACAGCCATGCAGCAGAGGACCAGCGCAGCCATGCAGCAGAGGACCAGCGCAGCCATGCAGCAGAGGACCAGCGCAGCCATGCAGCAGAGGACCAGCGCAGCCATGCAGCAGAGGACCAGTACAGCCGCAGCGCGGGTTTGTCCCTGACCTAACGGCGCCCCCCCCACCTCGTAAGGGTCGTCCGAATGTTGCGTAACTGATTACAGTCAAACCTGCGTTCTTTATTTTTTTGATTCAACAGCCCCAAAAAAAACCTGTGAAATCCTGGAAAGGGCGATTATGTGCCCCCCCCGAGAGGTCAGGTAGGGTATCACGGTGAAGAAGAGGCCCTGTCACGGCGTCTGCTGATGCCCCGTGTTTGACCTCCCTCCCTCAATCAGTCGCTGTCTCCTCAGACACCTCACCCCCTCCTCCCCCTCCTCCCCCTCCTCCCCCTCCTGCAACAGGAGAGCAAACTGAGCTGGGCATGGAGGGTGTGTGTGTGTGTGTGTGTGTGGGGGGTGTGGTTGGTCTCTGGGACCCCCTGCACAGCATGTAAAAGCCCCCCCTTACTCACACACGGGGATCCTGTGTCGGCCTGCCCGGCCTCTTCCCAGGGCGCTCATTAGTCATCGGGCAGATCAAAGGACAGCCACAGGAAGTGAAAGGACCCTGACGGGGAGGAGTCCATCTGGCCGGTGGGCCATCGCTCATCCCCCTGACAGCGAGGCACACTCTCCATCCGACCGCCGCTTCCGGCCGGCGCCTCAAAAGCGGTGGGGCCGAGGAGGCTCGTTCTGGTGCGCCGGGACGGAAATGACGTCCCTCCACGCGCGCCCGCTTTCGCTTGCTCCGATCGCCGCCTCGTTTTAGGACGGAGTTTGGCTTTCCTTCCAATGACATTCCGGGGCTTTCTTCTTTCCAGACTTGGAAAGATTACCGTTTCGGTATCTGCAGCCTCGATCTGGTACCCCGTTAAAGCGATGACTCGCTCCGACACTCTTGGAAGCGATGGACTCAAATGTGTGCTCTTATTTTGACGGTTCTGATGTCTAAAACCCGCGCCGTGCAGCCCTCGCGCGACGCTCTGGACCCATCGGGGGGGGGGAGCGTTCGCACGCGACGGAACGCCGTGTGTGTTCCCGGCAATCGGCGTCGGACGCCTCCAGCGACTTTTCACCCCGACGCGAGGTTCGAACCCTCGTGCGGAGGCGTCAGGGCCCGAGCTGCGCCGACCCGTCCGCTACCCGCTCCCCCTTCAGTTCGAAGTCGGGCTCAGATTCACGCCACGCGTCAAGTGAAACCCCCCCAAAAGAACCGAGCTGGGTGATTCTGTGATAAGTGAGGCAACCCGGGCCCCCATCCCTCACCCTGTCCTCACCCGCCGAGCCTGTCGGCGAGGGTGACCTCCTCCCTCGCGCTGCGTGACTGAGCTCCTCTCCTGCCACACAGGAGGCATCCATTACAGGACCCGGCCGTCCTGGTGTCACTGCTCTGTAATTAATGGGCTCTCCCGGCGCTGCGCCATGGGGCCTGGCCTCGCCGTGAACTCTGCAGGAATTCAGAGACAAACACTCACACACACACACACTCGCAGGCACGCACACACACAACAAAACTCATGCTCACACACACATGCTGAAACTTGGATGTTTCTCTTGAGTCACTGGCTCACACTTGTTTGAAAGAATTTTCAGATGTGCTCTTAAATCCCACATGGAAATCGAGTGTATGATATATCAGCCCCTAAATCAAGATTATGGATTAGAGTTGGATCATTGATATATAACTGTAAAGTAAATCCTCCATAAATTCATCTTAGTAAAAATGTGTGGATGCACCTAATATTTCAGTAATACAATGTAAACATATAAGTAGCTTTTTTTTCAAACACATAACTGTGAATTCTGTATTTTAACATTAGTTTTTTTCTAAAACTGTGTGTGTGTTATAAATGCAGACATGCAGCCTTTGATAACATGTATGTTCTAGTGGCTATAGTTCACGTCATTATGATTTATTATTTTTATATTTAACACACAAAGCCGGAAATTTATGGTACTGCTGATGATTCATCCATCTATCCATTATCTACTGCACAGAGGATATACCAGAGGATATATATATATATATATACACACATACATACATATATGTATGTGTGTATATATATATACACACATACATATATATATATATATATATATATATATATATATATATACCTTGTTTTTATTTATATATAATATATATAAACATACATACATATATACACACACAGATATAAATATAAATTATGTATACATAGTATGTATATGTATACATAAGTATATATATTTATCTTGCTCTTTGTTACACACATTCACACACACACACACACACACACACACACACACACACACACACACACTGCCCTTTCATTTGTCATTCAGGCAGACAAACAGAAGCACGAGGTCCTCCAGGTCACAGGGTCATGGGATCCTATGATCCCCCTCTCACACACACACAGACACACACAGACACACAGACACACACACACACACACACACACACACACACACACACACACACAAAGTCTTATTTTACATTTATATTTACATTTTTAACGCTATTATTGGATGGGAAATTGCTCTTGTTTGCTTCCCCGAGCCCCCCCAACCTCTCCTCACTCTCCCCACCTCAGTTGCCCCTCACACACACGCTGCACCTTCCCTCCTGTTTTTCCTCTCTTCCCCCCAGCCCCCTCCTTCAAACGTCACGCCTGGAGCTGACACTGAGCGTGACCCTGCCTTTATTGTTGCAGCGGGGCAGAGGCACAAACACGGGGCAGGAACTGTCACCCCGGTGATTAAAGAGCGCATGTTTTCAGTCAAACGCCTCCGAGGGGGAGCCAGTCCAGAGAGACAAAGAAGCTGGAAACACCGGGGGATAAAAAGTTTTCACAGCTGAAAAATTATAAAGAGAATTTACTCTGATGACTGCCTTTAAACACACACACACACACACACACACACACACACACACACACACACACACACACACACACACACACACACATATTTAGTTAGTGAGTCAGCATTAAGCACTAAAACTATATCTTTATTTCTGAAGCATAAAGTGGGCAAAACCTTAAAATTAGTGTAAAATGTATCGTTGCTGCCTCAAAAAGTGACACAGACTTTCAAAGTTTCACACAACCAGGCAGCCCAGTGTTGGAGAGGCTGTTTTTTTTCCGGAGCACAGCGCTCTGGTGGTTACATTCCACACATTTCCCAATGATTATATGATAAAGGATTAAGCTGAACAGCAGGGGCGACACCCTGAAAAATGTGTTGAACTTTGTGTCAGCGTGCCTGAAGGCCGATGCTAAATCACTGAAAAGATTAAATGGGGGGGGGCAGGGGGGGCCTCAGTGCTGTTACAGAAGCATGTTCACTGATGGTGCATTTCAACATGTTATTAGGCAAAATAAAAGAAATACAGGCATTGTCACCTCGGCTCCAGAACTTCTCATTTGGACCGGCCCGGGGCTGACGTGTCCTCGGTGGCTCGCAAGGAAGCGAATAAAAGAGCGGCTTGTTGAGTTACGGCCGCCGACGGGGAAAAAAAAGGAGGGGGGGGGGTCACAGACGTGACACTCTGACCATCAGACCCCGCGCTGCAAAATATTATTTTTATTAACGCGAACAGGAACCGGTTTCTGCTACAAGACTCGCGAGGATTAAAACAAACAGGGCCGTGGAAGTGCCAGGCGGGGGGAAGAAATAAATAAATAGCCTTTCGCGTCCATATTTCATGTAGCAGCCGCCACTGAGCGCTGTGGGCCCCTGTGTTAGGCGTCCAAGCCAAACACTCCAAAGTTTGCTCGGTCATAAATTAACAGCCCGACAGTCAAAAGTGTTCAAACTAATTTGTCAAAATTTCACTGGCTTTTTTTTTTTTTCCGCTCTTTAAATCCGTTACAGCGGGTTTTTCTTTCTTTCTCTTCACCAGGCTTCCACAAACACGTTTCCCAAGCGCACGCCGACGCACGGCCGTTTTTTTGGGGGGGGGTTGAGACTGAAAGTTCTTTGACTGCACGACACGTGCGCGAGGGCCGGGATCCATCGACTTTCCCTGAATTAATTCCCGCCCAAATCCAATTTATATCCATCGGCGGGGCCGGGGGGGGGGGCCCTCCGGGCATCCCAACAACGTTTACCATCCCAACGACGCGCACGTGTGTTGATCCGGCTGCGTGGCGCTGAAGCGGGGTGATTGTTATCGACGCGCTTCGGTCCAACACAGATGAAGCCCTCGGCTCGCAGCTCCGGGCGAACAAGCGTCACTTAGGCCAGATCCAAAGCGACGCCGCCGAATACGCGACAGCCTACCCAGGTTTGTTTTATTTCATCTCCTTCCTGGAAATAGTATAATCCATCACTATAAATATATAAACATGTTGATACAACGTGAAATATGTACGAACTGAACTTCAGTGACATCAGAGTACTGGTGGGTTCAGTTTATGGCATGTTTTGGGTTCTTAACCAGATTAGGGTGGGGGGGGGTCACTGCTCTGGGTTCAGGTGCTCAGCTGACTGACGTGAGGCTGATGGAGGCGCTAAAGTGGCCTCAGGTGTGCACAGAACCTGCAGACGACCCCCTGATTGCTTAGACCAGGGGCCTCCAAGCTCCTCCCCCAAAGGGGCCGTGAGGCTGCAGGTTCTGGTCCTACCAGTCCAGCTCACCCAGTTTGACCAGTCAGCTGTTGGAGACTCAGATGAGTTGATGAAGTGAGTCCAGTCTGGTGCTGCTGCTGCTGGGTTGGACCAGAACCTGCAGCCTCACGAACCTCTGGGGGGGACCTGGAGACCCCTGGGGGGACCTGGAGACCTCTGGGGGGGACTTGGAGACCCCTGGGGGGGACCTGGGGACCCCTGGGGTAGATCGTTGAATATTGGTCATTCTTGTTGTCTTTTCTAAGGGGAGGGGCCAACGTTCAGTAAGAGCCTCAACGTGAAGATCATTTAGTTTCAAACGAGGCCACTTTTGTTAAAAGCGCGTTTTGTTTTTTTGGGTTATTTTTGTAGGGGCAGCAGACGATCTATCATTAAGAACACGGGAGGTCGTTCCTGTGGTTGCGCGTCCTTGGATGAAACCACGAACAACAGGAGTCCTCGGTGTGTAAACGCTGCTCCACTTTAATATGGAAGTATTTTTCCTTCAGCACTCCATCTAATGAAGCTTCATCAGGCCACCTGTACCCAGTTAAGTAGAGATCAGTCAGCAGGGTTATTTGTGATTTAATCATTCTTTTCATAAATTAAACATACTTCGCCAATCTAAACTGGGTTTTTTTTTGGATGTATGATGCAGCAAATTCTTTTTTCCTGTGGGTTATTTAACACATTTCCTCCTTTTTTTGTGATTGCAGCTGCCCTTGCCCCCCCCCCTTCATGCTGTAATGGTTTAGTCCAAGGTGGGGCCAGGAAGGTGAAGCCTATATAAAGACACTCAGGTGACAAACGTCAGGGAAATGTGTCAGTCGAGTTTCACGTCGAGGCCGCGTTGCTTCAGCCGTCTATTTTTAGCTCGTTTTCTCTTTGTTGTCACAGAAACTTCATCCTCCAGAGTCACTCTCCTACCAGACGTCTTTCTGTGCACCTTCAGTGCCAGACAGCCGCACCGAAATCCCTCATTTATGTAGAATTACAGTCAGCAACGCCACCGGGTTGTTTATGCGACAGTAAATGTGGTCTTTACTCCGACTACCCATCAAATTACACAACTGAAAATACTGTCTGGAACACAAACATCGTATTTTTATATTATGTTTTGGTTGAGGGAACACGGGCCAAATATTGTTGCACCGCTGGACCCTTTAATCATCACTGGTAGACTTTTGTTAGATTTACATCAGGCTGCATTTAAAGGATGTGCTCAGCCAATTGCGCTGTAAAGGAGCCAAGCGCTTTCGCTGTGATCGCGTAGCTGTTTAACTTGAAAAAGAAAAAAAAGTCACTGTTAATTTAAATCCCAATATTTAATGGCTCTAAATCAAGAAACGGCAATTATATACTGCATATGTTTTTATACCAGAAATGGAAAGAAATCGTGTTTACGTAAAGGTTCCAGCCTTCATGTTGTGTCTGGTTTGAAACATTTCTACATCATATTTTGGAAAAGTTGTGTATTTAGCCTTAAAAGCATCAATCATTCAGATCAGGCTTCCTGTGTACCGTGTTAAACTCGACTGTTGTGAACTTCCTCTCAGGGTATAAACGAGTGTATTTCCTGACATGCCTTTGTTTACGTGAACTCTTTTTGTGTGTGTGTTATGAACCACATCAAGAAAGCTGCTCAGCCTGCAGCCTCCACTGTTGTCCTTATTAAAACCTCCTCTCATCAAGTGCCTGACACATGCCAGCTCCCATCTCTCATCATCACTTCTGAAGCCACAAACACATTCATTTTTCCTCCGTGTGTGTGTGTGCGCGCGCGCGTGTGTGTGTGTGGTCTGTGGACGCCCATGTGCGCGCCGTGTTCCCAAAGAGACAGACAGGCAGACACACGAGCATGAAATCCACCAAACCTCCTCTAATTCCCCCTGTAATTTACGGCTCTCAGATACATGTCAGGCTGAAACTAAACAAACGGTCCTTTGTCACTGACAGCAGCCTTTGATCACGATGAATCGCGCTGGCTGTCTCGCTGCTGCAACAGATCTGCCCCGCGTTGTCGCCGCCGCCGCTGCTCCCGCAGACATCTGCAGCCTGACGGTGCTGAAAGTTCTCCGCCAACACCTCCGCGCGCACATGTTCCTGTCAGGGCCTCGCGCCCCTCATCGGTTCAGGCTGAACTTGTGACCCCCTGGCTCGACCACGGCCTTTCACACTCACACACACACGCACACACACACACACCCAGGCGGCTTCAGCCTCCACTGCTTTCACATATCTGAGCGGGTTTTATTTGTACCGTCTGAGAATGTGGCGTCAGAGGACGGGATACGATGCATTAGCTGACGCTATCTCCTTACCGACCTGCGTGGGCCTACAAAGCCGTATCAAGGTCGGGGGGGGTGTCCTCTTGCACCGCATGTGTGACTGGGACACCCCAACACGGATCACCGTCCACAGGACACACACACGCACACACACACATCTGTCACTCGCATTCTCCGTCCAAATCTAGTCGAGCCCACGCGGCCCGTTATTCATCGCGCAGGGACGAGAACATGCGAGCTTTACACGGAAGGGGCTCCGGCCTGAAACGGGAGCCGCGCGCCTGCGAGGCCGCGCCGCTGAAAAAAGATACGCGAGGAGATAAAAAGCTCGAGCGGCTAAGAGCTGAAAAGACTCCAGCGTTTGTAAAGTTGCGCCCCGAGCTAATGCGACCTTTTCGACGCCCCCCCCCCCACGTCGGAAGACGCCGGCGTCCCCCGAACGAAAGCGCCAGCTCGCAGCTGCGGCGTTCGGAAAACGTGCGGGAGCAGAGCGATTAAGCGCGTCACCGCTGGCCTCGGCCGACGCCAGCTGACTCGGGGGGGGGGGGGGACTGAGGGGCATTTGTGCAACACACACACAGGCAGGTAGTGTTCTCCCGCCGAGCTGGAAACAAACCGCTGTTGACGTCCCTGTCACCAACACTCACTCCTGGCACTCGGCGAGATTAGACCGAGCGTCAGTGGCGGAGACAGAGGCATCAAATTAAGCAACAGCAGCTGACAGCCAGCATGTTCTGTGTGCTGGCTGTCTGCAGGCTGTTTTCTTCTGCCTCCCCTCGCATGAAACGCTATCTTTCAGCCCGCTTTCGAAAAGGGGGGGGGATCAAAGATTAAACCCCGGTTAGATTTGCGGAGCCGTTTGAAGTCAAATAAAAACACGGGCTTCGACACAAAAACTTTTTAGGGTGCATTCAAGGCATGTGTGCTAGAGAGGTAGAGACTTTGTGGTGATGTCATCGAAAAGAGTCGATGCTCTGTCCCCCACACGCGGATATCGTGGTGTCTCACACACACACACACACAAGCCCCCCCACCTGCCTGTCCAACAGCTCACACTTTTTCAGAACAGAGGAAAAAGTTGTCAAGGAAATGACACACGGCATATTTTCCCCCAAATCTCCCGTTGGCACACTGCGCTCTGGCACGGGTCCTGTCAGCAGCCTGTCTCCTCAATTACCCATCAGACACAGTCAGAGCGCCAGACTCGCTGCGACGTGGTTGTCCTCAGACGGGAGGGAGGACGACGCGCGTTCGTTCGCTTTAAAAACGGAAGGAAGCAGCAGGAGCAAGGATTTATGGATGTCAACATCCCGATTTTTTTTAAGAGCGGGCAGCAATTTATGATAATGATTTTGACTAACAATGCGTGGTTATAAAAATATACTGAGACAGAAGATCGGTGAAAACACCGCAGTACGCATGCCAGCCAGCAGGAGCCGATATTTAAAACTCCTTGAATCAAGACACAAATATAAAACCAGGCTGAATCTGATGGTAAATACGCAGCAGCGTTAACAAGCGGGGACCTGTGCGGGCCTGGAAGCATTCCTCCAATCGGCGTTCCCCAGCCCCGACCCTCGAGGGTTCCACGAAATCCGAAAAAGCTCTGCCTCTGTACCAGCCGCTAAAATTAGGGGGAGAGTTTTCCCTGGATCGTTTTGGTGGAAACGCACCAAAAATCCTGGATGAAGGAAAGGGGGGCCGCGCTCGTGCACGGGGGGGGGGTTTTCGTGCAACTGCAGTAAATCGCGTGCAGGAGCGCGAACGACAATCCCGCAGCACTGACGGCCTTTGTTAGGCTCCAAATTACTCGTTACTCACTTCGTCAAGACGACAAAAGGTTAAGCCCGACTCCAACGCGTTGGCCTCGCCCCCCCCAGAAATGTCAAACGTCAGGCCGTTATCCCTTTTCGCCGCTACTGTAACATAAACCGCAGGGTTTGGGGCGCCATGCGTCGCCGCGGCTTTCGGAAAGCGACTTTGACGAGATGGCGACCAGCCAGGACAGGCGGTCGCGTAGCTACCTGCTCCACCAGAGGCTCGGTCCCACGCAGTCTGCTCTCCCTCGTCACACGCACACACACACACACGCGCACACACACACCACCTGTGTGTGTGTTTTTTTTCCCCCTACTGCAGCATGACTCTGTTCCACCACTCACCTAAGGGCTAGCACGGCCCGCTGTGACGGCCCAGCTAATTATCTTGGCATAATGAGGAAAAACAAAGTTTAAACAACACGTATCCTGAATGACAGACATAGCCCCGCGCTGTCGCAGTGCTCCACAAAACCGTACCTACGTATGACCGCAGCCTACGCGGCCTTTTTCAGATGTTGCCGTGGCGTCGCAAATGAGAATAAACGACCTGATTTGTTTGGTGTAATTTGTGTGCGTTGTTGTTGAGGGCGAAACATCCGTTTGGGACTTCCGTCTTCCAAAGGTGAGCGGCTGAAGGATGCTGGAGGTCGGCTTGATACGGCGGAAGCCTCATGGGGAAGATGTGGAGGATGAAGCCACCTTTACCCACCAACGCCCTGAATTTGTATCTTGAATCACGAAATATAAAACCAGGCTAAATCTGATGGTAAATACGCCGCAGCGTTAACAAGCGGGGGCCTGGAAGCGTTCCTCCAATCGGCGTTCCCCAGCCCCCACCCTCGAGGATTCCGCGAAAACGACCTGATTTATTTGATGTAATTTGTGTGCGTTGTTGTTGAGGGCGAAACATCCGTTTGGGACTTCCGTCTTCCAAAGGTGAGCGGCTGAAGGATGCTGGAGGTCGGCTTGATACGGCGGAAGCCTCATGGGGAAGATGTGGAGGATGAAGCCACCTTTAATCACCAACGCCCTGAACACAACAGGGACGGCTCCGGCAGCACAGCCAAGGACATACGTGTCTGCTGCTGGTTCCTGTGTGTGTTTATGTATTCATTTATATCAGCCTACTGGTTTATGTCGGGGGGGGTGCTTGATCCGACCCCGTCCTGAGGGAGCCGTTTCTCCGGGGAGCACGGGTGATTAGCTCGTGGCTCTTGCCTGTCACTTCTGAGCAGACACACGGTTAGGACACACACACTTTACTCACACTGGGAGAGGGGAGATACAGTTTACATGTATTCCCTAGGCACCGTGAGGTCACCCAGTTATCCATTTCAAAGCAGGCAGGGTCGTCGCTGAGCCATCCAAAGGCCTGTGGAAGCAAACAGTCATGTGCGATTTTCCAGTCCAGCGCTCCACGATAAGCAGGTCTGGCTGTGGCACATCCCCCAGGGCCTGGCCCGCCGAGAGACTGGCGGGCTTGGAGCTTGTCCACCTTCTGCTCTGGCCTTGTCATATCATTGGGAATGAAGGCTCATCATTGCCTGCCAGCCTCCGCTGCAGTCATCTTTGGCTGCTCTGGGTATCGCTGGGGCCCCGGCTCTGGTAAATTATGCTTACCGACACCATTATTAGACTCATTATAGAGCCATTTGAGTGGCTTTCAGCCTGTCAGAGGCGTTCAACTATGTCTTTGACCGGACCTGATTCCTTTTGACAGACTTTTCTTAAACTAAAAGGCAAAAGGGGGGGGAGTTAGAGAGACGGGAAAGAATAATTCAGCTTGAAAGAATCAAGCAAAAATGCTGGGAGGCTGATGTAAAACATTCATTTGTTTTAATGATGAGCCGAATTTCGCTGCGGGTCGCCGCAACTAAAAACACATTTCTCCGTTTGTCTGGGAGAAAGGTGGATATAGACGGCTGGGGGGGGACTGGCAGGTCTGGCCCTGTCCCCGCTGCTTGTTGACACGTTTTTAAACACAGCTCAGAAATGACCTTCGTTTCTGGAAACCAAACGTCTCGCAGTTTCCCCGCGCTTGGCGGCGCGGCGCGGCTCGCCGAGGGTTACCTGTCAGCCGCCGCATCTGCCGTTCATTTACTCCCCCCCCGGCGGCGTCCTTGGTCGAGGCATCCGCTGCATTTTTCTTTCTGTCATCGCTTGATTTGGAATTCCGCGAGGAGGACGGGAATCCATAGGATTCCGCGCGCCGGCGTTCCTCTGCTCCACGGAGCCAAGACGCCTCGGCCTGCGACGGCCCGCTCTGAACGCTCCCTCGCTCCTTCTCCTTTGCCAAATCCAATAATTCTCTTTTCATTTCTCCAGCGAATTTTATATTCTTCTTTTCCCCCTGCAGTTGACTATCATCTTTAGAGGCATATTATTGAATTTCCTGTTGGATACAGCCCTAATGTCCCCTCTTTTCCCCCCTGAACGTGTGACTCCTGCTGCCTGCTGCAGCAACAACCTCCACAACCTCCCCGTGCAGCTTTCCAGGCAAAAGCACGTTTAATCCTCCCGGAACATCATTTCCAATCTTTCTGTCTTCATCAGGGTTTCTTATTATTTCCAATGCTATTTCTTTCTTGTCTCTGTCAGGAGTTGCTGGAGGTGATATCGCTGTCATGTGTCATGCCACTGCTCGTTTACATCACGCAGATTGACAGGAGGCTCTGGGCCAGCTCTGCTTCTGATAATGGCTGATCTAATCCATACCACTGTGTACTTTCTCCCACTCAGACTGCCTGTTCTTGGCACCAGCGCCTTTTAAACCCAAAAAGACTCGCTCTCACCCCCCTACATGTGTTTGCAATTCCCCTCCAGGGGTTATGATTCAACAGCGGCATCATCTCAATTCATTTCAAAGCATGAAGCATAGCAGCAGAAACCAAAGTAGGAGACAAGATGCACCCCCCCCTTTTATCAGCAAGAGCTAGAGTGTGTTTGGAGTTGGACGCAAGGCTCTCTCTTTGGGATGTGGGAGTTTAAGTCGAGAGTGCCACGCTGGCCTAATCACATTACGGGTGCCATATTACATGTCAAGCTGTCACTTTCAATTTGAGCCACCGCGCCGCAGCAATGGGCCTCGGCTTTTCCTCACATTTCTGTTTTGATTGGGGTTTGATAGCGAGCGCTAGGAAGTACACAGCGAGGGACGGCAAGGCCGTCCCACCGTGGCGAGGAACACTGATCATATGTTTACAATTAGCGTTGGTCGGGGTGTGGTCGCCGCAGTCCTGCATCTGTGGCCCCGGGGCAGTCGTACCCGCTGACCTCCCCGCACTAACACACATGTCTAATCTTATTCCTGTCTCCCGTTTGAACTGATGTCATGTGTCTCATCGTCCGATCTGTCACAGCGGTTGGCGTGGAAACCGTGTCCAAAGGCGAGGGGGTGGGGCGGGGGAGGGAGAGACGTCGATTCAGGAAAGCCTTTGCAGTAGCACCATGAGCGGGATAAATTGAGGAGATGGAGACTGACAAGAGGGAAAGAGAGGGTAGAAGAGGGTCATGAGATGGGGGAGTGGGGCGTGAGTTCAGTCAAAGCCAATTGTTCTCCAATTGAGTGGAATGACTCAGAGGAATTGCGAGAAGTTGGGTCTTCTTTTTTCTGCAGGCGCCTGAAACGTTTGCGAGATCAAGTCGAAATTCCCTGTTTTCATACAATCAAGCGTCTGTTTCTCCAGCTGTTGGGATCCAGTCTAAGTGCTGTCTGTGTGCCCTTCTCCCCTGTACTTGTTTACTCCATTGGTTTCTGTCCAGTGGATCATCAGATTCTCATAAAGCCAAGGAATCCTGACAGGGCTAGGGGCTTTGAGCTGCTCTTTGGGGGGGGGGTGGAGAAAGAGGGAGGGCTCCACCTTGGTGGCCTATACCGCATCCTGAGGCTTCCAGCTGGGCAGCTGTCATTTCTAATAGCTTTTTACCTCAAACTGCTTTGAAAAGGGGTTGCTTGGTAGGCTGTGACGGGACATTTAAGCACCGCAGCTGATTTAAACAGGAAGACTTTTCTCTCTCTCTTTTTTTTTTGACACATTTTAATTTTTTTTTTAAAATATGCAGCAGAAAGGGGGAATCAATCTTTCTTAAACTATGTCTGTGGGTGGCCGCAACTCAGGATGCTGTGCGGCCAACCATTGAGGAGGGGACCGGCGGTTTGACCCCTGACCCCCCCCGCCCACAGTAAGCTTTGAAATGTACTTGAGAAAGATAGAGGGCTCTAAATGGCTCCCAGGCGCATCACGCGTGCAAAGATTACTCCTCCAGATGAACTGAAAATGCAATGAATGCAAGTCCAGTCGCTCTCGCTAACGCTGCTCAGGCTGGTCGTCCATCTCCACTTCGGTTTTGGGGGGGGCAGAAAGCAGGGTGCAATTTAAAACAACGGAAATGGTCGAACCCCAAAGAGCGATGGTCCAGGACGCGTTGATGAGGTTCACCTCTTTCATAAATACGCGTGACGTGTCAGACATCTGTGAGAAACTCTGGTGGTTTCTGCCCGTTTGTTGTTAATGCAAAGCTAATTTAGTGACAGGCAGTGCATCCATTATCCATCCACATTATTCCAATTACTTTCCCGAATGAGCTTTTGGACAAAGAACAAATGATACAGCACAAGGACCTGATTATCCCAATGCAGTAACCACGGCATCCATTTAAGAGCAAATAACTTGTCATGCTCAGAGTGTTTCATCTGACTTGATTTATCATGCCTCATTTACATTCCAGCTCCTTGCAAAGCTAATGGCCCATAAATCCTGTGTAGATATGTTCCATAGATTGAAGTGAAATAACAGACAGTATAAATCAATCCCAGAACAGTGATCTGTTGTTTTCAATAATGTGGCCCATTAATTTGAAAAGCAGACCTCAGAGTCACTCTTGTCACACATGAAACCGCACCGCGGCATGAATTTCTCACAGCTTTCTGACCTTCACACTCAAGTTTCCCCACTATTTTCGTAGATGTTGTCACATGTGCTCATGGCGTATAATGTTTTTTTTTTAGTTTCTTCTCTACTAAAAAAATGTATTTATTTATTCATTTTTAAGCACCCCGACTTTCAGAACCATCAAAAGCACAAGAACAGTTCCAGGCACCAACCTTTGTCTTAGAAGTTGAGCTTCTTTTGGTTAATTCTGTGTTTGAATACACCGTTCATCACTTTTCTTTTGTTGGAATCCCGGAATCCTTTCGCTAAAGGGCAGATTTGCTGGTTACCGCACCTCCAAAATAAACAAGAAAAGTCTAATTATACAAGTTTGAACCGTGAACACAGAACCAAACGGGTAGTTTGCCCCTTAACTTTAGATTCCTTACGGTTGTCTGAAAAACACTTTTTTCTCCCTCCTCATGTACAACCTTGCCAGGTATGTACCCATGGTCGTCATGTTTCTGTAAAATACACACACACACACACACTAGTGGACTGGAAAAACGACATACCTGCCAGCTCACGAACACCCTCAACGTTCATATCAAACGTTAATACTTTGTGAGGGCAGAAAGTTAAAGAATAAATGTGCAGCCATGTGCTCCTGTGAGTTATTGGCACTGGCAGACCACGTCAGTACGTCACATAAAACACGCCGCGTGTTAAAAAGACCTGTCAGATCGTTCTCTTTGACACCTTTGTTGTCTTCACACTGGAGAGAACTGCACCAGTGCAGCACGTGATGGTGTAAACTGGTGTTACATAACCGGGGGGGCAAGGCAGTACTGGTTGCAAACTGCACTTAAATCAGGGCCGCGCATCAGCCGAACCGTCTGGGTCGCTTCACCACCACATTGTCTCCCGAGGTTCAGATGAATGCGCGTCAAGCACACAATGAGAGAAAGCATCCGTTTGGGGGAGAAAGCAGGAATAAGAGGGGAAACTGGAGAAAGAGAGAGACATCAAAGGACAAGTCTTTTCCATACAAGAGGGCGATCAGGGCTCCAGATCAGACAAGCTCTTCTGTAAACAGCCTCCTCAGATCCTGCCAGCAGGAGGGTCCCCTTCACCATGTTGCTTTGTCTATCAAAGTGCTCTCACAGTATTGAGGGGGCACTGGAGCAATGATCCCTACCTCTCCACCCCTCCTCCATACACTGAATCACAAAATAGAAGTGATTATCTCCTCCCACTCCCACCAGTACTTCCACCTCCTCTTCCTCTTTTCTTCCCTCCAGCTCATTCTGTGTTCTTCTTCATGTGTTTCAAAGGCTTGACTCTGAAAACTTCCTTTTTTGCCTCCTCCTCCTCCTCCTCCTCCTCCTCCTCCTCCTCCTCCTCCTCCTCCACGCTTCAAACAGCTTTTTGGGAAACATTTTTTTTCTAAACAAAGGTGTTTTGGTTTTGTCATTCGACTGGCGTGTTCTCCAGCCCCTTCAGGAAACTGCCTGCAATACAAAACCAACCAAATTGTGCTTCAAAATGCATTTTCTACAAAGAAGACACCGACTCTGCATGTAAAACGTGTTGTCACAGCCATCTGTGTGATAAGTCCCGTTAATATATGAAATGAGAACGACAATTGTGTAGCGTTACACACAAATAATCCTCCATTTTGATTGGACATTTAGATGTTCTCGTGCACATTTCTAGTATTGTTTTGTGCACTGAAGTTTTTGAACGTTATTCAGTTTTACTTGTTTTCAATCAGGATTAACAGGAAAAGTTTCATCCACACATCAACGATTTGATTCTGAAGGCCACTCTAGACTCTAGACTGTCACCATCGGGAGGATAAAAGTTATAAGTTATAAAGAGACTGGGCTTCACAAGGCTTATTCCATTGTAACTCGTTTACTAATTGTGTGAGAAACGACTTTCTCTTACAGAAACCTTTGCGATTCAAAGACGTTGTGTGATGTTGAAGGTTCGTCCTCACCTCTCTCTCTCTCTCTGTCTCTCTCTCTCTCTCTCTTTCTCTCTCTCTCTCTCTCCCGTCACTCTTCAAACGGCTTCAGACAGAAATCGCATTTTCACTCGTTTGTCATCTGTCCGTGGCACAGACTGACCGCGAATTCCGCCAACACTTCCTCCTCCTCCTCCTCCTCCTCCTCCTCCTCCTCTTCTCCCGGCTCAGTGGGCTCCAGGAGCCGGCTTTTACAAGCTCTTCCCTGCTCTCATCCCTCGCTGATCAAAGAATTCCTGCGCAGATATATTTCCCCTCGCAGACAATGCCTCTTCTCAAGGTGCTGTCACGTTCCCTTCTTTGCTTTAATTTCATCTCTTAAACTTTTTTTTTTAATCCCCGTACCCCCTGCCTCCCTTCCCTCTCCTTCCTTTGTGAGGGCTGTCATCTGTGACAGTTTGTTGCCAGGAGGGACTTGTGGGAAGGGAAGGTAGGTGCGCTTTTACAAAGAGCCGCCGCCCGGATTCACCTCGCTCACACTGTCACTCAAAACATCCAGGCAAGGTGACACGCCCGGCTTTCACGCACCGGCGCAGACAATGACGCGACACACCGCGCGCACACTCTCAAAGCCGTGCGCCGAAACATGACAGACACCTTGACCTTGTGTTTGTCGAGTCACGTAAGCTATCAGCGCCGAGGAGGGGGTCCGGGGAGGGTTGGGGGGGTGGCGAGCTCTGTCTGAGCGTCTCAGATCGCGAGGCGGAGGGAAACGCGGAGTGACAGAGTCGTGATAGAGTGCGAGGGGAGCGGGCGCTGACAGGGCTCGGATGACAGACGAAGGCTGACAGGCGCTGACGTCTCCCTGTCGCCTCGGGGAGACACGCGGCCCTGAGTGAAATCTGAGGAATCGAGCCCGCGGCCAGAACCGCAGCCCGGGCCTCAAGCCTAATCCTCAAAGTTCACACAAAGACGCGCGGGTGAGACAAGGGCAGGGAGCAAAGAGGAGACAAGAGGAGGATCGTTTAATTCTCTGTGAAAGACACGTGAGTTTGTGAAAGATTCATTACCCTTTTCCCTGCCCCTGATTTTTAGGCAGAAATCTCGAAATGTCACCGGATCACTTCCCCTTAACAACGCTTCGCTGGCCGTGACCCAGCGGTTTGTGAAAGCAGCGTACATTCGCTTCCTAAACAACTCCAGACGACGCAGAGGCGGCGCTCTCCTCTGATCCGTCCTGTCACGGGGAGATCTCGGATCTCCGCCTCGGCTGCGACCTTCCCAAACCCTGGCGGCCGTCCCCTCAGCCGCTCACCTTCACGCGCTCAGCGTTCCTCTTGTTCTTTTCTCTTTGTTTTTCCACATCTGGGCCGGTCTGAGCGACGCTGCACGAACCAGCGAAGGCAAACTTCGGCAAGAATGCGCAAACACGTCGGTGAGTTTAAACGGACATCCCAGCACAAGAGCCAGCGCACAAGCATCAATCCTGATCTGGACTACTAGTGTATAAAACTCTAGGATCTCACTGAATCACACCGGTCTGGTTTGTGTACGCAGAAAAGAGAAATGGCCGAAGCTCTGTTTTGCTCTGCGACAGCCATCTTGTAACAGTGAAAGGGGGGATTCCTGTTGAAGAAAGAGGATTTTGTTCTTAATCAAAGTTCAGTCATCAAAAAACAGACCGGAGAAATCAATAAAGCCAAACAGTTCTCTTACAAGCGCACCGCTGGGACAGCGGGAACGCAAGCTTGCTTTTAACCTTTTCCTTTCAACCGCTCCGTCTTCTATTGCGCTCCACGATCACTTGTGTCGGCGTATTTTCGCGTCTGAGGTTAGACGGCCCGACATCGAGTTACGTCAATCAAATTAAACCTGTCTGACAACATCATTGTTTTCCTGCTAAAGACACATCTGTGGCGCGCCGCAGCAGTCTCGCCACGCCTGCTACCGAGAACAAAACAGCCGTGATGAAATGTTTAGCTGATTCTTAATCTGCAGCCTGAACAGCACTTTTATCCTCTTTGCAAACAGTCCTTGAGTCTAGCGGTTAGCTGCCGGGGTCACTCCAGTCAGAAGCTGGTCAGCAGCCGCAGTTAAAAGTGGAAGCTGAGTATTTATACGCCCTTCACGCCGGACAAAATCCCCGACACGCCAACATCTGGAGTTTATCTTGACTGGGAATGGATGAAATCTCCATTCATTCACAAGTTATGGGGATTAATAAGCCCCAGCTACTCTCAGCTGTAACGGAACAGCACGTCCTGAGACAATTTCACTTTGTTTTCCTTCCAGCGTGGATCTCAAATGTCAGAATCTGCACACCCACAATGTTTCCAGACCTGATCAAATCAAGCAGGTTTACTGTTTTTGTGTAGAGACGGATGAGTTTAGCGATCAGCGCGGCCGTATAACCTCACTTAATTAAAGCAGAAACACAAACGGGGATTAAAAACAGAACTTTAGCGTGTGTCTTTAATGCGCAACATTACGGAAGACGACATCTATCTCACACAGGCAGCATTTTCTAAACAACGGACTCACGTAGCGCCAGTCAGTCATTCAGCATGTCTAAACACACATCGACTTCTAAAGGACACCGTCAACACATCGCACCTCTGTGTCCTGGTGTTTGCTTTTAGACCATATCAAGGGTTTAAAATAGCTGCTGATGTTTTTGATTCCACCGCACAGGATCAACAGGAAGTGTTCGTTTTAAGAAGGTGTGGACATGAAAGCTTGCAAATCTATCCACATGCACAGTGCAAATTAATTCTAATTCCACATCGGACCCCCTGTTGATCGGTGGGGGGGTGTGTGGGGGGGTGGGCGAGTGCCTCGGCTCCAGGACCCCCTCTGTCAGTCACGTTGAATAGTCACCAGCTGGGTGCTACATAATCACCTCAAGGGCACAGTAGCCTCGTGGCTTTAGGTGATTTTACCCTCTTTGATGAGCTTAAGGTGCCTCATCTCGCACCTTTTCACCGTTAAAAAAAACTCCGAGGGAGGCGCGGTCAACTCAGCTCTCAGGAACAAGGATATTAGCTTGTCAGCGGGGTGACAGGTTTTAACACGCAGGGGTCGTTTGCCTGGAATGGAAGCGCGTGACTGACGGGGCCTCTCTAACAGACACATCATAATCATAAAACACAAGAGCCCAACATCAAAAGGAAACACCAGAGTGCGTTAACCAGAGCTCCTGACCCACCCGCCCATACATTTAGACGATTAACAGAACACTTTCTTTTCTTTTGTCTTTATTTTGCCTGTAAATCTGGTTGCATTTTCAACGAGCTGGCAGGAAACGGGGACGATGGGGGTGAACTGCTGGTGTGAGGGAACTTCTCAGCAGGTTAGTTGGATCAGACGAATTGTGCTCTGATGCACCCTGGGAGTTGCTGGAGAAGACACCGGGTTCTCCTAGGTGCTCCTAAACACCCAAAAAAACATCATTTTTGTCTCCTTTTTCACTTTTTGGGGTCCTCATTTTTGTCCTTGCCTTTAGTGTAGCGGTATTCAGTGTTTATGCTCATCTGGAGACGAGACCTTGGAGCCTGCAGCATTGAATGTGGTTCAGCAACATTGTATTTATGTTTATCTTGAGATGGAATCCCGCTTCAGAATTGTATGGAATGTGTGAAAGGGAATGAGAATGAGGTGGCTGTGCTCAGGATAAATGAGCTAAGGCAGAAACGTCAGATGCTGCAGGTCTGACATGCGATATCTGACACCTCTGCAAATATTTTGTTGCTTTAAAAGTTGTCATTTGATCTGAGGTGTGGCTGATCTTTTGAACGTCTTCCTCACCGTCTCCCCCGTTCCTTCGGCGGCTCAGCGACACACTGGCTTGACTGACAGATGCAGTCATCTTATGTTTCTCATCAGACACTCAGCTCATCGGACAGAGGGGGTGGGAGAAGAAAGGGCACGGAATTAAACGGAAAACAAAATACCCTCTCCATGACGACACCCCCCCTCCTTCTCCTTCCTGCCTCAACCCCCTCCCCCCCTCCCCCCTCTTCTCATCTCCATCCTTTTCCATCATCTTTCCATTTCTGTCATTCCCTTATTTTTCTCCTCCACAAAATCCGTTTTGATAGCAAATCACCACAAGCCTGCCAAATGACAGATAATCCTTCACAGTTTTATCACTAAACCCCCTTCTTCTTATTTTGTCTCGCAGCATGTACAGCGCGTACAGCTGCCGTGTTTGCTGATACAATCTGCCAGCCAACGCAAGCCGCGGCAGATCATGCCAGGGGATGGAGGAAACTCGCCTCCACAGCCAGAGATGGATCATAATAATATTCCATATTATTTTATTTAAAATAACACATTTGCATGCATTTAAAACCTGATGTTCTCATCCCTCCTGATCCCACTCCACATCCATCCTCATCCTGACAACCTGCTAAATAAACAGATACACAAATAGATCAACCAAGGAAAAGTCAAATATCTGCGTGCCAAGAGGAACGGGGACATTTCTTATTATGATAATTACGTCACATCAATATCCTGTCAGGCTTTGTCAGGTGCTGCTTTAGCTGACATTTAACAAACTTGTAACTAAACCTGCTCCGCTGCGCGCTATAATCCAACCAGGTGGTCGATGGTGGTATCGCACGTGTGAACTCTGCAGCTTTCCAGATCACTGACTTGCTCATAACATGAAGGCAAAGAAAAAATGTATTCTTCTTCCATTTTGAGACCCTATTTTATGCATATATGCAGCTATATACTAATATACATGATTGTATTTAATCACTTTGGAAGCTTTGGATAGACGTTATTTCCATCAGCGCTCTCAAAGTGTTTTGGCTTACATGAAAAATAATGCGCAAAGGAAAATGGTACGTGTATTCCAGCAAACCTGCTGCAACTGTGTGGAGTAAACATCCACGGCTCCCTTTTCTTTTATTGCACGAGACTAAAAGGAACAACAAAGCAATTTGCTGAATAAAGGCACTAGACTGAGGCTGCAGGTATAAACAGACGGAATGTAAACAAGCCCTGTAATTTACCCGAAAATCAATTATCTCAATTAAAATGGGGGAGTGTTTTGCAACACATCTACAAAATGACTAATCATAAACAGCTGTTTTTTTGTTTGTTTTTATTGCCGTCAGTTTCAAACAGTAGGACAAGTCAGCCCAGGCAGCCGATCAAAGAGTCACACTGATGACAAATGCGGGCGTTGGGAAAGTAAAGAGAGGAATTAACCAGATGATTTACTCCGGAAGGCTCTGTTTCCAATAATGGGATTGGCCTGAGGGATGACGCTCCTCCAGCACTGAGAGAGAAAGAATGGGAATAAAGACAGTAGAAAATCTCAATTCCTCTTCATTGTTTATAACATTTACACTCCGCCGGTGAAATCCTCCGCTGATGAAGAGCTAAATCCCGCCAGTCTTTTATTCACCGCTCAATAAAAAAGGAGGGCGAGCCTGAGGAATGGCTGGTACACCTGCGGAGAGCACAACGCCCGCATCCCGCAGGGTCAAACAGGCAGTAGATCTCTTTGCAAAATAACTTCCTTTCGGCGGCCCCGTGAAAGATCGATTCCCGTACGCGCGGACGACGTCTGGCGAGAAGGAAAAGATGATAAACGAAGAGAAGCGAGAGATGCGCCTAAGCCCGGGCGTGGGGAAGGTGGATCGCTAATGTGTTTTTGGTGTGACTGAGAACAAAGTGAGAAACTGTCTACTAATGGATTTATTTTGCCTCATCACAACACGGCCTGAGTAATGAGCTTACACTCCGCTCGCCTCAAAACACAGCTTGTGGGATATCTGAGCGCGCCGTCTTTTGAAGTCGAGTTTGTGGATGCTTTCCAGCGTGTGCAGCACGTGTGCTCCGGTTTGAAAAAGAGAGTTTTTTTTGTGTTGGATTTGCAGGGAAACCTGATTTACTTTGGGGAACTTTGATCTTCTGGAGGGCTTTGAGATTCCACGCAGTAATTCTCCCTGGCCTCAGCTTAAATAAATGATGTGTCTGTTGCAAACGTCCAGACAGAGAGCAGTTGGACAGAGAATCAGAGGATGAAATGAGGCTTTGATGATCCTTGACAGTCTGACTGTTCTCTTACACTTAATCTCAGAGATGGGATGTGATGAGATCATGTTGCTTTATGTCAAAACCAGGTCTACAAATGGAGTGTGTCTGAGGCTCCTTCATTAGACATGATGCATTTTCCAATAAACGCATCGTGTCAAAAAAAAATAAAAAATCCTTCGCTGGTGCCTGGAACAACGTGACACCCTCAGTACTTTTACTGTGTTAGCAACCACAGAAACGGCAGTTTGTCACCGACGAGAGAAGACAGCGAACGCACAAATTCGTCATCGCCTCGGCGTAGTTCGGACTGGACGTGATGGTGCTGGGTCGTTTACCCTCAACTGGACGCCGGAGGAAGTACAGCCACGCTCTGCAGCCTGTCACAGTGATGGATAGCCTGTAGATAGCTCAGTTAAAAGAAAAAGCCTCGGTAATGGAACATATGCAGTTAAATTGCCTCCTGTGTTTGCAGCCCACACGGCAAAGGTCGGGGGTCGCGTTCATCCACCCCTGGGATGTCTCGTGCTCTTCTTCAGGGAGGGGAGCACCTGAACGCTGACATAAAGATTCTACCTACAGAAACACTAAATATGAAACACAACCCACGGCCTTGTCTTGGGTTTATAAAAAGAATGTCCTAAATGATTTCCAGAGAGGTGGGATTTCAGTGTGTGTGTGTGTGTGCGTGTGTGTGTGTGTGTCTGTGTTTCTCATTATGTTCTGTAGAAGATGAAGTGATGAAATCTTTTCTGCCTGTGATCCAGGTGCAGATACACTCTCCCTATCTCACACACACACACACACACACATGCGCGCGCACACACACACACACACACTGTTTTGTGATGAGGTCACTCACTTTAATGTACCTTATATGATCAGCACGACTGACAACACTCGACATCACTGTGGAGCGCTTGGATGGGTGTTTCAGACCTTACACATAAACACCGTCTCACCCATGTTTCTGGTTAACAAACGCTCTGAGTACTTTTGTGTATTTATGCTGTAAACAGAGATAGGGAAACAGATGTATGGGAAGCTGAGATAAGAGCTACTTTGCATCCATCACGCTGACTCCCTTCTGTCAAACTACTGTTTGATTTTTCCACATAGTTTGTTTAGGATATCATGGAAGATTTCTCCCTGAGAGCATAAATAACAACGTTGCAGAGGCAGGTTTATAGGCTGGATATATACACATGCACACACATGCACACGCTACTTCTCCCATCTGCAGTATTTTACTGGACTGAAAAGACCAGCAATCTGTCTGGAGAAGAACCCCCCCTCTCTCTCTCTCCCACCCTTCCAGTCCCACTGAGATGAACGACCTTGGCCAGGCCAGTAGATTTGGTTTTAATAGCGACTCTCACAAACACTGTAAATTTACAGCTGGGAACCAGTCAATGAAAAGAAGCTCAAATTTGCCAAAGCCATAACTCCAGCGAGCAGTTTGTCACTGTGTCTGTGTGTCTGTTCTCACACACACTTTTTCCCCCTCTGGTTGGGTTTCATACGGTCATACTGGTTTTTCCTCCTGGACTGAATGCTGTCACTGTGAAGCCATGCTAGCAGACCAGCACCTGGGATCACAATGCCCCTTGTTGTGACGCTTTCACCTACGGCGGCTTGCGTTTAGAAGACAGGGCTCAGACAGGATCCATTCTAAGTGTTGTGGAAACCGGCTTTAGATAAAACACCTAATTGACATCGCTGTGACTCTCGGTTTCTGTTTAAAATATCACTTTTTCCACATAGAAAACCTTTGTGCAAAGCCCTGAAACCTCAGCCTCACTCAGGGAAGCAGACACAGCTTTGGCCCTCACATGTTAAAGGAGTTTCTGTCTTCCCTTGTCTCTGGCAGCTGGAGGTACTCAGCACTGACTCTTAACATCGAGCTTTGAAATAGCAATCAATGCCTTTATACTGCAGGGAGGGCTCGTAAAAGTGTCGTTGGGAGGAATATATGATGCCGTATTTCACCCTCCCCTCCCTATTTTTAAACACTGAGTTATGGCTGTAGAAATGTGTACCCATTAAAGGTGATATGATGTATTTTCTGCCTTGTTCAGAAGCTCATTCATCACCCTGGACTGAAAAGAAAACTGCACTTACTCTTTCACCCCCCCCCCCCCACCCCATCCTGTTCTTGTATGCTGTCTTGAGTAATTTACGATATGCCGTCACTGCAACCTTCTGGCAGGAACTGCAAGACCAGCTTGCTCTCTCTCCTGGCAACTAAATAACCTTTTTATAAAAGAGCGAGTTTAGCCAAGTCATCTGCTGCTGCACATTAGGAGGACTGGTCTGGACTGCAGTGGAACACAGGAAGGAGAGGGAAGAGGAGGAGGAGGAGGAGGAGGAGGAGGCTCGTATCCTGACGCAGGGCATGCTTTCTAGTTTCAGCATCTAAACATTTGGGGAATTCAAGAGTAACATTTTTTTTTTAGGGATTTTTTTTCGGTCGTCATCAAAGTCTTTGATCTTGACAGCTGGTATGCAAAGCACGGCGTCCCTCAAAGCTCCTCACTCGGTGCACAGGAATTCACGTGCTTTCTCTAAATTAACCTCATTAGAGATGCATTTTCACCGCTACGCTGATGGTACCTAATGGAGCTAATGGGTTATTGTGCAGAGGCTCAAACGTTTTAATGGTTTGTAGGAGCTGATGACACCTCTCTGGCCTCCGGTACTGTGACAAGTCATCCTTTCACGCGGGTCAAAGGTCAAGCATCCACGTCTGAGGACTCATAAGCAGCAATACTTGTGTTCTCGTTAGGGAACCTCCCCCTGTAACTGTCACTTGTTGAAAGGGGAGCTGGAATAAATCACGAGAAGCCGTAATCACTCCTACCACAACAGAGCTGTTGCGCGGCGTTGTTGCTCCTGCGCCGCGCGCGCGAGCAAGTGCGTGATTAATCTCCCCCGGCCGAGGCAGCAGTAGCTAAGGTCAGCGGCGGAAATATTTCATAAGTGTCAGCTTGGCCCGCAGCCCACGGCGCGCAGGTCGGAACGAGAGCGCGCCGTCGCATACAAAACGAGCGCGTGTGACTTTGCGAGGCTCGTACGAGCAGAAAGGGGGGGGGGGCACAGTTGGGTGGGGACGATGATAGATGGCACCGCTTCCCTTTCATGCATTCATTGGAGCCAGTGAATGAATACCTGGCTTCGCCTTGGGGGCTGTTTCTCCTTCGTTCACTCGAGAAACCTGCTTGAACGTAAATCTCAGCGATTAACCCCTTTGGTTTAATTTTCCGCTGGGTCGAACGGAATAAACGCCGAAAACAGGTTTCCCCGCCCCCAACGTGACCCGGGCCTGACACCTGTGGAGAGAACGGATGGTGTCAGCGAGGCAGCGATTTGTTTGATGTGTCAAATGTGAGCGGCGCAGATTTACGTGCGCATTAACGAGCCCTGAACAGTGATGCCACACTCCCGTCACATCAAAGCGAACGGCTGTCAGGATGATTGAGGTGTGGCCGCGTCACCGCGCTTAAGTCTGGGAGGAAGTTGATGGGGAGTTCAACCTTTCATAACTCCTTTTCATGGAAACCAGACAGTCATACTTTAACTAATAGCTGTGGAGTGGCTGTTGTGCAACTTTTTTTGTTTGCGCGCGCACACGCGCGTGTGTGTGTGTGTGTGTGTGTGTGTGTGTGTGTGTGTGTGAGAGCTTCTATTCCATGGCAAAGCAGGGCCAGTCTCAACATGGAGGGCGGCGTGCGTGCACCCGTCTCCACGAAGGCCGCTGATGAAGACGCAGCAGCGCGCGACTGCAGCCTGGGCGGGAGGACGCGGCCCTGCCTCTCACGGGCGTGAGGAATGTCTCGGGTGCGTCGGGGGGGGCTTCTTTTGCTCGTCCTTCCTCCCGGTCGCGCCGTCATCGATCCAGCTCGTGAATACCTGTATTGTGCCTCCATCAACCCCCCCCACCCCCCATCCAGCTGTCCAAAACATCTTTGATGTCATCTGAAATTTCACACAACAATGTAGGACGATCTGATTCTCGGCAGCCCCCCCCCCGTTTCCTCCTCTTCTCTCCGTCCTCTTTAAGTTCTCCCTCTCCGCGCGACAATGGCGCCTTTTGTTTTCGAGTGCGTGCGGAGGACCCGAGGTTGCTCCGGGTGTGGGCGTCGTGCAGCGAGCGCGCTTGTCGGCGAAGGAGTTTCAGGTGTAGCGAGCGCGAGACGAGGAAGGATTCAGAAATAAAAGTGCCAATCTGTGAACACAGAAGAAAGCCTATTATCCTGCTGTGATTATAATGCAGACAGATAGACGGCAGGTAGGCAGAGTGGATAAGAACGTTAGCCTGTGAGACGTGAGGGGCTGACAGGGGAGACAATCTCCCCCCCTAAACTGGAGCGATAAGGTTGACAGCTTCACACACACACACACACACACGCGTGCGCACACACACAGCTACAGTCTCAGGATTTAGCAGATTTTTTTGTAATGTTGCCGACAGAAATGTCAGATTTCGACGCGGTGAGTTTTCGCTTTTTTTTTTTTTTTTTTTAGGCTACATCGCAACTTAAACCTTCGAACAAAATCTATTTAATTAGCTACACAGACTTTGTTGACCCTAAAGTCACTGTTTTAACATTCATTTAAAACATCACAACCCACATAGAGAGGCGGCGATTAGATAAAACCGGAGAGATGAGCTGAATTTGCATTAATTACTGTACTCACGATGTTTCCCAGAGCTACTGTACAAGGCCTGAAATGTACAATTCCAAGATGTTTTCCTAATCAGTATGGCTGCTCTGTTTACATACTGCATTTGCTCATGAGTATGTTTTTACGGATTAGCGAATTATGTCAAAAGATGGAAGATGAGACGTCCTCGGACAGGTAAACGGGGATGTGCGGATGCATCGAGTACGCTGCATAGATATTGTTTGTGGACCTTTCAGCTCAAGGAAATCCTTGTTTCAACATTCTGTCCTGCCTGGAATGTTGCCTGCAAGGCTGTTATAAGTGTTTGGGTCTAAATGCCATGTCTGCTACACCCCATGAAACTGTCTTAATCCACTTTTTTTGCTTCTTTAGTTTTATTGCTGCTGGAGAAACCACTAGAGGTAGAACAGAGCCCCAGCCTCAGGCCTCTACTCCCATTCCACACACCCCATAAGTCAGTCACAGATAATTAAATAGGAGTTATTTACACTTGTTTTCCCTCCCCTTGCCTCTCTGGCACTTTTATCATTTTCTCTCCCTTCTCTTTGTACAGTACAACACAGCGAGACCTTGTCAGAGTCTGGCTAACACTAGCCAAGGCCGAAGGACATATAATGGGTTGAAGATGGGGGGAAAAACTCTTATGAGCTGACATCAATGTCACCCTCATTCATCCACACCGATCCCTGTATGAACCACCAACCCCGCGCTTTTAAAGTCAAATGTGCTGTCCATTCAAGCCCCAAAATCTGTCATTAAGTAACAATCAAATTAATAAGTCATCTCTTCAAACAGCTAAAGCAATCCCATTTTTAAATGTAAGATCAATCTGGTGGTTGCGTAAAGGCACTCTGTGTTGTATAAGAGCTGCCAGTTTCTTAAGATAATTGTAGGGGTTGTTGTAATTTAGGACATCAAGGATAACTTGTCTGACAGGTAAGGTTTGGTGATTATGGCTGCTGCTGGATGAAAAAGGCTTTGTGGTTGGAGGGAATTTGTTCGTGCTGAATATATCACGTGTGTTTACTCAAACCAGGACCAATTGCAGATCTCCAAACCATCCTTCTGGGTCGTATGGGCTGGAACACATGACGGTGGGGCTTCTAAATGTTTTGAAGTCTCAGATGAAACGCGTACCGAACCGAATAAAAACGAAGGCTTGCATTTGAGGGGAGTTACGAGGTTAGATTCAATTTCAGTGAAGATCTGCAGGAATTCGTTGGAAAAATTATGTTTTACACGCAGAACACATGGGTCTGGGTGGGCACTGTTTCAAAACATGGTTATTGTTATGCTGGATTAAACTATAGTATTTTGGCCCTGAAGGTTTTTCCTTACCTCCGACCCATGCCCCACCCCACCTTCTGTAAAAGGAGTCAGCATTCAAAACACACACACAGTGAAAAAGAATTCAGCCACCTAAAATCAGCATCCATTACAGGCTTCAGTGGCTCTATAAATCACGGGATCACAGGGGCATGTGGAGTCTGCTCCTCCTCACCCCACCAAAGAGCCCATCAACGGGGGGGGTGGGGGGCGGTTTGACTGTGCACCCTCGGCTTTGATACATCCACAGAGAGGCCTGGAAATGCCCCCGAGAGGCTCAGGGGCTCTGGGCATGCTGAGCGCCCTCCTTAACTGGTGAGCTGCCCCTTTAAAACATCCACAACAGGAAACGGCCATCAGTCATCAACACGCCAAAACAGCTGTTACCGGCCGACATCAAGGGGGCACATGAAAGGAGCTGCTCCCTGTTGTTTGAGCCCTCCCCTGCTTCATTCTCTCGCTGCCTTTGTCTGGCTTTTTGCCGCTGCCCTCCTCTGTGGTCTCCCATTCGAAACGTCCCCGTCCCTCACGCAGCTCCGCCCACCCAAACACACCGCATGACTGTGCGATAAACAGCACACACAACTTCAATCTGAGCCCCCCCCCTTGTTTTGCTTTTTTTATGAGACGTATTTGAAGTCTCCGTTTAAGCTCAAAGTATTACCTTGTAAATCTCGCGGCGAGAACACAATTGTTCCACGTCACCTGTTTCCCCCCCCAGCTCAGCTCCAGGTGCTGACAGACGATTTTAAAACGAACAGCCCAGATTCAAAAGAAGATTGCGCAACACTCTGCGTACACGTTTCCCTCGGTTGCTCGCAGGTCGTTGAAGGCTGAATGGAACGGCGGCGAGTGAAGATTAAGCTCGAGGACGGCGGGCGAGCGGCGACGCCGCTGAGTGACACCGCGCCGACTTCGCCCTCCCGCAAATTAACAACGAACGGCGGCGCGGTTTGATCAAACAAGCGGCAAAGCTCGGGATAAAGGCCTCCTTAACCGATGAGCCATGTTCTACTTTACTGGTACTCTGGTTTAGCACTTTGCTGAGGTAACCATGGCATGCCCTTTCACGTCATTTCAAAATAAAACGTTGTTGGTTTTTATTTTTCGGACGGAGAATGTTGTAAATATAAAGATTAAGAGTGGTCAACGGCACGTGAGCGCGCAAAGACTCGTGACGTCGTACGTCGTTGTCTGGCGATATTTCCCGATATTTATTTGTTTTAATCCAGAAAAAAAGTTTAATCGAACCCTGCTGTTTGTTTGCGGTGTCGCGCAACCGATAAATTAACGTCACGCTGTCGCGCTAGGAATAAACACTGTGGATCTATTGCTGTTTAAAACTGAGTGTGTGTGTGTGTGTGTGTGGGGGGGGGGGGAGACTGTTTGTGTGATTGCAGCTATTTCACCAGACGGTTCGATACTGAAAATTTGAGTGTTTTATTTGGTGTGTCTGCTCATCATTTGGGTTTTGGAGGTCACTGACAGATTTAATAGGTCGGGGTGTGAGGGGACGGTTGGCCACGCCCCCTCCCCGCGTGGCCACGCCCCCCCTCCGGGAACGCAGGCACTCGTGATTGGACGGCGGCTGGCCGCTTTGAATTCCCTCCTTCGCGTCGTCGGTCCGTGCGAGAGCCGATATCGTGAGTCTGCTGCAGAGGGAGAAGCTGCGCACACGCACGGGAGCGGGGACGCACACGGGGATCTTTCACTTGTTCTTAATCCAGAGACTGTGAATGCAGGCTTTTTTTTTCTTTCTTTTTTTTTAAAAACCCCAAACTTGCATTCCAGAATTTTTGCCAACGGATAAGGGAATATTCGGGAGCGATCATCGGATGAAATCTGTGCGATTTGCTGCTCTGTGAAGACGGCTCGGGTCCGACACAGTGGATGCGCATCCGCACGCTCCCCTCTGGATTACCGCGCTCCGGTTCGACTCTTATCGCCATGAACTGCGCCGGTAAATGAGTTATTTTTAACGCCGCGTCCGCTCGCCGCACGCCGCCGAACCCCTGCGAGCCTCGTTCCAGATGAGAGATCCCCCCGGTGGGTCTGAACCGCTTTTACGCAGCCAGTCCCCGGGGCGCAGCGCCCACGACGCAAGCGGCGAGCCGCAGCGCGCAGGACCGTCCCTCTCCCCGCCAGCGTCTTGCCCGTCGCCGGCGGATCCTTCTCGCCAGGCCAAAAGGCTTCCAATCCGGATCATTAAAATGTTGACGGCGCACAGCGGCCACCTGCTCCACCCGGAGTACCTCCAGCCCCTCACGTCCTCACCCGTAAGCATCGAAGTAAGTGTTTTAAAAGGGGGAGGGAGGGGGGGGGGTAATCGGGGTTTTCTTTCGAATGATTTTAGTCCTGGTAGATTTTTTTTTTACCTCCGTAATTCGATTTCGTCACGTTACGTGTAATTTGTGAGTGTTATTGTTAAAAAAAAATGGCAGCACATGCGCCATTTTACGCACAACGAATTGTTTGATAACTTATAACACATGCTGATCTGCGTGGTTTTAATCTTTTTTTTTTACTTTTTAATAAACAACTCTTTCCCCATTTCACATCTTCTGTAATGTAATTAACTTCCCGTTCGTTACATTAACTCAATATAGGGAAATTAAATCACGCACATTAGTCCTAAATACATTGCCTTAATTAATTTAGCCAATGTGCATTGTAACTCTTATGAGATTATACTAACTTTATTATAGTATTAAAACGTGTTTATATTTGCTGTTTTCCCTTCAGCTCGATGCAAAGAAGAGTCCGTTGGCTCTGCTTGCTCAGACCTGCTCTCAGATTGGCAAACCAGACCCTCCCTCCTCTTCCAAGCTGTCCTCGCTCTCCTCTGGCAGTCTGGGAGACAAGGACTCATCTAGCCGGTCTTCCAAATCTGGAGAGCAACACCACTCCCTGGAGGACAAGTCCAGTTTCAAGCCTTACTCCAAGTCCCCGGGCGACTCTCGCAAGGATGGTCAAGTTACAAAAGGGCCTTCAGATAAAGCGGCTTTTCGGGTGCCAAATGGAAACTCCAGCAGTGGTGCTGGGTCCTGTCCACCCTTTCCTCCCCGTTCCCAGTCACCAGGCTCCAGTTCTCCTCCCCTGCTCGCTCAGAGCCAGTCCCACAGACAAAGCCATTCCCCCTCCACACAGCCCCTGCCACACTCCCAGGCCCTGCACACGGACAACAAGCCTGGGAGCTCAGAACAGGGAAGCTCTGACAGCAGCAACAACGGCGCTGTTAAGAAAGACTCTGATGCGGCTAAACCGGGGATGGATGGGGCTCAATTAGCCAACTCCAGTCACATACGAGCCAGCACCAACTCCAGCAACGCCAGCTCTGCCAGCAGCCCCCAGCCAGAGAGCAAGACTGACCTGCAGGCCTCCTCACAGCCTGGACTGGGCTCTGGGCATATCGCCCCAGTTTCCCCCTTTAAACCTGGACATTCTGTCTTCCCCTTGCCTCCTGCTAGTATGGGATACCACGGCTCCATTGTTGGGGCCTATGCCGGCTACCCTTCCCAGTTTGTACCGGGTTTGGATCCTACAAAATCAACTTTAGGTTTGGGACTTCCAGGGAAGCATCCCAGCTCCAGCCCACTCACTGGGGCTTCCCCCCCCTCCCTGATTCAGGGTTTATGTCGGGACCCATACTGCATGACCTACCCCAATGCACACCACTTGGGAGGAAGTAATTGCTCCACTTGCGTCCACGATCCCTCCGCTCTCAAAACTGGCTTCCCTCTGGTTTACCCCTCCCACCACCTTCATTCCCTGCACTCCACCGCCTTGTCTACCAGCACCACGCCCTCCCTGTCCCACCCCCTCTACACCTACGGCTTCATGCTCCCCAACGAGCCTCTGCCTCACGCCTGCAACTGGGTGTCTGTCGGGGGCCCCTGCGACAAGCGTTTTGCAACGTCCGAGGAGCTCCTGGCCCACCTGCGCACACACACGGCACTGCCCGGGATGGTAGACAGTAAGCTGTTGCCAGCCTACCCTTCATCGGTTTCATCCACGGCCTCCTGCCACCTCCACCTCCCACCGCCCAGCAGCCCAGGCACCCTGCCTAGCTCCTTCTCCCTCAGAGGATCTCCTGGTTTGGGTTTGGCACGCTACCACCCCTACAGCAAATCCCATTTGGCTGGTGCACCAGGACTTCCCATGCCTTCCCTGCCCTCCTCCTCAGCATATTACTCCCCCTATGCCCTCTACAGTCAAAGATTGGGTTCAGCCTCAGCCCTGGGCTACCAGTGATACCAGAAAGGGTGTTGATCCCCAAATACTGCAGGCACCAACTTGGACTTCCCGCACACGGATAGACTTAGACTTTGGGGGTCAGATGGCATCGGGCCTGATGGCTGGCCAGGAATACTACCCGTTAGTCTTGGGACTGGTGCTTCATGGGCAGAAGACCCAGCGATGGATGGTCTGCGCAGAACCAACAGACTGGTGATTAAAGACACAGAGCTTGAATTTGGTGGAGTTTTGGGATCATTACTGCAGTTTCTTCTGTTCTTCAGTCTCCCAGAACTGAAAGTCTGTATTTATTTTTCACATAAGCGCTTGGTATTCGACCGTGGGGGAATTTATTTGCTGTCCAAGATCCATTGTTCTGAAATATTCTACCTGAAAAAGAATGATTTAAGCATAATACAGTTATACCTATCTTACACTCTAAAAATAAAAATATTGCACCATGATGAAGATGAAATGTGAGGCTTTATTCTGGGGAACTCTTTTAATCTCCTGTCCCTCTTTGCTGTTGTGTTTCTTCATTTTTATTCAGACTCTGGAGGATTGCATGTCCACGAGAATGATCCTGAAAAATGTCATTATTATTTTTATTTGTAAATATGCAAAGATGTAATATTTTTTCAAGCTTACTCAAGGGAGTAAACTTTGGCACAAAATGGTACAAAGACGTGAAAAGATGATGAATGAAAACAATTAATGATGGCTGTGCTATCCAGACAGCAGGAAAAGGGTCTTATTTTGATAAATAAATGAAACATAATTGCATTTTAACCTGTATTTTTTTTTTCCTTCCCTCACTGACTACTGTTTTTTAAGACCGTACTTTTTTGACAAGCACATCAGAGGTTGGAGTTAATGTGGCTGCTCACTGCTCCACTGCACTTATCCCAGTCCATCTATCATTGTGTTGTTAGGAGCTATATGTGGCGATGTGTAATATTTCATTGCTCATATCAGCTGACAGGACCGTCCCAGCGAGGTCGGGCCAGGTCACATGATCTCACTGAGCTGGTCCCCGAGGACTTCAGTCCCTCCACGCTCTCTCTCCATCACCCACCGAGCTGTTTGTTGTGCTCTTAATTGCTGACTGTTGTTTGCGAGGGCCTTGGAAAAAAAAAAAAAACGGCTTCCTCAGCAGAGCGGACGGTGGCGCGGGGCGGACGCTCGGGTCGCTGGGACTCCGATAATGACCTGAGGGAGGCGTCGGGGCCGGGAGCTCCTCGTGCCCTGACGGATTGAGCCGCAACACAAAGGCCGGGGCTGACAATGGGAGGCGGCTAATAGAGAAATATTCATCAAAGTGCTGACACCTCCCCGAGGAGACGCGCCGCGAACGCCAAAGGCCTTCCCGCCGCAGCGTCCATTTTCCTTCTTCTTTTTTTCTTCCGGCCGCTGTGGTTCAAATGGAGTCGGCGCTCTCAGCTTTTAGATACTAATTTGAAGGGAAGGAGTCAGTCTCTTTAGTGCCGCGCCACCTCTATTAGAGCGTTTTCGGCCCCGATAATGTCCCCACTCTATTTGGCTGACAGGGTGTAGGCGGCGCGGAGCGAAGAGTCTCCGAGGCGGCTATTGACCCCGACTCCCAGACTCCTCCACTCTCGCGCTTCATTAGCACTCCAGACAGGGGAAAGGCGAGCACAGGTGTCACTTGACAGAACCATTAAGAAAATGGATGACCCTTTTCAAAGCACCTCCAGTCTCTGCCACACCAGCAAGGTCACCGTGTCCCGATCGCCGCTCTGCATTGCCCCTCTTGACGCTATAATTATTTGTCTTCCTTAGGACCTTCTTTGGAGCAGGACAGAATTACCGTGTTGGCTTTTTTCTTTATAAAGTAGAGACAAAGTGGGTCAAGGAGATCGTGCCTTTACTGTTGTGTAGCTCTTATCATCAGCGTAATTTGCCTCTTGCGCACGTGCCAGTACTGATAATCTGGATTGTGTTGCCCCCTAAAGTTGTGTTGGTGAAGTGCAGGTGGAACCAGAGCAAGCGTGTGAGTGAAATGCACACACACTCAGAGCTATTTTAACTTTGATATATATGATTTCAGACCCGGGGTGCTGTTTCAGACAGTCGTTACACTGGCTTGAGTCTGGAGACGTCTCACGCTGGAGGTCATTCAGAGGGGAGCACTTTCAATCTTGTCGGGGAGGTGGAATTAATTCTGCTGTTTGCCAGTTTGCACTCGTTCATCAAATGCCTCACCATTCTCCCTGTCCCCACACTCATCAATCTCCTCCATCTCTCCTCCTCTCAAACACACACACACACGCAGCTGAGTCAACATACACACTCCATTCATGCTGCCCGTGTGGGTGTAAATGTGTGTTTTCAAGCCTGATCTTTTGTTGCCAAGGCTTAATCTATAGCAAATGTCTGAGTCTGTCCAAAAAGGTGTAAAATGAAGTTTGAAAACAGACACACTTCAGACAGTGTGTGTGTGTGGAGACTTAAAAATGATGCAATATCATCTGATCTAATCCACTCACTGATTTGGGTTTGGTCATAAACACACACACACACACACACACACACACACACACACACACACACACACAATTTTTTTTCTCATTTTAGACTTCTTGCACCATTTTAGTTATTGAGTAGTAGGTTACAGTTATATGAGTATATTTTCCATATCCTTAAGTAAATGCAATAATTTAAATAATATTTAAATCTTAAATCTGATGTAAATCCTGTTGTTTTGGGATTTTAGGGACTAAAGTATGTATGTATGTATGTATGTATGTATGTATGTATGTATGTATGTATGTATGTATGTATGTATGATTATTATTATTTAGACATAGTAGCAGCTGAAGTACAACAGCTAATAATTAATTGATTCATAATGTATTTATAATAACCATGTAATGATATGAACAGTAATAATTTAACATGTGAAAATCACATTATTAATTTGGGTTCAGTTTTTCTGCTAAGAGACCATTACATAATGATTATATCTAAAAATGATGACATCAGGGAAACTGTGAGCCATAATTCCAAAGATGGATTATCCTTCCGGGACAATGGCGTTATGGATGACAGCGGTCCATAAGTGTAATGGCAGAAGAAGAAATCAAAGTGGCGGCATCAGCAGAGATGGTGATGGAGGGGACTAATATTTTCCCTCCGAGCGCCGGCGCTGCAGCCGTGCCACTGTGAGGTCCAGAGCAGCGGGCTGACGGGCCTGATGATTAATGACGACAGGGTGCAGAGCTGCTCTTCAATTAGACGCCGGCTACACCCCGGCTCACCATTCCCGCTGACAGCCCGGACAGAGAGAGAGAGAGAGAGAGAGAGAGAGAGAGAGAGAGAGAGAGAGAGAGAGCACTCGCTCCTCTCTGCCGTCTCTCTCTGTCTCTGGAACAAAACATTAACCTCGGCTCCATGACTACCACCTCTGTGTTTAACATCAGGACACAATACAGAGCCCCGGGCTCCCAACAGTGACCGCAGTGTTAAAGCAACCCAGATGGCACGGACACATCCGTCATCGGGGCCTGTCACGCCGCCTCTGTTTCATTTCTCTGCATATGCCCTGTGACTGATTATTGAACGCGCCTGCCTCTGCTCCCCTCGCACCCCACAACAGGCGCTTTAAAGACTTCCCGGTTACTGAGCAGGTTGTGCTCCGGGCTGAGGGACTTCCTCCCGTCGTTCCAGCGGCGCTCCGAGGGACGGGAGAGTTACTGGGATTCATTTCGTGCTGCGGAATTGGACAACAGCCCGATGAAGTGGCTTCAGCGTTCAGTGTGTCAGGAGGTGTGGCGTCACCACGCGAAGGCCGCCCTGGTTTTCCAGCAGCGTGTGGCGACCAGCGAGAGCGTGCGCGAGAACATGCGCGTGAGTGACTTTTGGAGAGTTCACAAGAACGGGATAGACGCGAGGCTTTCAGCAGGACTCACGGCGGCCGGTGGGGAATAAGAGATTGTTCTGTGATTGCGTCCATAAGCATTTCCATTCCAGATGTTTGTTGTTGAAGCTCTTAAAAAAAAAAAAAAAGCCTTTAAAGTGTTGTTGCTGCTTGTCACCGGGGCCTTAATGCGATCAGGGACGATCATCTGTGGTCAGGGTGACTTAATGTGAAGGTATCACTAGTTGTGGTACTTTAAATTACACAGTATTTCAATTGAGGGTTCTATATCTTTTACTTTTGCTTATTAGGGCAAATCCTCTGAATGGAACGCTTCAATAATTGAAGACATTTCCATTTTTTTAAGTTAATACTGTGATGGTTTGTCCGTGCACTTCACATCAGAGTAAAAATACATCATTCTGAGACAAATTTACAGCAAAACAATTCAATTATATTCTAACTAAAACGAAGATATGTGCCCAAAATCAATAGAAATGGATTTTGAGTCATTTCAGATAAAGTTTTGATTTAATTTCCAGGCAGCCTTGACCTTGAAAGCCTCGTCGTGACAGGGAAAGCTGCCCAGGACGGCTGCGGTCTCAGACTAACCCCGTGTTAATAGACAGGCCCTCCTGACCACCGCGGCAGAGAGCCGCGCTTCAATTACAGACTGGAAACACAGAGCTTCCTAATAGAACCTGGGCTGGACTCCAGCTGGACCTGGCCAGAGATCTTTGGAGAAGATGTCGCCTGTCTTCTTAAGGAAACAGGAGCAGCTCTGTTGGTCCTGATGCTGCTCAAGGACACTTTCAGCCTCAGGCCTGACGTCCCCTTAGCCTCAGATCAGTGGGAGGCCGCCACGGCGATGCCTTCAAGTCGCTCTAAGAAAGTCAGTCGTCTAACAATTAGTTGAATCACCTGACTGTAGCCCCTCAAATTTATTGCAGGCATTCAGAAAGACCACTTTAGAGACACTAATTTAGCATATTTGACAGGCCAAACTCAAATATCCCTATTATAATAAATCAATAACATGCATTTATTCATGTTGGGCGTATATAATATACAGCTTCTGAATTACCAGGGAAAAATCCGAGCTAGAACAAAGCCATTAATGTCATTTTAGCCTTATTAATGAGCGCTGCGCTTAGCCGTGCTTTTAAAAAATTGCAACCATTGTAGTGCGCCAATCGATCAAAGTTAAAAGGTACACTCAGGCAATTTATTAATAGACTCTCAAAGAGAGTGGGAGGGCTCATGAGAGACCCATTAATAACATCTGTCTTAAATATAAAAGCAGTAGGTGCTGAAACATGTTGAGAAATGATCCCGAAGGCCGCCCGCTCGAGCGGCCCATCCGGACCCGCCGTTTGGGCAACCGGGCGATATCTGGACGCCACGAGGGACGGGCGCGGCCGAGAATAGCCGCGGGGGCTGGGAAGGCTTCTGAGGAGGGCCGCTGGGAACGGGCCGTCAGCGGGACAACGGGACACGGGACCAGCACGACCCCAGAAGTTTGCGGTCGCGCTCGGAACGTGGGGGGGGGGGTTGGGCGAGTCCAGCCCTTACCCAGAATGCCCCTGGGCGGATTGAGGCTGTTTTTGCCCCGTTTTTTATTTTCCCTCCTAATGTTTCGCCGCAGTTTGCAATACGAGCGAACCTCGGCCTCCGACGACCTTTTTTCGATGCTTGGCCGTCCGCGGTGGACGCTCGCGCCCCCATCCCCGTCCAGAAAGGCTTCAAATTAGCCGTCACACACGGGTTTACATTAGCGGAGGTTTCGTGGTCTCTCGGGCGAAAGGAGAAACTTTTTCCACCGCCGTCGTGATTATTTTTACTTTTTTTTGAGGGAAGCCATTGAGACCTTAGCGGGGCCCTCCCCCCCTGCTTCACAGTGACTTACTCAACACGCCTCTGAAGGCGCTCGGGGCAAAAAAATTTTGGGGGTGGGTGGGGGTAGAAGTTGGGGAGGGGATACGCCGGGGAGCCAGGGAGAGGGTGGGAAGGGAAAAGGAGCTGATTATCCAAATACAGTCATTAAAGGGGAAATGTGTTTTTCAGGCTGTCAAGATGATTAATGGGCGAGAGCAAATCCTCACAAATGCTCTTGTTTAGTCTAACTGGCAGACACGATCCTGCCCATTGATTTATGGCAGGCCTGCTGTGTGAGACCACGGTGAGGTTAGGGGGGGTGTGTTCCTGTGTGCGCATAAGGGCGAGCGTGTGCACGCTCGATTGTAAGGCCCGGTATGGACGCCCTGCGCTCACCTTAAAAGACACGGTGAGGGCGGAGGAGTCGGCGGCGCCGTCGGTCCCGCGATGGCGGACCCTCCCGGGACGGGGGGGGGCTCTGGGCTCGGGCCCCAGACGGCGGAGTTTAGCTCAAAACTCTGTGATTTTTATGGCTCCATGATTGACCATCAGCAGCTGGATCGATGTTCCCTCCAGACCGAATCAAAGGGCCGTCCAGACATACTTAGCTTTTCATCCGTCACTTGCCAATATCCCTCCTCGGCAGTGCGACTGAAACAGAATCAGCAATATTTCTCTCATTGCTCAACTGGAACTGATGGTTTTCTGGCTCGTTGTAAATAAGTAACTAAAAACCTCTTCATCCTCTGGGCCGGTTTTCACAGCGTGACAATATTTAGTTTTTCCGACGAGGTCATCTGAACGTGCTGCTGAGTGAAGTCCATCAGCAGCCTGCATTAGACGGGTGGATGGATGGGTGGATGGATAGATGGGTGGGTGGATGGATGGGTGGGTGGATGGATGGATGGATAGATGGGTGGATGGATGGATGGGTGAGTGGATGGATGGATAGGTGGGTGGATGGATGGATGGATAGATGGGTGGATGGATGGATAGGTGGGTGGGTGGATGGATGGATGGGTGGGTGGATGGATGATGGGTGGTTGGATGGGTGGATGGGTGGGTGGATGGATGGATGGATGGATAGATGGGTGGATGGATGGATGGGTGAGTGGATGGATGGATAGGTGGGTGGGTGGATGGAAGGTGGGTGGATGGATGGATGGGTGGGTGGGTGGATGGATGGATAGATGGGTGGATGGATGGGTGAGTGGATAGATGGATGGGTGGGTGGGTGGATGGATGGATGGATGGGTGGGTGGGTGGTTGGATGGGTTGGTGGATGGATGGATGGGTGGATGGATGGATGGATGGATGGTTGGATGGTGGATGGATGGATGGATGGGTGGATGGATGGATGGTGGATGGATGAGTGGATGAATGGATGGATGGATGGATGGGTGGATGGATGGATGGATGGGTGGATGGATGGATGGATGGATGGATGATGGATGGATGGTTGGATGGTGGATGGATGGATGGATGGATGGGTGGATGGATGGATGGATGGATGGATGGTGGATGGATGAGGTGGATGGATGGATGGATGGGTGGGTGGATGGATGGATGGATGGGTGGGTGGATGGATGGATGGATGGGTGGGTGGATGGTTGGGTGGGTGAATGGGTGGATGGATGGATGGATGGATGAGTGGATGGATGGGTGGATGGATGGATGGATGGATGGATGGATGGATGGATGGATGATGGATGGATGGATGGGTTGTTACTTCATAATACCACCTGTGTTTCTCAGCTCTCAGACTCCCAGTTCTTCCTCCCCATCGTTGGGGGAACGTCCTGAACCGGTCCAGCGATAACCCCCCCCTTGGTCCTGAGGCGACGTGATACAACCTGACATAATGTGACTTTCACAGGTGCTGCTTAATGAGCCGGGGGGGCGCCTCTCCCCTCTTTGAGCTAAGCTAAGCTAACGGGCCAAGACCAACATCAGAAAAGTTGGCAGGCGGACGGGGCCTCTGGCTCATTAGTGCCGCTTTTCCAAAGTTTTCATTTCCCTTTAATTTCCTGTATTTGGAGACTTTACAGCAAGAGTTCCTTTCCGTTGACCGCCGTTGGATGACAAAGGAAATGAAAGCGAGCTTTCGAGGCAGCTACAAAAGCGAGCGCGCCGTCGCTGTTTCCATATCCGTAACCCCGCCCCAGAGGTTCCGCTCGACCTCAGGACGTCCCTCTCCGCTCTCTCGTTTTACCGCGGGTTCGCGGCGGTCGCTTAAACCCCCCGACAGATGCCCGTTGACCTCACGGGAGGGCGCGTTTGACACCCGCCGCCTCTGAACGCCTTCTCAGAACCCGCCGAGATCAGACGGATTCGGTATATTTCCTCTAGTCCGCAGGTACGCGGTTTAGTTTCCCCCCTCTCTGTCCCTAGCTCAGAACCTTTCTAATAAGTTTCCATTTGCTGGATCGGAATAATTGGACACTTTAAGGGGTTTTATAATGGAAAGTCCCGGCGCTGTGGGTCCGGTCCAGCTCCCCAGGCCGGTCCAAACGGATGGCTAACAGCTGTTGGCCCCTCAACCCCCTTTCCCTCGGCGCAGCCATTAGTCCTATCTGTCTCCCGTTTCCTCATTCTTCCCCCGTGCCCTCAGAAGTCCGCTCCCATCGCTTTCCCACACCCCCGCGGAGCCCGTGCCGTACTCGCTCGCCGCGCCATCATTCGCCCCGATGAAAAGGGGGGCCCGGGCACGTAATCGCCGCGCCGCAGGTCTGGTAATTACAGCAAGGTGCGGCCTTAAGAAGGTTTTGAATTATCCCGACTCACGGGGGGGGGCGAGAGTTCCGGGGAAGAAACACCCCCGTTGACTTTTTTTTCGATTTGACTCTCTCATCGCTTCGCGCGCCCGAGGTGAAGCGACATCAGGTTCCCTCAGACTGGAGGGACGGTTTGAAAAGGCCGGTACCAGAACTCGGAGGCTCCGTCCCTGAGACGGCCACGCGGACCCGCCGGCAGGACGGCAAAATACGGGATTTAGACTAAGAAATGGGAAACTGCCGACTCACTCTAAGAAACGGGAAACCGCCGACTCACTCTAAGAAACCAGAAACTGCTGACTCACTCTAAGAAACCAGAAACTGCTGACTCACTCTCTTCATTCGTAAAAAGTTTCAAATCCATTATTGTGTTTTTTGCTTACTTTACTTACTTTTGAACCGTTATCTGATCTCAAAGGGTCCCTCGGCCTCGAAGAAGCCCGACTCGTGCTCGCCTTCACTCGTCGTGAACGACAGGTGAAGGCAGAAGTGACCTGAGGTGACCCCGAAGTGACCTGAGGTGACCCCGAAAGTGTGGAAGCGCAGACTTTCAGGAGGAGTCGTAGCTCCAGAGCTGGAGGAGTGTGTGACAACGAGCTGAAAAGTAGCCCAGCCAGTGTGTGTGTGTGTGTGTGTGTGTGTGTGTGTGTGTGTGTGTGTGTGTGTGTGTGTGTCAGCGAGCAGTGATTAATGATCTACAGCCCGGCTCTCTCCCCCTTCCTTCCTCCCCGCTCGTGTCACACACATCATCATCATCATCGCGCGTGGTCGTGATGGACGCCGGCGGACGGCCGCGACGCCCTCCGCATGCGGGACGCTCTCGCGCGTCGGCGGCTCGGTAAAGCGCGCCCTCCCGTGACCTGGGCCGCAGGCCGCGGCGCCGTTTTTGAGGCGCTTCAGTTTCCACTCGTCGTGTTTTTCTTTCCGAGGACTCGCCGACTTTGCTGGCGTAGCGTTGAACTATTTTAAAATGCGACCCATGAGTCGATGTTTTCTTCCCCGCCGTCTCACGGTGAGGGGTCTGTGCCTCGGCGACTCTCTCCTCGGCCCACTCGGTGTTGAACCGCCAACGAAACGTCGAGTAAATCCACGTCCCGTTACATCGGAGAGGCGGGACATGTTAGAATCAGCGTGGAGGGTGTTTTGTTGCGGCGGGGGGGGACTTTTTGACTCGCGGGCCATAAAGGGTTTGAAAATTAGAGGGGAGTGTTTGGATGGAGTGTGTGTGAGCATTGATGTAGTGTGTGTGAACCTCACAGCACAGGAAGAACACACACACACACACACACACACGTACAACCCGATTTATTAACAGATTTGTAGTCAGGACTGTGTTTCTGTAGTGGACACTATGTTGTGTTATTTATAGGTTGCCATGACAACGAGAGCTACGATTACGATAATGCCTTTATTCGTTTAACGATACGGTTGTTTGGAGCAACGGCAAAGTGTATTTTGAGACGTTAGTTTTACGTGTAAAATTAATATGCAAAGTTTAAAAAGAAGATAATAAGTTGTGTGATTGCGTGATCCGGAAGTGGACGTGACCGGTAGCGCCATCTATCGGGGGAACGTGGGCGTTGCACGAACGAGGTTTTTACGATAATTTGGGCGAGTTCGGCGGGCCGGGTTGAGAAGCCTAACGGGCCGTGCGTGGCCCGCGGGCCGTAGTTTGCCCACATCTGTTTTGTTGGGGGGGTTTTTTTTCGTTTTATATTCGTCTTTACTTCAGTTCTGATTGTGAGTGGGGGCACATCCAAGCACCAGGACCATTGCTGTTGACATCCCTTTCATTAAGGAACCTATAAATGAACAGGAAACCCAGGAGACACAGATTGCCGCCTTTATTTAGTTTTTCACGTATCCAGCCTGTTGCCATATTTGCTCTTGGACTTAATTATTTCTTTAATACCGCGTGTATTTCTGTAATTTACTGCTCGTGTTCAGCGTATTTCCAGGATTTACTGTCATGGCGGCGGGATCCGGCCGGCGAGAAAACATTTGTTTTATTTTCCCGTGCCAAGTATGAATGAGAAACGTCAAAGAAAGCACGAGCAAAGAGGAAGTGCAAACAAGGAACTGAGCCAGTGATCACATCTTATCCATCATCAGATGGCTTTTCTAAACCTGTTCTGTCAAACACACTCATGTTTAAAAAAAAAAAAAAAAAAAGATCAACAAGCCCGCAGAAGGCGGGTGTGTGACTGCGCGCATGTGTCCAGGACTGTCTGCTGACGTCCTGCAATGCGCCGTGAGTGTGTGTGAAAGAGAGACAGATAAAAAAAAAGGACAGAAAGCAAGGGAAGGAGGGGTGGAACGGGAGGTGAAGACAGAAGAGAATGAGCAGTGGAAACAGGCAGAGGGAGAGCAGGAGGGTGTGTGTGTGTGTGTGTGTGTGTGTGTGTGTGTGTGTGTGTGTGGGGTGGGGGGGGACTGGCAGAGTGGAGGCAGAAAGTGTGGAAAGTGTTGCATGTGTGCTGGTTCCCAGCCCTGTCAGGCCCCTGTCAGCCGGTGATTTATGGCACCCAGACCGGGAGCAGCCTCCTCTGCCAGCTCCGTATTGTTACTACTGACAGCTAATGAGGCCGGACGGGCTTTCAAGCGCAGCACTTAACAGAGGCCTCCGTCTTCACGAGTCACGAGATCTTCCCCTTTCCTCCCCCCCACCCCTCTCGTCCCTTTATTTCCTGCGCCATGGAGTGGACAGAGACGTATGGGCCCGAGTGTGTCCCCGCCGCACGCTACCGGGCCGAGCGAGGGGAGAGCTGACGGACAAAAAAAAAAAAAAAAAAAACGATAACGCCGAGGATCAAGATGATCACGTGACCTCGGGGGCCCGCTTGGCGTCGCCCACTGGGTCCTGGGTGTGTGATCAAATCCGCGCAAACACCCCTGTCCCGTCGCATATCGCGCAGATCTGCGTTTAAAAACGTTAAAATATAGAACAGAATAGAAATTCGACTTTATTGTCATTGCAGGTGTCACAAGCACAAAGCAACGGAATGCAGTTTGCATCCATCCAGAAGTGCTTAGCAAATAGAATGTATTGTATAGAATATGGAACATGTTATCTAGGGTATGTACACATGTACACTGTATGAAGAAGATATGAACATGGGTATGTTGTGGGCATAAGGTTGTTATAAATATGCTATAACTAGAACTAGAGGTATATACAAATGTACACAGTATGAAGAAGATATGAACATGGGTATGTTGTGGGTGTAACGTCATTATGAATATGCTACAACTAGAACTAGAGGTATATACACAGGTATATACAAATGTACACAGTATGAAGAAGATGTGGACATGGGTATGTTGTGGGTATCACGTTGTTATAAATATGCTATAACTAGAACTAGAGGTATATACTCTGTCAACTGGACTGGGTTTCGATGACCTGGATGACGGAGAACCTACACAGACAACGTTAAAAAATAAAACGTCCTGAAGTATTCAGAGTCCAAATGCATAAAATATAATTACAGTAATTAGAGTTCTCGTGATTCATCACTTCCAGGCTGTGTGTTTTTTTTTCTACACCTCTGGTCCTGGACTTTTTGGACCTCTCTCTATAATCTGTAGCAGAAACTCTGGCAGATCTGGCCTCCCCCCCTTCCCCTTCCCCACCTTCCCCGTCCCTCCGCCTCCTTCGGCCCCTGGTTTCTTGTCAGTCGTGATTAATGGCACTAGGGCCCCAGCGCGGCTTACGCTGCCAGTTCCAGCGATGTTCCCTTGATACTTAATGAACTCTGACAAACTTCTTTTTCCCTGGCTCCGTTGTTCCCTCCGCCGCCCTCGCCCACCGCCCCCCCTCGCCGCCTGCTTAAAATGCACAGCGCAGGGCTGCCACTGCAGCACCCAGGGGTGAGCGCTGCTGCTTTGTCGATCCTTTGCAGGAGGCCGCGCGTCTAAAAATAAAGCTGTGCAGCCATTAGGGTGTCAGGACCTTTGACCCCTGGTCTCTGCCTGTGGAACATTTCTGATCAAAGGTGAACGCTCCTTTCCCTCCTGTCCACCGGCTGTATTTTGTTTTTTAAATATATATGTATAATTGTGTATAAATAACACAAACTCTGCTGGAAAAGCGGCTAAACTGATAAAAATAAATAAAATCAGACCTCTGGATCAGCCGGAGAGCCTTTTCGCTTTTTTTCCCCCAATTGGAAAAGCGACGTTTCTTTGCCTTTGTCACCATCTGCTGGTTTAATTGAGTTAGAATTTATTTATTATTGGTGTTTTTTTTCTTTATAAAATAACTCCAAGTTATGTATGGTTTTACACAGGTCGACAACATGTGCCGGAAAACGAGCTGCTGGGTGGAGATTTGCGTTTCTAGTTTGTGTTTGTACAATTTAGTTTGATGGCACGCGTGTTTTAGATATGATTAGTAGTTCTTCTTCTTCTTTCAGCTTCTCCCACAGTGAGTCAGTCGCCTCCATCTGACCCCATCTTCTCTCTTCTGCATCCTTTTGTCTCCCACCAACTACCTCCACGTCCTCTTTCGTCTATAAACTTCCTCTTTGGTCTTCCTCTAGGCCCCCTGCCTGGCAGTTCCAAACTCAGCATCCTTCCACCATCATGTCCACCATCTCTCCTCCGGACGTGTCCCAACCGTCTCAGTCTGGCCTCTCTGACTTTATCTCCAGACCCTCTAACACTTGCTGTCCCTCTGATGTCCCCATCCAGACCATCCTGGTCCCTCTGATGTCCCCATTCCTGATCCTGGTCCATCCTGGTCCCTCTGATGTCCTCATTCCTGATCCTGGTCCCTCTGATGTCCCCATCCCTGATCCTGGTCCATCCTGGTCCCTCTGATGTCCCCATCCCTGATCCTGGTCCATCCTGGTCCCTCTGATGTCCTCATCCCTGATCCTGGTCCATCCTGGTCCCTCCCAAAGAGAACCTCAGCATCTTCTTCTCAGCCACGTCCAGCTCTGCCTCCTGTCCTTTCCTCACTGTTTCCACACCGACCAACACCGCCGACCTCACCACAGTTTTTCCACACCTTTCCTCTCACTTTATCCAGTAGTTGGTAACTCGAAAATAAAGTCTAAATAAAGTCTAAATAAAGTCTAAATAAAGTCTAAATAAAGTCTAAATATTACTTTAGTGCCTTTTCCATCGTCGGCTGTTCCTCCTCCCGCCACAGGAGGGCGCTGTTGCCGCATTTAGATTCAGAGAAGAAGAAGTGGGAGGAGCCAGAAGGAGGAAGTGGGGCAGGAAGCTAACGGTTTAGCAGGTGTCTGATATGTCTGAATTTTAGCTCCTTTTGTTGCCTTTTTTGGATTAAAACACAGGTGAAACTCGCTGATTTAAGTGATATTTGTCACCGTGTACCTATGCCGTCCCTTGTCCGTCCCGTAGCTCGACCGTTCGGTCGTTTGTGAAGATGAGTAAATGCACCAGTGACAGAAATCTTCTGTGTTTATTCTTGTTTTCTTCGCTCTACTTAAACATTTGGACGCAAATCTGGATTAAAACGCGGTGGATTAAGGCCGTGGAAGCCTGTGTTGTGCTGGAGCTGCTGGCTGTGATTTATTTTAGCAGCAGCGGGCATGTTTTGCTGCCTCCCATTAAACTTTAGTTTAAATGTTTTTGGACTCCCAGTCAGTCTTACTGGGCTCTTCTGTCCCTTTGGGCTCAGTTAACAGCTAAATCGTGCCTCTGAGTGGCGAGAAATCTCAGTTGTTTTAAAGATTATGCTCAGAATATGGCTTAAAGATAATGAGATGATGGTCAGAATATCCCAAACGTGGAGATTTGACACATTAAGCGAATAAAGCGTGTGGCTCAGGCTCTTGTTTGCAGACTCTAACCCCGCAAACGCTGTCGTGTGGCCGTGCAGCCGGGCCCACCAGATTGTGTGGTTCTAAATCCTTCTTAACCAAAACCTCAGACGGGCTCTCATTCCCTTAAACCAGCAGCAGAAAGCACCGTGCTCCTGCCGCAGGAGACTCCTCCTGCGCCTCCCCGGGCCTGAGCTGCGACACGCGGGACAAGAGGATAACCGGGTTTTGCACTTTGTCACCAATCGTCTTTAACCTTGGCAAGGTCACCGGGGCCCAGCAGATGTCTGCTTAAGCCTGAGCCGGGAGCAGATAAAGCAGTGAGCCGGGAGCGCGTTACTACTGCGCAGGCCGCCGCCCCGGGTTCATACGTGCACCCGGAGTTTGGGGTCGTCCTGCGGAGGGGGGGGGGTTCTGTAACCGACGGGAGAGGAACGCCGTTCCCATCTGCTTCTTTTGCCGTCTCCGCCCTCCAGGATGGCGCAGTGGGGAGCCGTGCTGTCGATCATCGTCGCCCTGGGGGGAGCGGCGCTCTTGGGGTCCGTGCACAAGATTGACGAGGGGCACACCGGGGTTTACTACAGGTGAGGCACCTCGCTTCGATGTTCACTTTAAAGAGAGTCTGCTTCACACATGCGCCTTTGAGGTGGTTAAAGATTAATTCACACTTGGGATTCAGCCCTCTCAACCAGTACTGACGATGACGATGATGATGATGATGATGACTGTTAATAGTGAGCAATTTCCTTTTATAAAAGGAAAATACAACTTTCATTTCTGGCTTTCTGGTCTTTTCATGTGTCATTTGTCCGTGCTGGCCCGCTGTTGGGTTCAGTTGTTCACGCTGACGGGGGCGTTTTTTTTTTTTTTTTTCCTTCTGGAAAGCTGTATGTGTGTTTGTTTTCTGTGCATATGTGCGTTCACGCAGAGGAGGGGCTCTCCTGACCACCACCAGCAGCCCCGGTTTCCATCTCATGCTTCCATTCATCACCACCTACAAGTCTGTCCAGGTGAGTCACGCCACCTTTTCAGAAGCTGCAGAATTTACGTTACTCAGGCTACGCCAAGTGATATTACGTCATCACTAACACTTATGAATATGTCACCATAAGATTTGCTGTTTGTTTGACTGTCAGTGTGTTCCGACATGTCAGTCAGGTGTGATGTCATAATATTACGAAATATGTCCCAATAAGGCCTAAAGCGAGAAGTGGAGTAAATATTCACACGATATGAGTGTTTAGTTGCTGAGGGACCAAACATCCTTTGGCTTCTGGGGCTCCAGAGGTGACCTTCTCGTGTCCTCAGAAGTCCCCTCATTGGTCTTTTGAAAACAAACGCTTCAGGGCCTGACCCCATTCTGTGGTTACCGGTAGCTGGTCCTTGCTCTCTGCTCGTTCATTAGCAGGTTCTTTTGTTTTAAAACCAAAATAAGCTTGATCTAAGAGCAAAGCCAACACGACTTGGAAACTACCTGTGATGCTCGTGCGAGCATGGCCTCGCCGGCCCTTTGTTATTGGAGGGTGTGTTTAATAAACCTCATGAGTAAAACTTCCTCTTATTGTTTCAGGTATTGTTTGTTCTGAAACCAGTCCAGACCTCCTGCCTCTGCGTTTGTTCTGAATGTGCTGTTCAGATGCAGAAAGTTTTACACACTGACCGAGTTCTTCTTAGAGTAGTGATTGATTTACTCCAGCCTCGTGTCCTGTGTTTTTACAGAGATCTCAGGTTCGGTGTTTCCGTGAATGTGATGCCCAAAACAACAAATAAACCCCCCCCCATTTATTTTTACCTTGTAGACCACGTTGCAGACAGATGAGGTGAAGAATGTCCCATGTGGCACAAGGTAAGGTAGTTGATTGGTTAAGCAGTATCAGATGTACTTTCAAGGCAGATCTTGTACTCATCCAGAACGGTGCGCTCCTGCAGGGCCGTGTGTGTACATCTGTCTGACAGTTAATGTGTATTTTTTGGGTTTCAGCGGCGGAGTGATGATCTACTTTGACCGCATAGAAGTGGTGAACTACCTGGTTCCAGCTGCAGGTACCTGCAAGTCCAGCAGAACACAAACATCTCTTTATCCCCCCTCATTCAGATGCTCTCCCCTCTGGAGAGACTCCAGCACTAACATATACCGAGCCCATCCTGTGCTGTTCCCATTTTATCTCTGTTTGAGGTCTCGTCTCCCCCCCGCTCCCCCCTGCAGTTTACGACATAGTGAAGAACTTCACCGCAGACTACGACAAAGCTTTAATATTCAACAAGGTCCACCACGAACTCAATCAGTTCTGCAGCGTTCACTCCCTGCAGGAGGTGTACATCGGTCTGTTCGGTGAGTGTGGTGCACACAGCCCCTGTAAAATGGCTGATAATTTGTAACATCCATCTTTATAAACGCTATGGAGTCAAACCCCAGCTGAGGGATTAAAGGAGCACCGGTAAACAACTTGTATCATTAGACGCCGAACCCTGTGTGAAAGTCAGCATCTGCTGCACATGTGGAGGTTTTCTGAGACGCACTCGGTCTCAGGAATGTTACGACCAGCCTCACTTGTGAGAATGTAGCTACAACGGTTGTATACTGATGAGTTTAATTACAGTAACTTATCCTCTTTACAAGGGTATTTTGTAGTCATAACATTACATTGAGAAGCACATTTTGTTAAAGACTCTTGGGTAGTTTGATGAAATCCTACTCCACAATTCCTGCTGCTGGGGTTAGTCAGTGGGTTTCGGAAATAGCTCTGTCATGTCCTCTCTCAAAAACGCTCCTAATAGAAACTTTAAACAGAAAACACCTATACATGTTATAAAATAGAGACAGGAAATAAAGGGGATTAATGGGCCTCTACTGGCTGGGCCTTCTGTGTTCTGCTTCTATTGTTTTCTTGATGTCTGGCCAACAAGTTCACCCTGAAAAAAACAATGCAGATGTTTTTACTAAAAACATCTAAAACTTTGTTCCATTTTGATTGTGATCCAAGCTGTGTTTATAGAAGTGGTCGCTGGCATGCTGTGCATGGGAATCACCGTATACTGTGTTTAGTTTCTGTGTCTTCACACACGTTCACGCTCCGGCGGATGTGACTAACACGCACGGTCGAATGTGCGGATCGTTATCTCGCTCAATGACGCCTGCAGCCTGTAGCTCCGGCTGAGACGTGGTCCTCTGAACCCTGGCTTTGTCTCAACAGATCAGATTGATGAACACCTGAAAATGACACTGCAAGAGGATCTGACATCGATGGCCCCCGGAATTATCATCCAGGTACAGGAAAGGGCTGCAGCCCATCGAATCAGGAATCGGTGGGGTTTAATGGCGCCCAGCAGAAGACGGGTGTTGGGTTACCCGTCTCACGGAGTTCGTTCCGACGTCCTTCTCTCAGCCAAGTTTCATAAAGAAAGACGAGCTGCAATAAAAGCAGGCTGAGCGTGTCCCCCCGCCCCCAGGACGCGCTCCAGTCCTGAGGGTTAAGCAGCCCACGGGGCTCGAGGGAATCGGCCTTATGGAGCTCATAAATCTCCCACAACAAAAAATTCCTGCCCGGAATTTTTTTTTTTCCTTTCCTCCATTTGCATGTCTTTGTTTATAAGGTGCTCGTTAGTGTTACAGTGTTTGTCTCATTCTTCTTCGCAGGCCGTCCGCGTCACAAAACCACACATCCCAGAAAGCGTTCTCAGGAACTATGAGCTTATGTGAGTCCCCCTTTTTTCTTTTTGATGCACGTTTTCAAAGGTGATGCCCGCAGCCTCTCCCCACACTCGCTCTTGAGTCCATCAGAATGTTAAAAAAAAAGAGTTTGGAGCTGAACCGAGTAAGATTTTATGTAATCTTAAGAGTTATAAATGGCTCTTTTGAGACAGCTGCCTTTGATTTGTTCCTTTTATATAAACAAAGGCAGCACAAATATTTGATTTCAGTGTGGTACCATGGACTAAACTGTAAACTGTAAAAGATTATTTGTAATAAAACCACAACAACTCTGACCATCGCACAAGCTGCATCCATTTGTTTTAATTCCAGGCTTTAACAGCTGTTATCTTGGATGCTGCTCAGAGGGAAATAAACTGGTTTGGGAACCAGTGAGGTTTGGCCTGGGTACAGGGCTCAGAATAGGACTTTTTGATCTCGGGAAAAAATATTATTGTTGAACTGGAGATGCAACTTGTGGAGAGATTAGCTTGAAGCACTCCAAAAGGATGCAGCGATGTTTCCTCCTCTTGTTTTTGGTGTCTTCGTTCCCTTTGTGAACAACGGCGGCATAAACAGTCGAGCGTGAATCCCTTTCTTTTCGGTCCCTTAAAGTAAGCAGTAGCAACTTGAGGTGAAATGGAAGGACTGGTCCCAGTTCCGCTGGTTTTTTTTCCATATCTTACCGACCTTTGGTTTCAGTTCTGTGCTGGACATTGTGATCTCACTCTTCAGTCATTTGTTTATTTTCTTGTGGCATTTTTACCAAGAAGTTCAATAAAAACGGGGACGTCACCTGTATCAAACTGAGCCCAGCCGGCAGCATTTAACATTGTTTAATACCTTAAATTTGAGAGTTTTGAGATCCTCTTTTTTCATTCGCGTTGACCTTCTACTTACTTTTTTGTGGTTTGGGGTGTTTTCTTTTCCTTTTTTCACATTGCTTCATCCGACTGTGTAAAACACGTCAACAATCAACGCATCACTTGAGTTAATTGATGTTTTGAAACGCTTACAGTCGGGAAGAAGAATTACAACAGAGCAGCAGTCAGCAGCTCACACACAAACCACTTTTCCATCACGAGCTCTTCCGTTGGTCCTCTTATTCATACGATGGGCTTTACGGCCCCTTTTGGCTCTAACGTGTGTGAATGTGTGTGAGCTCTTTCACGAAGGGTGTTTTCATGTCTGCAGGGAGAGTGAGAAGACAAAGCTGCTGATCTCCCAGCAAACGCAGAAGGTTGTGGAGAAGGAGGCTGAGACGGAGCGGATCAGGGCCGTGATCGGTGAGAAGCGCAGATCAGGTGACCCCTGCAGGCCGATGAAAGCCTAAACCAGCCGTGTGTGTTCTGTCAGAGGCTGAGAAAGTGGCGCAGGTGGCAGAGATCAAGTTTGGACAGAAAGTCATGGAGAAGGAAACGGAAAAAAAAATTTCTGAAATCGAAGGTGCGTGTCTCCCCCCCGTATCTCCTGTGTCGGTGTCAGATTAGTCTGCTTTGATCTGTTGTCCTTGAGCATCATAAAGATACAAACTACTCAAGGGGGCGGGGACCCTGATGCCAGAACCACAAGCAGCATCACACCTCAGATCGGGTTCTCAGCATGTGTGTGTGTGTGTGTGTGAACGTGTGATTAACCGTGTTGGTTCTGGACCACAGACGGCGCTTTCCTGGCCCGACAGAAAGCCAAAGCAGACGCAGAGTTCTACACGGCCCAGAGGGCCGCAGAGGCCAATAAGGTAAGAGAAACCGCCCTTGGCTCTGGGCCGAGTCTGGTGCGTAATTAACCCCCAGGCGCACACACACCTCTGTTGCAGATGAAACTGACACCGGAGTACCTCCAGTTAATGAAGTACAGGGCCATCGCCGCCAACAGCAAGATCTACTTTGGCAATGACATACCGCAGATGTTCATGGAGTCTGACTCCGCCAAGGCCTCGGCGGCCATGGACAGTGTTGCTGAGAAGATCTTGGACCTGGATTAGTGACGACGGAGCGGAACCACCCGTGGGCGTGGAGGGGGGGGGTGCGAGTGCAGGCGGACGACGGCTGACCTCTTCCCCCTCTGGCCCGGAGGATCTGGGTTCTTTTCTGCTCGCAGCGGAGGACGTGAGCGATGGATTGTGTAGACTCAAATCAGGATGAAGGAAAATGAAACATGTGTAATGAACTGTATGAAGCTCTCTAGTACATCCATCACTTTTAGCTTGTTTATACATTTTTATATGAAATTACTGTCAACTGTTGGCTATTTATAATATCCATCAGGTCCCTTTGCTTCTAAGAGTCCTCGGTTTGTCCCTGCGTGTTTGCAGTGTGGGAACACTACTACTTTATCTATTTCAGATTCTAAAAATGCTCTGAATACCTACAGAGGCAGCTGGAAATTCCATTTTTCCATTCTGGAAGAAGAAGCCAAATGCGATTTTGGAGGCACCTGGTGTAACAGAAATCAAACTAGGAACAGGCGCCCCCCCAGTTTCGACCCGTCAACGTTGCTGAATGTCACACTTGAAGCTGCAGCGAGAGGAATGGTCGGAAATCATCGCGCGCTCCTGCAGTCGCTCTTCTTTTTGCACGCACCCTTGAAGCTTCTGGTGCTCATGGCAAATACTTTTGCACTGACAACCGTTCCTGCTTTAGGAATTTACAGTCGTCCAAGAGCCGTTTCCCTTGAAGCGGCCGGACCTGCTGCTAGATTTTACTAGCTATTCTAAACAAATGTCCGCTGTCAGTTATCCACCTCTCGTGTCTCCACATGTTTTGTTTCAAACGCAGCTGCTGAAAGCGGGAGCAGGGTTGCTGTTGCTTTACGCTCCACGCTCGACACCTCTGCAGCAACAAAAAAAGAAAGATTCTCCTTTCGCAGCGAACCGCTACCCAGGATATTGAGAGTCTGAGATTTCAAAGACCCCAAATAGCAGAGGAATGACAACACGGTGACGTGTGGAAAAACTTACGAGCGGTGTAGATGCAGACATTCAGAGTGAAGCGAGGTGAGCCTAGGATGTCATTCCAAAAGCAAGTTTATCTGAACCACTCCCTTGGTTTCCCTTACTTTATTTACCAAACTTATTTGAAATGCTGGATTTGGAACGCTTCGACAAGTTGAAGCATCTAACTGCTCTTTTATTTTTGTTGCTGCGGGGCAGTATTTTCTGGTAAATACAGGCCCCACAGCTTCCATACATCACTGCAGAGGACACAGGAGGCTGATGAATGTACGGTGTAGCTGGATTACAGATGTTATTTATTTCTATGAATTTGTAATATTTCTACTGAGCACGGGACCTGAACAATGATTTATATAGTAATATACTGTATTCGCTATCTTTATTGTATGTAGCGGAGCTCACATTTACATAAATAGCTATGTGTGTGCAAATGTCTGCGTGTTTTTGCGTTTTAAACGATTTAAAATCGCCATGTTGGGCTTTTAAACTCTGCTCTACACCAAGTATCTGCAATCAGATTTGATGAATTTGTAGTTAATAATAGTTAATATTGTGTGGTCCTGCTTGAATGGGTTGTTGACCCCACGGTGGTCCAAATATTCCCAGCATGACTCTGTCCCTCTAAATTTCCGTTACATAACAAGTCCAACAGAGAGTTTTCTGTTAAACTACACAACTAAAGCTCAGATCAACTATTTCAGAACAACAAAAGTCAAGATTTGCGTGAATTGAAATGAACAATACTATTGAAGAGCCCTTTGTGCACCCCCATTCATAAACTGTGTGTGTGTGTGTGATGGTTCAGACTTGTTTAAATCGGGTGGTGGAGGTGGAGCTCTGAGGCCCGAACCAGATGGAGACTTTGACAGTCAGAAAGACGTCTGAGGAGAAAAATCAAACCATTTATCAGTCTGCGCTGCGTGTAGCGGCGCACACACCCTGCTCAAGACTGCGCCGTGGCATGCACTTGCCCGCCCCAGTGCACTCAGATCAAAGGTCTCACCCAGCACCCGGTTCTAGACCAGAGCTCTGGTTTTCATTCCAACATCTGATGTGAACCGGGCCAGCGTGACGAATGCCTCTGACTCGAATCTCTCCAGGAAAGAAGAAAAAAACCCAAATTTCATGACTTGACACCTCACAAACGTCTCGACTGTAAAAATAAACCACACATCAGTTTAATGGTCCGGAGTGGGTTATAACTCCACATCCCTCCTGGCCCTGACTCTCCAGCCTGTCTTTGTGTTTGCCCTCATCACGCTCGGAGGTCCAGATTGACAGAGAAGATAATTCTGCTTTCACGCATTTGGTTTCCTAAACAGTCCGAATGTCTGGACCTGGAGGAAAGCCCAGGGTATTCTGTGTCGTATTCTATTATTTTAGGAGTGTTTTGTAATTCTTGATGGGGCAACGCACCCTGATGAACCTATAAAAAAGGTTCTATAACCCAGGGACAGTCATGTTCTTACAGAGAAAGGTGTGTTTTATGTGTCAGCAAATCTGCTCCTGATCACCTTCCTCCAGTCTGTGCATTCAGTTTAGTCAAAATGATGACGCATTCATAGTTTTCTAACGAGGGCGAGTCACAACACAGATTCAGAAGAAAATTCCTGAGGGCTGAATAAGGGAGCGATAAAAAAAATCCTGGTTGAGCGCCCCCCCGTCGATGTGAGCCTGTGACTACGAACACGATAAGAGAGGGTCGCTCGGTCTCACCAGAAGCTCTGACTCACTCGGGAACACGGAAACGAATGTGATGTAATCAAAAACGCTGTCAGGGCAGTGAAATCCTACGAATAAGTACATGTCACAATACAGTTCTGTTCGGGACCAGACTCCGTTCACACATGTGACCTTTGACCCTGATTCGACCTATGTCTGCCACTTCTTTTTTTTTTTTGGCAAAGCATCAAACTTTCCTTAAAACTTTGCTTCGTCGCCACCCTCCCACCTTCTCATGAAAAGCAGAAAACTTAAAAAAAAATAACATCGCCATCTCCAGTACGCGTCAAATATGAAGACGACCCGATGAAAGCTCTAGGAGGAGTCCGTTAAAGTGCGACGTATGCACGTTTCCTGTTCGAGTTAGGCCTTGACTCCAGGAGAATTATTTTCTCCATCTTGGTACGTTATATAACGCCACCAAGTCTCACGGGTGTAGGTCAAACCCTGTCCTGGGGCTCCAACTATAGGTGGCGCTATGGAGCATTTCTTTTTCTCAATTGTTCTTGGGACACAGGAATTATCAAATTTTTCACATTCCTTTGGGGGGTAGCCAAAATTAAACAACTTTTCTGACCTGTTCGGGAAGTCAAAAAGAGGATTTTTTTTTTTTTTTTACCAGAATAACTGAAAGAAAAGATGAAAAATAAACATTACAAATGCGATAGGCTTCAGTGCTCACACCCTGAATATCTTCTGTCTGATCTGAGCAGGAAAATCTCCCCAAAGATGAATAACTGAACAAAGAGCAGTTGTTCACACACACACACACACACACACACACACACACACACACACACACACACACACACACACACACACACACACACACACACATCAGCAGCAGCAGCAGAAGGAAACCTTGTGAAATGTGAAAGTGTTGCATGAAATCCCTCCCACTCAGGGATAGAGGGAGAAGACGTCTCCTCCTCCTCCTCCTCCTCCTCCTCACAGAACCGAAGCAGCAGCCGGAGCAAACGCAGTAAATTCCAGCTCCTCCCCGGTCGATTAAAGGCGTGTTTTATATTCATGGAGTTCATGGGTCCAAAGTTTCTTTGCCAGAGTCCTTTAAGGCTCGTGGGTGATGCAGCCCGGGAGCAGATGGACGACACAACCATGATGAACGCATCATCAGCGGACCACGGAGACCCCCTCCTCCAGCAGCTGTGGGACTACTTGAGGGTGGACGGGGTCCTCCTGTCCCCGTACCTGCCCGCCTCCTACGCCTTCCTCACGCACGTGCTGCTCTGCCTGCCCTACCTGGCCCTGGACACGCTGGGCTGCGTGTCTGCGCGGGTGAAGCTGTGGAGGATCGCCGCGGGGTCGGGCCCCCCGCCCACGCCGCGGCAGTGGCTCTGCTGCGGCGCGAGGGTCCTCCGCAGGTACCTGATCTTCGTGATGCCCCTGACCACGCTGCTGCAGGTGGCGAGGAGCCCCGTGCTGCCGGAGCGCGCCCCGACCTGCTGGCAGCTGCTGATGGAGGTCTCCGCCTGCCTGCTGCTGTTCGACACCTTCTTCTTCGCCTGGCACTTCTGCATGCACAAGTGAGTGACACCACCAGCGGCACGCTGGAGCAAAGGGGTCTCGTTTTTGTGTGCCAGACCCGCCTGAGCGTGTCATTGCAACGATGCCATGACGTAAAAGAGCTACCAAAAGCATAACACGGTGTCGTCTGTGAAGGTCGTGCAGGTCGTGGTAATTCTGTTGGTTGAATCGTAAAAGCTGGACTGGTGGAGTTTCACCAAGACGTTCCTCCTCTCATCCAAGAGGCTTCATCAGTTCTAACGGACTGTTGGGAGTCCCAGATACTTGTGTCCTCCAGGAGTCGATCACACTTCTGGAGTTTCAGTCTCCTGGTTGTTGATGTTATGATTACTTATAATCATCAGACATACACTATAAGATGTTATGATTACTTATAATCATCAGACATACACTATAAGATGTTATGATTACTTATAATCATCAGACATACACTATAAGATGTTATGATTACTTATAATCATCAGACATACACTATAAGATGTATAATACTGTATTATTCTGTTAGTTGAATCAATAAAACTGGACTGTTGGGAGTCCCAACAATCAGGTGACTGAAACTCCAGAAGTGTGATCGACTCCTGGAGGACACAAGTATCTGGGACTCCAAACAGTCCGTTAGAACTGATGAAGCCTCTTGGATGAGAGGAGGAATGTCTTGGTGAAACTCCACCAGTCCAGTTGCTATGATTCAACCAACAGAATAATACAGTGTTATACATCTTGTAGTGTATGTCTGATGATTATAAGTAATCATAACAAGTGACACTAATGTGTTTTCTTAGGGGTTGTATGTGGGCCAACACGGAATACTTTAGAAGAGTAAAGAGAGACAAATGATTTAGCTTTGCTAAGGTTGTCTAAATTGAAAAAAGCTGGACCTTGCAGAGCCAACCTGATCATCACGTTTAACGTCACAAACTCCGTAGCTGTAGGCTTCAAACAGAGGTGAAGAAAGAGGTGAAGAAAGAGGTGAAGAGCGCGTTCGTATTGCAAAATGCGAACATTGTGTTCTTTTCTTTTGTCTCGCTTGGCAGTTGTACCATGACATGACCTGGAGCCTAAACTGTTTCATTAATATTCATGCACATTGTTATTGTTGGGGGGGCCGGGGGGGTTATCAGTACTTGAAATTCCACCAAAAGGGTTTAAAATGAAAGTTTTCTGCTCTCTGGATGAATGTTTAGAAAGCGTACAATTGCATGTGGTGGGTCAGACATCGGTGACGGTGCGCGTGTGCTTCGCCCCAGGACTCCTTGGCTCTACCGCAACATCCACCAGCTGCACCATCAGCACCGGCAGCCCTTCGCCCTGGTGGCGCAGGACGCCAGCGGCGCCGAGCTGACGTCCCTGCTGCTGCTGGCCATGGTCAGCGCCTGGCTGCTGGGCTGCCACCCGCTCAGCGAGGCCGTCTTCCACCTGGTCAACACCTGGCTGGCGGTGGAGGACCACTGCGGCTACGACCTGCCCTGGGCTCTGCACCGGCTGCTGCCCTTCATGGGGGGGGCCCCCTACCACCAAGACCACCACGTCTTCTTCCGTGGCAACTACGCCCCCTACTTCACCCACTGGGACCAGCTCTTCGGGACATACTACCCCTCAGTGAAGGACCCTCAAGAACAGTGGACAAATGCAGAAAAGAGAAAGGTGAAGGATGAATGATGGCCTCTCCAGCGTCACTCGACTTTAACAAAAGCTACTTTAATCCAACCTCAGAATCACGTTCACAAAATCAGTTAGTCAACGCTGCGTTTTTGTCAGGCAGGACCCTCGGCTGTTAGTTATCAGGGAGACGGGGGCGTCTTTAAAAGCACCCTGGTGTGATGGAAGAGCGCGAGGAAACGTGGCAGCGTGAAGACGCTTGAGAGGGTAAAGTGTGTGTGGTGAACACGCAAGCTCAAGGGGCATCGAGCAGTGTCAGGGTGTGTGTTTTGGACGTCCCAGTGCAGGTGGGACGACCTGTTTGATGAGTTAGTCAACGCGTGTGTGTGTCTCAGCTTTACCCTGCGGAGATGACTGTATACCCACGACACAACGCCTTCACGTGAATCTGGTTCTGGGTGGTGGTGTGATTTCTCCAGAACTGCTCCTCACATGATCCGGATCACGATCGTCCTTTTTTATGATCATGATCATCCTTTTTTATGATCATGATCATCCTTTTTTATGATCATGATCATCCTTTTTTATGATCAGGATCATCCTTTTCTCCGGGTCCCTTTGTACTCCATGTTTCTGTCCAGCACTTCAATCCTTTTTTCCTAATAGGAAAAGAATTAATCCCTCTGTCCATTGTGTGTTCTCGGGGTGTGTGCAGACGTGGAAGCCAACTGAGCCTCGATTCTGTGGTACTTTGTAAAGGATATTTTATTTTAGTTTATTTTTTAAATAGAAGAAACTTGTGAACCCCAATGTCCCTGCAGCATTTGGCAAAAGGTGATTAAATTCTGCCTAAACGGACCAGTCAGCAGATATGAGGTCATGTTTTGCTCCTGCAGGCTTGATGTTGATCCTGGACTCTTTTTATCCAGCACATAAAGCAAAGGAGAGAACGAATATATTAGATTAGACAAAAGAATAGATCATGAACCGGTGAACAATGCCTGAGGAGCTGATGCGCAATGGGCGCATACTTGTGACTCAGTTGTGTGTTTCAGACTAGAATCAAGGAATGTTCTGGCGTCAGGTGAATGACGTGTGAGGGGCGTCTGTGGGGAGCAGGCATGTTCCTCGGAACGCCGCGGAGCAACTCTGCGAGATTTTCATTAACAGAGATTGATTCCACATGGAAAATGTTTGGTTTTCTGTTTTAATTTCTTGCAGAAGAAAAGTGAAATATTTAAATTGAAGTGATTGTAAATACTTGTACTCGGTTCTGAAGATCAAAAATCTAATTTTTGTGTTGTTTTGTATTTCCGCACTTAAAGGTTGGTCGTCTTTACACATAAAATGTCTTCTTAAAAACAATTTTTCAAATAAAACAATGGAAAGTAATGCCCGCAAGTGTGCATATTTCTTGATGGAACCAAATGGACTTTTATGTTAATTCACTAAATGTCACATTTTATAAATCATTCGAATGTTTTACTGATGGCCAGAAGCCCTGGTGAAGTACAGCTTACTGGATTTAACACTGGTATTTGCTCTAAATTAATTTTTTAATCCTGTTTTAATGCCGCTGACAGTCCTGGCTGACCCTCACCTTCCTGTGCTCGTCCCCCGCACCGCCTGCTTCGCTCCCCGTCTCGCTGCTCTGCGTTTGACGGTCCTGACGAAGAGGCAGAGCAGGACGCGGTCCGGGTGTTGTTCACCTCTGGTTCAGGTTTCTGTTGTGCAGCTGTGCTTTACGATCTCCGGGTACCAGGCCCCTCTCCACACTGCAGACTGGGTCCACAGGGATCCATAGGAACAACCGAAACCACATGTTCTCCAAACGGCAGAAACGCTGCCCATTATGTTTATTATTCCTTTGGCTACAAAGACATTTTGTCAAGAACAATTTAACAGTTAATGGGGGTTGGTTTGAGGACATATGCTAAAGATCTTCATGAGTTATACATGTGTAGACATAACTGAATGTGAGGAAGAGAAAGAAGTGTAGCCGCAATACCGCAAATGGCCACTAGAGCCCGGTAGGTTGCAGGACCAGGTCCACGCAGTTGAGATGTACCTGGTGCCCTCCTGCATGCCTGCTGACAATAGCCAGGAACATCAGACGACACTCACCTTCCGGCACAGTCCAACCTGCCTCCTGACCTCGTCCGACGATCCAACTCCTGTCTCCGTGCTCTCATTGTGGAGCTCAGGGCCCACGGGGACGCTGTTGATGAGGCCTGAGGACGAGGAAACGGCCGAGGCACACACACCCAGCAGGTGAGGCATTGTTCAGCTTATTCCTAATCTTTTATCTACCTTTCAGTTGGGAATTTTTGTTGCTCTTTCATTGCTATCTTTCGTAGGGGAACATTCCCACACACACTTGGCAACCCAAGGGATAACCAGGTTGTTGATTGTAATCTCGCTTGTCTCTTTGTTAAATAAAATGTTGAAAAGATCCCGCGCCACAGCCAATATATTTTTTGATATGTGAATTAATTAGATTATTTTGACAGCACTGCAGACCTTTCAGCCTCACTCATTAAATTAAAAGAGTAGAAATAAAAAAAAACTGCTTTTCTCTTCTGCTCAGTCTGCATGTGAGGTTGGCTCAGCATCTGCTTTTCATTTCTGACTAATTCACTGGGATTTATCAAATTTCGCAACAGCGGTGAAATCAAATAAAATGTGTTTAGACATTTGGAGCCACTTTAGCCTATAGGAACAAACCCATGTGTATATTCCCTGGGAAATGAGGAGAGCGAGGGATGAGTGCTGGGTGGTGATGTTGCCAACAGATGGGCCGATAAACATGTGACCCAAAACGGAAGTAATCAGGCCCCCATTACGGCCCCTGCGTCAGAGTCAGGGCGAGTAATAGCGCTCCAGGAGGCACACGCCAAAGCACACGTTCGCAGTCACTCGACCCACGGCAGACGTCTCGATGGCCCACGCAGAACTCGGAGGCACGTCTCCTTCTTCCATTTGTGTTTGTGTTCTCGCTGGTGTGCCCCTAAATAATTCACGTCGGGCGAAATCCTGCAGCCTAACAGCTAAAAAGGGCCACGATATCCCCTTTGACAGATGTCAGAGGAAGAGTCTGAGGAACACCCCCCCCCGACATTATCTGCAGAGCAAACACCAAAAGCTTTCCCTCTTCACATTTCCCGAAGCCTCGCCGCTCGGTGACAAAGCCCAGATTCATATTTCTCCCACTGTTGCATAAATATTCAATTAGCGGGCTTTATATAGCTGCACGTTGTCACAGCAACAGGCCACGGGCCCTTGCCCTCTGCTCCGGAGCCGGTTTTAGATGACCTCAGCCCTCGTCCCAGTGGGGAGATACAGGCTTGTTTATGTCCTCAGACATCTCCGTGTGCTTGTCATTGATGTGCTACTGCCAAAAACAACTGTGATCTTACTGTCAGCGCTCCACTAATAACATCTAGTCGAATCAAGACTCAGTGAAAGTCCCGCCGCAGCGCAGAGAGGATGTTCACTTGGCTTTCGCTATAATTTGACATTAGTACTTCCCCAAAGGTCACATGTCACAACAGCGGATCCTGACTTATTTTGGCCTGTTCTTGCTACTTCCCGAACACAACGCTGAATGAACATACCGAAAGATTCAATTGGGGGGAAAAATGCCGACACAGTTCAGTTCAAAGAAGACCATTAGAGGACTCGACTTAGCCCGAGTCTGTTCCAGATGACGTCAGGAAAAAAAAAACGCATTTCAGAGTACAAATCTGATCTGCTTCTTTTATTGTTTCTGTTCACAGTGAGGACACGACAGCAATAATGGAGAACAGCGTAACATACTGCGGAGCGTAACGCCTCACAAGCAGCGCGGCGTTCATTAGTGGGGCCCTCTTCTCGCTTTCCCATGGTCCTTTGTTTGTGTGTCATGTTTGAACTATGCCCTGTGAGCTGATACTGTTAGGCTGAAAGTAGCAGTTATTTACTACATCACTGACCCGGCAGCTTTTCTCTGAAATAATGACGAGGGAGTCCAACATGCACCGTTTGATCACTGCAAAGTGGGAGGGGTGTCTCAATTTTCACAACAGTGTCAGACAAAACAAAACATGTAAACTGAATTCACAGTTCAGGAGACTTTTTGGATTTTAGAGTTTGTTCCACCCTTTTTTTATTTCTCTTCCCAACATCAGTGATTTTGTATGCTGCAAATGCATTGTCATGACTACAAAAGTCTACATTAAGTAACTTACAAATGTACATATATAGCGGTAAAAATTAATAAATTAGAACAATAAATAGTCTTTGACACAAGCAGCAGAGGTATCAAAAGGCTTTAACTAAGAAACTGTATTTCTTATTGGGTTTCCTTTGGGTAACGTGCAGGGAAGAAGAACGCGGTTTCCCCTTTTTTGTGGCCTTCATATACAAGAAGTCCAAAAAGGCCACTTATTTTTATTACCAAAAAAAGGGATGTACAACTTCACTGGGGGCCCACAGTACTAGGTCAGCAGGTTGAGTTGGTTTGTGTTGTTTGTTGGCTTGGAATGTGGACCCCCACCCTCTGGTCCCACCCCGCTCGCTGTCCCACCACCGCCAATGCTGCTCACGATGACGTGACGGTCTGCGAGCTTCGGCGGTGGCACACACGTTTCTCAAACCCCCCACGCTTGCTATCGCAGGGGAGGCATGTGAAGTGGGAAATGGGGTTAGGACAGATAACCCTGCCACTGGGACCCCTGCGCAGCACCTACGTATCACTGGGGGGGGGGGCACAGGAGGCGGGCCGTGGCAGATTGCCTCGGGGAGGCCATTCCACTGCGCAGGACGCATGAAGTGCTGATGCGTGTTTGCATGAAGAAGAGAGGTCAGATAAGTGGAGAGGAAGGCCGAAGTCAGAGGGAAGCAGGAGGGCGGAGGGGCGGCCCACCGGTTCCCACTGGAGGAGCGCAGGAGGATGTGAAGGGGTTCGGTCCTTTGAGGTTTGTTGCACGTTGTTAACGATTGGGAGCTGGGGTGGACTCTTGGCATCGCCGCTCAAATTCAAACAATAGCGCAACTGAGACTTCTGAGGATCTTGTTTCTGGTTTTCAGTCCATCAATAAAAGGTCTTAAAAGGTCATTTTCTTTTTTACAGTCTGTTTAATAATGAAAAAGTCCCCACTGGTTAGTAATATTCTTTGGAATTTAACCTGCGTGGGATCTATCTTAGTCTGGGCCCTCCTACGCCCCACAGTGTAACTGGGACTTTACCACCACTGTCAGGATCTGACTCTACTTTTGGAGTAGAAACATGTAACTAATTCAGCCAAACATCTTTACACCCCAAGTTTGGAAAAAGTCTGAATGATGATGATGAGCATCAGGTCTGGTTCTGGTTTTGACGCCGTGGGTCAGGCACATACTGTACTCGTGTTGACTTCCTGTCTCCCTGCTCGCAGAGATCCCAATTGTCTCATTGACAATTTAGGCTTATCTCCTTTGTTTCAGCTTATTGTACTTTTTTTGTTGGAAGACTTTCCAACAGCAGGTTCGGCTCCCTCCCAACTATCTGCAGCCACATTCCGCCACCACCATGCCTTCGAACTTGTACTTGTAGGTGACCACGCCCGTTTCGTCCAGGTACAGCAGGGAGATGGGGTCCAGTTTGGTGGGCACGCAGCAGGCTCTCGCTGCCTTCTGAGGGCTGTTGATGTTCACCAGCGTCTGGACAATGGCGTGCTTGGTGGGCGTCACGTGCTTTGTCAGTGGGAAGGAGCAAACTCCAGAGCACTCGTAGGCGTCGTACCCTGTGGGTGCAAGGATCCAGCTGTCCCACCCGATGTCTTTGAACTCCACGTACAGAGACTGCTTCTTGCAGTGGTTTCCTTTGGCGTTGCGGCGGATGCGGGACGCCGTGTCGTAGATGAAATTGGACCTCATTTGGATGAGGGCTTCTTCGTCTGGCTCATCTGTCCCCTCCTCTGCCTCCCTCCCCAGCTCCCCCCACAGCTCGTTCAAGCCCAACTCTATGTCGTTCTGGAGAGCCATGTTTGAGGTCTCGTGGTCGATCATCTCGCTCAGCTCGCGCTTGTCATCGCGGTGGTCGCTGCTTTGGTCGTCGGAGAAGACGATAAGCAGGGGTTTGTGCTTTTCCTCCACGCTGGTGTCGATCTTCATGGCGCTTTCGCCTGGTTCGCCGTCCCTTTCGCCCCCCGTCGTAGCCTGAGTGCTGTCTTCGCCACTCGTGCTGGCAATGTGCACCTCCAACCGGTGCGTGGGGCCGACGTCGGCGCCGCACCATCGCTGAGCGGCGGCGGTGAGGTCAAAGGTCTGCCAGCCGTTGTCAGTGCCAAAGACCTGTCGAGAAGCCAGCTCCAGCAGCCCTATGGGCTCCGCTCCCTCCCCGAACCCGTCGCCTCTCGCGGCGTCCGCAGCAGTTTGGTTGTCATCTCCGCCGCGTGAAGACACTTCGTAGATGGTGACCTTGCGGTCGACGCCAGCGTAGAGGTGGCGGTCTCTCTGAACAAGCGTGTAGAGGCGGAGCTCGGCCGCTGTCACGTGCTCGTGGTTGGGCACCGACACGTTGAAGAGCAGCGAGTGACGACGCACGCCGACTCCCACGACACTGGGGGACAAATCTGGACACAGAGAGCACAGTTGCGCTTTAGTGACTTTTACATCTTCAGGGAACACCGTGGTACTGCTTGTGTTAACATAAGACCAATAAATCATCTATCACCACCAAATCCTTTTGGGTAGAGATGGAAAATCATTTTTATGCAACACAACAATGCAGTGTTAATGTGTGATGGAGAGTTAAACAGTTCAGCAAAACCACTGTGAAGGCTGTCGTTTGTGTCCCAATCAGAGGCTGAAAAAACTAAAAAAAGACACCTCCGTCAGAGGGTTTTTTGTTTTTGTTTTTTAGGGTTTTTTGCAGATTAAGCTGATGGTGACTTGGAGCTCTGGCAGAGTTCAGGTGCAGCAATAAAGAAAAAAGGGTCTGGAGGAACGTTTGTTACCTTTCAGAACTGAAATTTGAATTTGAGCCAGTTCAATTCCATGTGAGGGGGTTCAGACTCAAACCAGTTGAACCTCCCATGCACCATTTTTGAGACCAGAACGATTCTACGTTTGAATCATAAAGAGTCAGATGAGCAAATAGTCACTATATTGTGCTTTATACTAATGACTCACAGAAAGGAATACTTCCAAAGGAGTATTATTCAACGAGGCATTGTGAGTCTTTACCCTCATTGTTGAAGCTGCGGATGATGTTGGCCGTGGGCATCGCGCTGCGGTCGTTGGCGAAACGGTTGTAGAGCTCCATCATGTACTCGGGCGGCTCCTCGCGGGTGCTTCCAGGGGGCAGGGGTGGGGGGCCCAGGCCCGATATGTTGAAAGTTCTCAGGAACTGTTCCTTCAGGCTCTCCAGTACGTTCTGCATGTTGGTTTTGTCGCCCTGCTCCAGCGCGGACGGATCCAGGAGCCCCCCGTCCCCCATCCCTGGAGCGGGCTGGCGCCACTGGTCGCTGTCTAGGATCGGGCTGCTGCGTCCACACGGGAGCTGCTGCAGCAGCAGGGTGGAAAGCAGCAAGAACAAAGTCTTGGAGCTGCGGCTGGTTCCCACTTGAGAAACCCAAATGCTCGCCATGGGAAAAGAAAATGCACCTCTTGACGTGGTATCCTCAGGTTTTGTTAATGTGACAGCTGCAAGGCTCCAACCCTCAAGTTGGCTCCGATCCGAGTCAATTCTGCCCCTCTGGAAGTAGCCAGCAGTGGTGTTGACCTGTGGGTGATAATTCCTGCCCTCTTCCACTTCTCTGAGTATTTATTCTCACATACACCTTTTGATGTCCTCTGTAAAAGGGCTGCAGGTCCGGAGACAGGGTGGCCAAGGCTTGGCTTTGTCCGTCCGTCTCATCTCGCTCTTTCTGAGCTCTGCTGTCTTCTGCTCAGCTCTTTCTTTCTGCCTTATCTGTGATATGGAGGGTCTTAAATCTGCAGAGCTCAGTGCTTTGCTGGTGTGTGTGTGTGTGTGTGTGTGTGTGTGTGCGTGCGTGCGTGCATTCTAGCCTTTAACGTTGTGTGATGCACATGGGCTTGTTATCTCACATCTTCCTAATGAGGACTTTGTAAACATTGTCCTGTAGCCTCTTCCTTGTGGAAGTGCTATTTTGTTTGGGTGGGTGCTCCAGAGTTGATACCCTTCATCTGTTTATTTGCTTTGTAAATGGTGGAGCTGCGCGAGCTGCTGTCTAGGCCTCATTGACCGTTTCTTTTTGACCGAACACGCCAATTTTCTGTTGACATCAGTGAATATAACAGGATATATGTGTTGTAAAGCACTTGCCCCAATGAAATTGAAACGCAATGAGGTGTGAGGCCTTAATGATCGAGGTTAAAAAAGATTCTGAGTTCACGCTCACGTTGGCTCAGACACTTTCCATACTTTCGGTTTTGTCTACCAACATCGCTGTGACAAGGAGCAGAGCATATAAATGATTGAGCACATGATGAAATCAGTCCTGGCAATCTCTGGACGTGCAGGTTAATGAAGAACAACAGAGCGCCCTTCCAATATTTCAAGTTGCACAATTACCTTCTGTTTTTCTTTCTCTCTGCGCCAACATGTTTCTAAAGTGTAATCCGAGTCTTTTTTATCACTCGCTCTCATTTGTCCCCTATTTAATTGAAGCATGTCAATCCCCAGCAGTGGATCGTTGCAAAACCTCCACTCAACATGTGGTTTCTTGTTAGCGGAGGCTGCGTAATGCCTGGGTATGGAAAACTCCCACAAGCGAAACATTCCCAAAGAGGTGTTTGGTATTTGGGGGAACTTGGAAAATTGAGTCATAAAGAAAGCGTTATTGTACATGACGGGGGGTACATGATGGGGGGTCCGAGGCTCTTCCACATAGTTCCAGATGATAAGGACTCACACCAGCCCCTCAGCAGATCTGGGATAGCTGCTCCATACGACCACCTGAACCTTCATTCCTCTACGTGGCTGTCCTCTCATTCCTCAGCTTCTTTGTATGACCTGCAGATACACTCTCCATTCACAATGCGTCACACAGATGGGAAAGAATGAGCTTTTCCTGCCTCTGCCACTCATCTGCCAGGTTGATAGTTGACAGATCTGCTGTTATCTTTCACATTGTTGAACTGCCGCCACAACAGACTGCCGTGTCTTCCTGATGGCTGTAAGAGGGTTTGATAATGGCGATTCTGTTCACACACAATCACAGTCGGCCTCAATGGATGGGCTCCGCTGGAGGAATATAAACTTTAGGCCTTTCTGGTCCTTTCCCCTTTATTTTGTGTTTCAAGGGTTATAAAAATGAAACTTAGTTTCAACTTTAAACTAAAATGAAACTTAGTTATAAAAATGTTTCATTTTTATTCATGTTTCAAAAATAAGAACAGCTCCAGCAGGACAGATAATTAAAAGAGCATTATAATTATATAACAGCATTGCGTGGGGAAATATTGTCAGTAAGTGTATCAACTTAAATCGTCAGTATTCTCTCAGCCTCCGGTCTGGTAGGACGGTGTTGTCATGTTTACTGAAAATCAATCTGCTGCTTCAGCGAAAAAGTTGGACTTCCACTGTGTGCAAATTCTTGGGTTTCCCGAATTTGCAGTCACTGTGACAAGTTCTGTAGCCCCCGGCGATAGGTTCTTACTCATTTGCTCAATTTCAGGATATGATGTCACTGTAGCCCGTGGAGGGGGCAAATGAGAACAGCGTCATTCTTTCGCAGCTCAAATCGCAAATTAAAATGTTTAAATCAAAAATGACAAGAAAATGATACGTGAGTTTTTATTAGGGCGTAACATGAGATGACATGAAATTACAACATCACCAGGTCGTCAAAGAACGCGTGTGAGCAACGTAGCGTCCCCAGATAAGTTGGGGCCCAGAGACAAAACCCGAAAACGAACGAACGCTGTTACAGTCCATGAAGGGGCCTTTCAGGGCCGGGCTTGTGTGTATGTACTGTTAGACATGCCACCAGGGACAACTGGGACGTCTGTTGATCCAAACGATCAGTCTCTCCCCGACCACCTCCAGAACCGTTTTTTTCTGATTGGACTGGGCACATTTACCCTCCTGCACCTTCACTGGTTTACATATACCGTCAATTATTAATGAAACCCTGGGAAACACACACTTCAGAAATTCAAAGCACAACCACAAATTATTTGTGGTTGTAATCTGGACTGGATTCTGTTTTTTTTTTTTTAATCTTTTTCCAAATTCACACACCTCAGGGGAGTAACAGAGCTTAAGTGTGTGTTTTTTCTTCAGTGAATGAAGCTACAGATGTTGCGCCTTAATAAACTCTACCAGGAAATCCAGCATGAGAGCAGGGACGGGAATAGTCTGACATTGTGTCCTTGGCATCAATAATTTACTGGGATCTAGAGATTGAAGACAGAGGAAACAATCAAGGAACCTGATGATCGTTCCCACGCCGGCTTAATGCGAATGTAAAAGCCCTGGTTTGGTGTCCTGTTGACTCAGGCTTTAGGTGGGAGCTTGTGGTTGACTGACGAGGAACTGCTGAATGTCCCTCTGGAGCCCCTCGTTGCGTCTCTGGGCCTCGTCCCTGCTGCGTTCTGCATTTTTCAGGCAGATCTCCAGGGCGGCCACACGGCGGTGGTCAGCCGCCAGAGCGGACTGGAGCTCCGCCACCTTGGCTCGCAGCTCCGTGTTCTCCTGCTGCAGCCTGCGAGAACACACGTGAACATTAGAACTTTACGATTATACAACGGCCAAACGACTCCAGCTCCAATTTGTCAGAGGACGAGTTTACTGTAATTGCACTATTTTCTGTAAATACTGAATAAAAGAAAAGGTAGCAGTAAAAAGGGAAGTGCGCTGTGTGAATCTCGAAGGGTTTAAAAATCCCCCAGCCAGAGGTCAGCCGTCAGGCGTGAGCCAAGATGGGTGTAATTTCTAGAGGGAGTAGAGGAAGTATTAGCAGTTGTTGTCCGTAACCATGAAAACCCCACTACCAAAGCCACGTTGCTGCCAACATCTGGATTTGATAACGCGGGAGAACCTAGCAGAACTGAATCGAATGTTACGGGCTTGTTTTAAAACGGGATTCAAGAGGGAAGTCATCCAGGAGGAGCGGCCCCCTCTGTGCCCACGGGGGCTTGCTCACCGTTCTAGGAGCTGCCGTTCGTCCTTCTTCGGCTCGGTTCTGCTCTCCAGCTGCTGGGCTGAGCCGCCCTCCGTCACGCTTTTTTGTGTTGGCGGGAGCGGGGCGGCCTGGACGTGGCTGTGAGTGTCTAGAGAAGCGGCGGAGGGGGCGCCCGCGGCGGAGGGGGCGCCCGCGGCGGAGGGGGCGCCCGCGGCGGAGGGGGCGCCTGCGGCGTCGCTCCCCGTCTGGGCCGCTGACGCCTCCCCGCCCTCTTTGGTCTTTGGTCGAGACCCCCCGAACAGGGACCCTGACCCCCGCAGGTCCAGGATCTTAAAAATGTCCTCGGACAGCGTCCCGCCCTTCTCCTCTGGACTCTCCTGGATGCGGCTCCAGCGGTTGAGGGCGTCGGCCTTGGCGGCGATGCCGGTGAGGGGGCAGTTGAAGGTGGGCAGGGTCTGAGTCCGCTTGCGGGGGCTGGCGTGCCAGCCGTCCGAGGACGGGGACGAAGGCCTGATCTGGGGGCTGCAGCTTCCTTTGTCCGCAGCGGGGCTGTCGTTGTCCTCCTCCTCCTCCTCCGGAGACTCGGACAGAGACGCGTCGGCCGTCTGACAGGAGGACACAAACGCGGCATCAGAGGACAACGCCCTTTTGGCCTTGAGATTTCAAGATCTCGCGTCATCGTGGACTCTTCTCAACATCTGAGCTCCTGGTACCTCTGCAGACTCCCAGCCGACGAAGCTCCGCGGAGCGTTCTTCTGGTTCTCGGCCTTGTTCGAGGGCGGGGAGGACAGGACATCTTTGGACGGAGGGAACAGGGTCTCGTGCTGCCGGATCATTACCGTCATCAGCTTCTGGATCTGGGGAGTCGCTGGCAAAAACAAAGAGGAGGAAGTTCGCGCGAGCGGACTTGGAGGTGGTGCGGTGTCACGGGCGCGCCGCTCTGCACCTTTCATCACGGTGATGGGGTCTTCTATCTGAGGCTTGAGCAGGTTGATCCCCATCACCGTGGCCAGGTTCTCCACGTTCATCTTGTTCACCGCGGATTTCAGCTGCACCTCGAACAGAAACCTGCCAAGCAGAAATCAGCATCGACCCCACAACAGGCTTTACCCTCCACCGTCCACTCACCGGCAAATATAACTTAGAAGATTGTAGTTGATTCTGGGGAGAAGTGCAATTTGGTGCTCCAGCTTTTGCTGCGCCTGAACGAAACATAAAGGCAGACGCGCCCCTGAGCTCCGTGCGCCATCCTCAAAGTAAGACCAGGCTTACCTCTGCGTTGCTGGAGTCCCAGGTGCTGGTGCAGTCCAGGAAGTCCTGGTACTGGCTCCAGGGCACCACGGGCTCAGGAAGGTCCCGCAGGTACAATTTGAGCAGCGACGCCACCGTGTGGACATCCGTGTCACTGCAGACCGTGGCATTCACATGAACGAGATTTTTTTGTTTGTTTGCTTGTTTGTTTAGTATTTATTGTGCATTTATTAATTAGATTTAATGTTCATAATGTTTCTTTCCCACATTGACAAAGGACTGCATAATATTATGTGGTATATGTCAATGCCAGAACCTCAATTTATAATGAATAATAGATATACCATAATCCTGGTTAACTTGTTTAACTATTATCTGTAGGAAAATACATTTTTTGTTATTTGCACCTGAGTATGTTTTAAGCACCATAATATGTCACAAAATAATTATACAAGATTATTAAGTATTATATTATCATATATTATATAACTATGAGATCACTTAATCTTTACAAACTAACTTCAAAACATTCTTCTGAATATGTTGCTGTTCTGCTGGACAAGTTTTTGAAGAAACCTCAAGGGGGTTGTTGGAAGAGCTTATATAGTTAAGCAACAAGTTGTGTTTCCTCCTGAAAGTCTACCAGAACAGGATGTGGTATTTTAGCCTTGAGCTCTGTACCCAGAAATCTATCAGACTTTGCATCGTTCTCTTCTTTCATTGGTTCCCCTGAGAACTACATTGTGATGATGTTGCTCTTTGCTCAGGGTCTTTCCTTATATAGCAGTGATTTTACAAGTCTACACTGATTTATGGGTATATTTATTTACCACTACAGGATATCTAATTCAACACAAAGTAAGAATGGTGCTAGAGAGTGGTCCTCAGTCTCTACCAGGGTGTCCTACCTGGGGAAGGACGGTCTTTCTCCTGCATCGAAGGCTTCTCTGAACTGTTTGACAGCGTTGTCCTGGCCCGGGAGCCTGAAGATGCCCTCCTCCTCCAGCCCGTGCTCTTCGATGAACTCCACACACTTCTGCACCAGGATGGGCACCGTGCGCGGCCCGAATCGCTGCTCGTATGTCACCGTGTCCATCAGGCTTTTTCCAAACACTGCAGAGGAGCAGACAGGTTCACTTCAGTGGCCGTGATGCTCTTATGATTCTGAAGCCTTCAGTACATTTGCTGTGTGTATGTGGGACTGTGGTGATTTGATACAGAGGCTCTCAAGTATTCACACCCCGGAACTTTTCCACATTTCATCGTGTTACGACCCGCAAACAGGACTATATATTTTTGGGGATTTCATGTGAGTCCCAACACAAATCGGCACACGATTGTGAAGTTGAAAACAAATCTACATGATTTTTTTTTTGTTTGTTTTATGAATGAAAAACTGAAAAGTGCAGCGTGCGAAAGGATCCAGCTGCTTTTCCTCTGAGCGTAACTAATTGCCTTCAGAAGGTGCTTGAAGTTTGCTGAATGATTGAATATTGAGCTAATGACTAAATAGGGTCCACCTGGGTGTAATCTGAGCTCGGCACAAATACAGCTGTTCTGCGAGCGCCTCCGAGGTTTGTTGAGAGAGTGGTGGGGAGCGAGCAGCCTCGTGAAGGCAGGGGAACAGAAAGTTGTGGAGAAATTTAAAGCAGGTTTGGGCTATAAAAAGATTTCAAAAGCTTTAAATATCTTATGGAGTGCTGTTGAATCTGTCTTCCAGAAATAGAAAGAGTTCGGCGCAACTGCAAACTTGCCCAGACAGGCCGAACGAGGAGAGCACCGATCATCCAAGAGTCTGTGGCGATCTGAAAACTGCTCTTCACAAACGCTCTCCATCTAATCCGAGCTCGAGCTCTTTTGCAAAGAAGAACTGGTGAAACATGACAAAATGTGGAAGAGCTCAGGGGCTGTGGCTCAAGCGTGTTGGTACCACCATGTTGTGAAGCAGACAGCTCTGATCAAGTACAACAGCAATGACATGAGTCGTGAATTGTGTTGGGTAAATGACCCCATTCATCTTGGTGTGAAGTTTAACTTTGAGAAATGGCAGCAAAGCTAGGTCTTTGTGTAAGTTGAGGAGAAAATATGTGTGTTCACTTGTATCAAATGATATCGTAGACAAATGAGAAATGTGAATGTAACAATCCAGAGCAGTGCTCAGTGTTTGAAACATCCCACAAATGTCTAAAGCTGCCTGGAGGAGTCGCTCCTATCGTCAGCTTGTGTGAGAACATGAAGGTTTACCAAACCTCCGGTTGGGACTCCGGTGACTCTCCGCAGGGCCCGGACCCACTCCTCCACGTCCGTCTGAGAGTTTGCCATGAACACATAGGGGCACCGCTCTCGGTCAACGGTGGACCCTGCGAAATGGAAATGATGTAGGATGTGGTTTTCCTTCTGTTCTGAGGAAAAGCAGCAGTTTACATGCACTTCTTCATCCAAGCCAGACGCTCTGGGGGCTCGGCCTCCCTTAGCACGTGTGCGATAATCGGTACAACGCACCGAAATAACCGGCACATCGCTCTCACTTACTCTTGACAAGCAGACAAACACACTGCTGACCTATGTGAGCGTGCACGGACGGGTGAGTTTTAGAGTTGCCCTTACTTGGCACGATCTCGAAGAGGTACTTTCCGGGGTCCTCTGAATTCAGAGGGAGTTCATTAACTTTACTGTGGCGGATGGGGATGACTGCCTGGAGGGATAAAAAAGGAGAGAACGCAGACAGGAGAGACGTGAATGAAAGGACACACATCACACCGGTGGAGCTGGAGTCATAGCCTAGTGGCTGGTACAAGATCACACAAAATGATTCACACAGTTGCATCAACGAGCATATGAAGAAACAGATAAAAGCCTGTGGTGACTCATCTATGTGCCCCGGTTCCTCCTAAAACCCTTTAAAAAGGCAAGATCTTCCTCTAACATCCCACAACTACCTAATCATCAGTTTCTGTGGACATGGTCGCATTCGCTTTGTAACTCCGATGGTCTCTTATTTATTGTCAGAGGAAACGCGGTAATTACGTGACACGTTAAACTGCAGGAAGCATATTTTTCTGCTTCCTACCCCAGATCTTGTTGGCTCGGAGAGCTTAGACCATCTTTTTTTACTGGAAGCCTGAAAATGGTTTCATATGAAACTAATAAAAACTCCGGCGTGCTTCCAGGTGCACGTCCTGTGTAAAGCAAGAGCTGGCGTTTACGCTCGCTGGAGCACGGAAGTCGGGTGTCTCACCTGGACCGCCGTCTCCTTGTCGTCTTTGTGCTGGGTCAGGGTGCCTCCCCGCAGCACAAAGTAGCGCTGGTGCCAGTTCTTCACCAAGCCCCGCTGCTGCTTCTTGAGCCAGCCAGCCTTCAGGGGCCTCTCCATGGACCTGGAGGGGCGCGCCGGCCCGGGGCCGGGGTTCCCCTCTCCCGGTGCCACGCTCTTGGACCGTGCTGGAACGCCAACACACCGGCGGTTTGGTCAGAACGTCACCAAGACGGAGAGCCGCCGCGCGACACATCCAAAAGACCCGCTGAGCTGCAGCACCTCCTCCGTTCACATGAGAACGTACTCTGAGCTGAGAGGGTCGGGGGGGGACACTTTTATTCTGTTTTTTTTTTTCTAGACTGACTTCCTGTTGAAGGTTAAAAACCAGCAGCAGCAACTATTCAGTCAGACCACTAACACACAGGTGGAAAGGTCAACCGCAGGCTGCGGTGAGGTAGCTGGGAGAGCTCTAGCCTCCTCAGACCCCAGCTCTTTTGTGATAAACACTCTTAACACGACTCTATTCAGGATTATTGGACCTGATAAGTGTAAAGACTGAGAATCATGTTATCATGTTAAGCATGAAACAAGTGTTTTTTGGGGACAATGATGTCCACATACAGGGACAATGATGTCCACATACAGGGACAATGATGTCCACATGCAGGGACAATGATGTCCACATGCAGGGACAATGATGTCCACATACAGGGACAATGATGTCCACATACAGGGACAATGATGTCCACATGCAGGGACAATGATGTCCACATGCAGGGACAATGATGTCCACATACAGGGACAATGATGTCCACATACAGGGACAATGATGTCCACATGCAGGGACAATGATGTCCACATGCAGGGACAATGATGTTCACATACAGGGACGATCAATCTAAATGTGTAATAATATAATGTTTATGGGTCCATGTATGTGGACATTTGGCCCCGTACTAAGAAGAATCAGCTTTTATACGATAGGTGACCCAACATCTAATGTCCACACGTGTGGACGCCAGGTCTGAGGAGGCTAGATCAGGGGTCTCCAGGTCCCCACCAGGGGTCTCCAGGTCCCCCCTGAGGTCCGTGAGGCTGCAGGTTCTGGTCCAACCCAGCAGCAGCAGCACCAGACTGGACTCACTTCATCAACTCATCTGAGTCTTCAACAGCTGACTGGTCAAACTGGGTGAGCTGGACTGGTGGGACCAGAACCTGCAGCCTCACGGCCCCTTTGGGGGAGGAGCTTGGAGGCCCCTGGTGTAGACGTTAGGGCGGGACAGGTCCGCATCTGTGGGCGTGACCCCTCGGACCAGGGACCTCCCGGAGAGCGAGGGCCGGCTCGGTCCGCTGGCTGTTGAGTTCACTGCGCGGGGGTGAGTGTGCCACAGAGGGTAAGAGAAGAGGAAGGGCTGCGCTGAGGTAAACAGGAAGTGGACGCGCCGTCGCCCGAGGGCTGACGACACTTTGAGGGCCTCCACCTCAAGCGCAGCTCCAGTCAGTGTCACCTTCCCCCCCCGTTAGGGGAAAGGCGCAGCACGTTTCAGGAACCCTGAACCCACAGGCGGGGTGGATGTCACACCGCCTCGGCCTCAGCTGCGATCGGATCGCCGCCCCCAAAAGCCCCAAACTCGACGAGTGCAGCCTGAAGCTGCGCTGGAAACACCGAGGTGGCTGAACGTCTGAGCACCTCGGTGTGAAAGCCCCTGCTTCGTTTTAAAAAACCAGACACCGGGGTTCGGCCTCAAGTGACCTCGGAGGCCGGGGTGGGGCCGCTGACAGAACCGAATGAGAATACCATGGAAACGACCGCCGAAAACACGAGCGCGCGTTGGCTCGTAGGAGCCTGGGGTTGTTTATGAGGGCTTGGGAACTGCTCTGTGTGACTGTGACGTCTGAAAGACGGGATAGTATAGATCTAAACGGGGACCCTAAAGAATGCCCGAGGCTCTTCTCCGACTACACGTGACATCAGCCTTGGACGGCGGGACCGGGCCTGTCCGGCAGAGTTTCAATCACGCGTGTTAAAGAAAGCAGAGTTTGCAATCAGGGGAACATGCGGACGCACTTTTAGAGACTCCCAAGGCTGCAGAGCGCGAAGGTCTCTGCAGCCCATGCGCGCAGGCGGGCGCTCGGGCTTTTTCGTGCGCTTGCGTCAGTTTCCTGCTGAAAGTCCTGTGTCACCGCGGTCCCACGGTACCAGGCCTGCCACGAGGGATCAGAGCGGGAGGCTCGGGGATGGAGGTCCCGATAAACCGCTGGAGCCGACGCTGATAGCAGGAACACAGAGATCCCCCCCACCCAGCAGGGCTCCTTCATCCCAGACGGTGAAGAACAGCAGGCCCGGTCTGGGACTGGGCGACTGTCCAGGCCTGGAGGGGGAGGAGGGGGGGGGGACTCAGACATGTCCTCACCCCACCTCACAGTCTGGAGCATTAGTGCGTCTAACCCCGCTGCACCACGTTAAAACAAAAAACCAAAAAAAGCAGCACTTGAGTTGTGCACTCGAGCTCGTCCACATTGTTCTCGAGTGCAGTCATGATGAAACTGTGGAGGAGATATTTCGAGCCAACTGAAGCCATATTCGTTTGTGGTCAACAAGACCATTTGGATTCAGAGTGAGTCTGTTATAAAACAGCAGCACGACCCCTCTGGGCACCACCTGCTTGTCACTCTACATTCACTTATTTGATTATATTCTACATTTCAGCATCAACGCGTTGAGATAAAGTGCAGTAATGGTTCTGGGCTGGCAGAGGTCCTCGCACCCGCGTTTAGGCCGGCCTCACACTGAGTGTGAAGCTGCCCCCCCCTCCTCCTTCAGCATCACCGCGGCCGCGCAGGCGACCGTGAACGCAGCACGGCCGCTCGCACTCACCGATCCGGACCGTCTCAGCCTTGAAGGTGCTGAAATCCCAGTGGCGAGGCAGTTTTAGAGACATTATCAAGCAAAACTCACATCACAACACACACTCCCTCTCTCCCTCTCTCTCTCTCTCTCTCTCACACACACACACACCCCAACACACAGGCTGTAGAAAAGCAGATGACACTTCCTATTTCCTGTGCGTTACTCTGCCTTCTTCTGTTTTTTTTTTTTTGTGAACTCTGATTCACTTCCATGTTCATACTTGTTCTGATAAGAACCGTTTCCTAACTGATGCACCCAAAGGTGCTGCAGGGTTTCATCTTAAAAGAAGCGACTTGGCCCAATAGCGAGAACATTACAACGCCATTGGATAACTAAGATTTGTATAGCATTTGCATTGTTTTGAATTAAGTAGATTTATAATAACAGCTCGTGTTCACATAACCTTTATTAAAAGAGGCCATTTTAAAAAACCGTATCTGCACCTTGTCTTTGGTAGGCTTTTATATGTAAGAGACTCAAAGTTCTAAATAGGGAAGAAGAGAGTAGGAAGAATCCACGTCACCCCACATGATTTTTTCTTTTTATAACTTTAATTTCATTGAATCGCGGCAAAGCACACTGCGGCATCAAAAGAGCACGACGGGATGTACAGTTCAACGCAAGCCAATAAAGAATACACTTTAAATTAAATCAGTAAACACAGATTAAAACGCCCGCAGATGTTGGGAAAATCAGACCCACTCCCACACATTCCTCTTGGGGTCACAAATAACAATAGTTGATGTTCCCTGGGTGTCATAACCTCCAAAAACCAATAGTTGTGACCAATCTTGCCCTCAAGTTTCGTACATAAATTTAGTACCAGATGGTGGTAATAATAAAAAAAACGTATTTCCTAGACGACCACAGGGGCTGCAGCTCCCTCTAGTGGTCAGCTCTGGCACAGGCGGTGTGGCAGTACTGAGCCGCAGGGGCCAGATGTGCCGCAGGGGCCAGATGTGAATCCAGTGAAGACGCGAATAGACCTGTGAAATCTAAAGACCCCCGGTGCTCATGTTACCTTCTGAAACAGTCCCGTCTGCGTAAAGACGAATCTAAAAAAACAGCCAGCTGCAATAGACAAAACACAGAGGGACACTTCCCTGCTATATATTTAAATATCCTCTTCTATATATGGCAATAATACTCTTACAAAAAATATTAAATAACACTTAAATATACATTTAACAAGTTTTTAAAAGTTTCATCTGCTTACTGTTAATTAAATACTGGCTAATTCACAACATGTGAAAGACAGTGAAATGAAAATGTGGATGAAACTGGAAAGGACAAAAGCATCCTTGACCACAAATGCATGGATAGATTTAAAATATATACATTTTTGAGTGGTGAAATATAGAATTAAGACTCCTCTGCTGTTGGTGTTGTCCCCTCTGGGCCCTTATCAACACAGAGAAAATAATTTCCTGACTGGACAGACAAAATAGGGACAAACAGGATGAGTTAATATGGCTGGGGTTAGTTTCAACATACAAATAAAATTAGCTCAATTATTGTCAATTAAACTTTTTTTTTTTTTTAACACAATAAAACGCAGACAGCTGATGAGTTTGGACAGTCTCGCAATTTAGTCTTACTTCACATGTAAAATATAGGAAGAGGCTGGAATGTAATGTAACATGCCTACATTTCCCAGCATGCATCCCGGTCATGTTTTTAATACAAAGATGGTCCAGGCGATTTTGTCCCTTTTTTGGGGGGGTTAGGCCTGCGTTCGAAACGTTCTTAAATAAAATATGGCTACATTTTATTCCTCTGTCCTGTTTAAGTTTCCGTTTGGGTGTCAGAAATGAAATTAAGTAAATAAACGCTGGACAATCTTCCGTCTTTTTTTTTTTTTTATGTATATATATAAAGTCCACAAGTGGTAGTGAGCGAAAACATCTGCTTTGTCATGTAACCGGGACTGCTGGTTTATCACCGAGCTCCAGGCTTCCTCCGACTGTCCCCCCCGACCCGCTGAGAGCGAGCGCGACTGAGGAACGGCGAACGTCTGCAGCACGTCTCTACGCGTCTGACTCAAAGAGCGACTACGTCAAACGCGCGACGGGCGACCTTGACCTTTGTGGGGATAAAAAAAAAAAAAAAATGTACCGCAAGCGTTGTGATGTAAAGACGCAAACACACAGCGGCGATGAAACGGACACATGGATGTGTAACACGAAATGACAGCAGACATCACATTAAGATATAGAACACAGTAAATATAAAAACAACCCTTGTATAAATAGAAACAAACACAATAAAGAAAATTAAAACCTAAATTTGGCGCGAGGGTGGTGGTGGTGGGGGGGTGTAACAATACATCAAACTGGGTTCAGAGCAGTGCATTAAAACAAGGAAAATAAAAGTCGGTACACGGAGGCCGCCCTGCGCTCAGGCAGGAGCGGGCGATGCTTTTTGTTCCACGGTGTGAAGACGCAAACTAAAACACGGACGAGCGGCGCTAGCTCAGGACAACACGCCTCAGAAACATGTCACACACGTGTCCCACTAACACCCGGACCAAATGGAATGACACACACTTGTTTTTTTTGTGTTTTTTTTTTTTTCTTCTCTTTCCCGCTGAGGTGTTTAACGCCGCGAGTCTCCCGGAGACCCGAGGGGGTCGGGGGTCGGGGTCGGGGTCCGGGCCCCCCCAACCCCCCGGCTCTAGGCGGTGACCTCTAGGCGGCGACCTCTTCCGCGGCGGGCAGCAGGCCCTTCTCCGTCAGGTGGGCCTTTAGAGAGTTAAAGATGTGGAGCTGCTGGTCCACGCGGAGGGCCAGGAGCTGCTGGATCACCTTGGTGGGGTTGGGACCCCTGAGAGGAGGGAGGGGGGAAGGGGGGGGGGGGTTGTTTAACCAAGCCTGACCTCTCCCACGCCTCGGCGCTCGTCTGCGTCCGCTTACCTGATGAAGCTGGCGATGTAGACGTTGACGAAGGTGGCCATGAGGTACTGGCAGTCGAACCTGTCCATGATGCCCCCGTGACCCGGGATGGTGTTGGCAAAGTCCTGTGGGGGGGGGGAAGAGCGCACACGTGTGCATGAGCGCATCACTGTACAAGTCGCCTCCTCCGAAACGTAGAAGTGACACGACGTGCGATCCTGTGGGTTCGCGGCTTGTTCGGCGTCCTCCCCCCTCCTACCTTGATCTTGAAGGCCCTCTTGAAGCCGCTGGCAAAGAAGCCCCCGAACGGTCCCACGATGGAGGCGAAGCTGGAGAGGGCGATGCTGTGGATCTGGAACGGGTACAGCCTCACGGTGGTCTGTGGGGACAGGGACGCCGCGTTAGCCCACGCGCCGACGCCCGGGAAGACGGAGGAGGAGGAGGAGCTGAACCGCCCTCACCCATCCGGTGGCAGACTCCAGGACGCTGGGCAGGACGTAGTCCTGGAGCTGGAACAGCTCCGACGGCTCGCAGTCCACCTGGAAACTGTTGGAGTCGTTGTTGAATTCCACCGGGCACACGAAGTAGCGGTAGCCAGCCATGACGTAAGAGAGCTGGGGGGAGAAGGGGCTCCGTCAGACACATCGATCGTTAGGTACGGGACATCTACGATCGGGTTTTTACCAAAATCCCAAAGACGATAGTGGAGAAGAATCCACCGATGAACCCCTCCCAGGTCTTCTTAGGTGACAGCTGCAGAGAACAAAGACACCCCGTGAGCTACGTGACACAAGAAGTCGCCGCAAAGAAGGAAACGATCAACCGCTGAGAAGCCGCTGACGCGTTGAGAAGAGGTCGAGAAGGCCGACCTTGATGAGGGGGGTGCGGCCAAAGAAGAAGCCGAACATGTAGGCCATGATGTCGTTGCAGATCACGCAGGAGATCGGAACGATGAACCTGTTGAGGGGCGAAAGGTCATCAAGGGTCGACGCGCAGCGACGCGGCGAGGGCGGAGGGTAGATGAGCGCTCACCAGATCATCCCCTCAAACAGGTTGTGGATGATGAGGTGAGACTGGGTCACCACGATCAGCAGAGTCACGTGCGTCCAACCAAACTGCACACAGAGAACCGTTACTCACGCACGCACCTACGAAAGCCTTTTAACCAGCACGTTAGGGAGAGTGTGGAAACACAGAGAGTCTTAATATAGCGGCCCCCAACCTTTTTATCATGGAGGAGCATTCAATGAGGTACCGTAGACCGGGGGGGGGTACACGTAGATGGTTGATATGTCAAATCTAAATCTAAATCTGGGCCTTTTCCCCTTCAAAATAAAATTTCCACGTCTGTTTTTTACTCATTTTGATGCTTTTGCTCAAGTGACCGAGATGTAACTGAGCGAATCGGGTCATTTTTCAAAATAAAAGACTGTTCAGACTCAGATAATAAACACAACGGGAATAATAAATTATTTCTTGGCGGCCCGGTACCGATTGACCCACGGACCGGTACCGGTCCCCGCCCCGGGGGTTGGGGACCGCTGCTCTAACAGATAGTTTTTGCATAAATGGATGTTTTTGGTGAGCGTGTCCGTCTGGCCTGAGCCCCCGGGGTCACCGATAACCCAGAATCCTCGTACCATGTAGAACTGGAGGCGGTAATGCTTCTTCACCAGACTCAGGACAAACATGCAGAAACCTGAAACGACAAGAGCAGATCAGGAATTGCTGCAGAGATGAATTGAGCCTGTCGGTCATCTTTGGTTAAATGCGATTAAATTTAGCTCGACCTACTTCAGCTAAAGTAATGACAGTCGCAGGCGGCTCGGCAGGGCCGCAGCCTTTTATCCGGTCCTGTCACGAGGCGAATCATCTCACAACAATATCGACCAATGCGCGTCTCTGTTACTTAAACCGCGGCTTTCAAAGTGGCCGTGCTCCGAGGCGTCAGAGTCAGCACTGGTGGGAACCCAGCCAGGTGCATCCTTCCTCTGAACATCCTGTTCGGCGCCGCCGTGCCGCTCTCACGGCGCAGAGCCGCCATCTGAGGCCTGCAGGGCAGGAAGTGGGACTTCTCCGCTCAGAATAACGGGTCGGCTCAGAAGCGTCCGAGCTAAAAATAAACGGACCCCGGCGCGGTCTGGAACGAGGTCACGGGCTCGGCGCGCGGTCCCCGAACCTGACGGCTTACGGTCCGTTCAGCGCCGCGAGGCCGTCGCGTTCGCACCTACGACGTAGAGGGCAAAGGAAATGAAGCGGTGGTATCTGCTCAGGATGCGGAGGGGCTCCTCCCTCTGCACCAGCGTGAAGAAGTAATCCGTCACCGTCTCGCCGTAGAAGAAGTAGTTGACGCAAAGAAGGAAGTACCTGCGTGGATTAAAGACGGGGGTTAATCGGGATAGAGGTTCAGCACGGGCGAGGGGAAGTGGGTCTCCACGTTCAAACTACTGGATGTTCAGGGTGTCTGCGCTCTACCACACTACACTGTGAACACCACTAAAGTCTGGTCATTTACAGGCTGCTGATTGGCTTAATAACCTACAATCTAGAAACGGGTCAGAGACAAACCTCAGGAGGTCTGTGACAAAAGAGAAAGGAGGCAGGTGGCGGTTATTTGCTGCGTTTGTGACGCTTTTAACAGACGTGATAGTGCGAACGGGCGAGGGTGTCCTCACCAGCTCAGCGTCCTGAACCAGGGCAGATCGTAGGAATGGTAAACGCTGTAGCCGATGGTGATGATCTCCTGGAAGCACTTGATCTGGACACAGAGGACCTGAACAAAGGGAAACACCAGAGAGCATGCGTTTCCTCCTTGTGACACAGAGCAAGACTCTCAGGAAGACAAAGGAGCCTATATCAGATAAAGGCTGCAGCTCCTGGGGGGGCGAAAACGTTAATTCCTGCACGAGACGATGCCTTCAAGTGACCCAGGGGGCGGGAACACCAGCGCTTTGGTGGCAGAAAAGCTGAAGTCTGCAGCGAACCCACGACACAGCTCGCACAAAACTAAACCGAATAGGAAAAAAAAAACAAAGAAAACGTCGTGCTTACGATTATCATGAGCACTATGGGGCCAAGGTAGACGATGAAGAAGAAGAAGAAGATCATCGCTAGCGTGAGGATTCCTCGCACCCACCAGTTCTTCCACCTGAGGGGAAACACGGCAGTCAGCTCATTTGCATCAGCGAAGCACAGCTATAGACGTGGGGGGACGCTCGGGACCCGGAGCAGCGTACCGTGACGAGAGCCCAGACAGGGCCTTGTTCAGGACCTCGGGGGTGTCGTCGGGGGGCACCGGGACCTCCGGGACTCCCGAATCCACCTTGGACTCGCTGTCCGACATCCCATCCTTCTCTCCCTTCAGCTCGCCGTCGGAGCCCTGACGACCCGACAGAGGGCGAGAAGAGAGTTTAGCGAGGGAGCGCGGGAGGACGGGAGGCCCGCCCAGCTCCAAATGTCAGCGCGTCACACTTAATCCCCGGAAAACCGAGGTCGTCTCCCCCGTTTTCGCCCGCCGATTCTCCTGCTGACCCTCGGCGCTGCCGCTGACCAAATTAGGCCTGAGCGCGTTACGTCCCGCTGCGGCGGCGGACGCCAGCTCGGCCCCCGAGCTCCGCCGACCTGCACTCGCTCAAGACGGTCCAGCTCTTCAGGAATTCGCTTCACTTTATTTAGTCAGGCGACGAGGAGCAGCGGAAAATCCAGAGCGGGATGTTTGTGCTGGGTTTTTACAAACGCTACTGGTTCCCAGTTGGACTCTGATGCGGGTTTTTAGGGAAGTATTATTCAAAAAAAAAAAACACAACTTCATGTGATTTAACTGATCTACTTGATCTATTTTACTAATTATACACAATATTTAAACAACAAATGCTGGCAACAGCTGCCAGAACCATCTGACTGCACGCACACACACACACGCGCACGCGTGCACTCTCCGCCTCCTCGTTCGTTTCCATGGAGACGGAATCCATCATTTAGGATGCTTGAGATAAAAATAGACGCCCATTCCATGCGAACAGTCCGGACCTGGGCCAGAAGGGAAAACAACCACACCGACTAGACCCAGAAGGGGCGGAGGAGGACCGCCGTCGGGTCAGGTGCGGTCGGGACACCTTAAGTCCCGCTCGGGGCGGACAGGAGTGAGATAAAACGAGACCGGGATTCGCTGGAAGGTCAAATAATCCCAGTCTGCAGCAGCCGCACCAACGAGAAGTAACACCTAGACAGAGGACAGACAGTCCCCCCACATGGTCCACACAGCTGTCCCCAGTCCCTCCCAGTCCCCCCCCCAGTCCTCTTTCTGTGTCCCCACTGGTCTGTCCATAACTCCTCCGTGCTGCTTCATCATCGGAACCTCGTCTGGATCTCCTCAAACCCCCTAAAAGAGTCGTTTTAGTCTCCGGCTGCTCCAACTTCAGACAAACCCGTAAATTCACTCAGAGCTCCAAAAAAATAAAATAAAAATAAAAGAAACGTCATCTGAGCTGCTGCAGCTGAAGTTTGTTTTTTTTCTTTTTTTTTTTACTAAAAGAGGACCTTTAATCCAGAAGGACGTTTAAAAAAAGCAGTAAGAAGAGCAAATTTGAACTTAATTTAGACCCGAAAACAGAAACAGGAAATCAGCATCAACCGGGTCCGGACGTCAGACCTCCCTCCCCAGTTCGGGGGTTCGTCCCGCTGCAGGTAGCAACCCCAACCCAGACGGGGTGGGCAGGTTTGAAGGCCGATGTTTGCAGGATCTGTCGGGTTTGTGAGGGGAAACATCGCGGGGGTGTGTGGGGGGGGGGTTAGCTCCCCCGTTAGCATTAGCATGGCGGCTACCTTGTCCTCCGACGGCTGCTGCTGCGCCGTCAGCTCGGCGTCCCTCCCTCGGTGCCGGAGCTCCGTCATCTCGGCGGGTCGGAACCTGGCGACGGTGCTGGGCTGCTGGGGCTTCGCGTTTCGGTGGCTGTCAGGGTTGCGGCTCTCCACGGCGTCAACGATGGCTCGACCTCGAGGCGGAAGTGAAGGAGAGGCGGCTTCCGGTTTTCAAAATAAAACCGCGCGCGGGTAAGAGTTGGTTTGTTTTGGTTTTTTTTCCTCCGCAAAAGTGCGAAAAAAAACGTCAAATTGTGATTGCTGGGGGTGCTTTTCTGCAATTAGGCTGCATCTGCATAACTTGCTTTACAAAAGCAACAGCATTTATGTCAAAACTCAATGGTAGTCCACCTTTCAACAGCTGTAAACCACATTATAATAAACTTCAGAGATCAAAACAAGGCTGCTTCTGACACTCAAAGCAGAATCAAGAGAGA